>CM062817.1:688823205-689406667 GCA_031772625.1 Pinus tabuliformis | reverse complement strand
CCATTTTACTTATCTAGGAAAGAAACTTCGTAAGTGATTTTAGAAATGTAGTTAAGTATTGTTTATGAAACCTAATGTAGTTGGATTTGATTTTTAGTGGCATAGGAGGCACTTGGGTGGTGGAAAATTTTTTTAACCAATTTGTGTCAACTACAACTCTATTTATTTTTATTAAAAAATTAAAGAAAAAAAACCATAACAAAAAAAAAAGTTATAAAACAAACAATGATTATTATAAAAAAGAAATAATAAAAAAAATATGCTTTAGTCCCTTGGGTGGGCTGAATACGATTCTCATAATTGGTATTAAGTCATCCTAGGGGCCTGCGGCCCATGGCTCTGGGCGGGCAGAGTTGCACGCACCTTCGCCCGCACAAGGAGATGGCCAGCCAAGCCCCTGGGTAGGGCTCCATCGCAACTCTGCCAGCCTAGGGTCGTGCCCCCTTTATCCACCAGCAAGGCTCCATTTGATTCCGAACATTGAATAAGCCCCTCACCGATTCTTGGAATCGAGTTGAGCCTGCCAAGAAACCAAAAAAAAAGCTTTTTTTTTTTCAAGTTTTATTTTTTTTCTGTATATATTTTTATGGTGATAATATTTTTTTACATATAATTCAATTATTTTCACATTTTATGGTTTCTTTTTATTATAAAGTTTTTTTTAATTCTTTTTACTGTCAAAATTTTTATATTTATATCTTTCTTTTCTTGGTTTTTATTTTTTAATTTATTTTGTTCAATGTTAATTTATTTTTTTAATGGTTTTTTTTATAACTTTCGTATTTTTATTTTTAAATTTTTTATATGTAATATTTCTATTGTTTTTTTAAATTCTTTTTGTTAAACTTTTATGTTTTTATTTTTTCTTTTACTTAAAAGACATCTTTTTTTGAATTTTTATTTCTAAATGTCGTCATTTTTTAATATAAAATTCATAAATTTTGTTATTTCTCTGATTTTTTCATTCAAATCTTCATTATTTTTTTTATATTTAATGTGGGTTTTTTAGCGAAATGTCCTAAAATACATATTTTTTTTATTATATCTATTATACAAAACGTGTATTTTCTCTCGATTTTTAAAAATTATATAAAAAACTGAGAATCTCAAATATTCTTTTTTTAAGCTTTGCAAAAAATTTAATTTTTCATTATAAAACGACAGCGCAAAGGAAAAACAAAACAAAAATCAAAAACCCTTAAAAACCAAATATCTAAGGATGAAAAACATGAAGAGGAACAAGAGAATTTGAAAAATGGTTAAATACTCACCATTTAAAAAAAAAGAAAATCCACACTTAATACATTAGAAAATTCAAAGTGTCAAAAATAAGTCCTTTAAAGAAAGGGGTTGATGGCACATTAACAATTTTCAAAATTAACATGAAAATCACTGACATTTAAAAACAAATCTTCATACTTGATACATAGGAGAATTTAAAGAATCAACACTTTTCAAAATCGGTTGATTTTTTTGCTAACTCAAAAAAATAGGTAATCGTATTAGTTCTTGTTTCAACGTTTACATTGTTAAGATTATTCTTACATGTTTTCAAGCTTTTTGGAGATTCTTTTTGCAATTTATTATTTATTTCATTATCTTTAGCTTGATATCATAAGGACATTGATGTCATTTTTAGAATTTTTTATATTGGTTATCATGAGTTTCTACGATTGTCTCCACATTCAAGGAGTGTTTATGAGAGGAGTACTTACCTATTTGAAATCCTTTTGAAATTGAATCTACATATAAATAAAATTATGGAAATATACTATATAATTGTGAAATATACCTAAAGCTCCTCATAGGAAGCGGTGAGATATCAAATATTCAAAACCAAAGGGTTTAAATAGAAGTATCAAAACCTATTAGAAAATGTGATCTACAACTTTCAATTGCTTCAAATTTTCTATTTTCTCAAGGAAGAATAATACTCATGTCTTCACTACAAATAATTGTTTAGATATTGGGGTGTATATGAATTGCTTCAAAGGATTTCAAAATTTAGAAAAGGGTCCCGTCAAATCTCTTCTTATTTCTAACATATCAGTAAGTAAGATGGCATTATTGTGCTATGCCAATTAATATGAAGGTGAAATAAGATTCTAATATTTGCCCATTGATTAGTTCCCATGATTCTAGACTTGGAATAATTCTTACATTAGTAAATAGGTAGGATTGAGTAGTTGTTTGTTGAAGTTTTCTTGAGAGATATTCTCAAGAATATTCTCCTTCTTTGGAATCTATTGGATCTCATGAACACTATTTATGTGGCTTGTAATTTTTCTTTGAAATGAACAATATACAAATTGTTTTGTGTGCACTATGTATCTTCCTCATATTTCTTTATTCGTATCAGAGCTTGTATGGGCTTGAATCTCTTATGGGAGGGCCTGGAAAGATAGAGAACATGTGACCATTGATACTATGTACATAAGTAAAATTAGATTAGATTACTGTGTACTTATTATTTAGTTGTAGCTATGAGTGACATTGTTGTGTGTTTGTCCAAAATTTAATGTCCAATTGGAGGAGTAACTGGAGAACAGAAGGGTTGCCCAGTCCAAGGACAGTGCAATGTAGTTATCAGCCCAGGATGTTTGAAGTTGAAAGTGGAATGTTTCAATGAGAGTGGTGCATCTGGAGAGGTTTTAGATTGTTGTGAGGTCCTACGACATAGGAGGGATTTGTTTCCTACATAGGGGATCAATGGACATAGAGGAAAATAATGAATTGTTGAATAAAGATGAGATCAGGTGCATTTGTGGTTAAAAACTTTGAAAATTGTTCATTCATCTACAAAATGATGATCAAATCAAGGAAATCAGTTAATTCCCCAAGAGCCATAAAATGTTTTGAGGGAAAAAGTGAGCTCCGTCTCTCTGTACTGTGGTATTTGAACAATTCTCCAACAATATGAAGTTGTTGCAATTTATAGTTTTAGGAACTGAGTTAGAGATTGTGGTACCACCATTGAAGATAACTGCAGTGGAGCATGATGTTTCAACAAAGCCCTAAGAAGCTCAGCAAATATTATGACTCAACTTATTGGTTACGCTGCGCTTGAATTTTGCAGAAAGGTGGTGCTTGTCAATATGTTGGCTTTAAGGAGTTTTTTATAGTCATGGAAGCAAGAAATTGAAGACGCTACATCTCAATGCTGACTTTCAATTATGAACTGTTTCTAGTAGCAGAGCTTCTATATTTTTTGCACATCTGGGGAATTGGTTTGGATTTTTTGGTGTAATCCCCCCTTTAGTTCCTTCTAAATTTTGTGAGTGTGAATATTCATCGACATTATTTTTTCAATCAATTTTCTTCAACGACAAATTATGGAGGAACTAGGTTTGAAGAGAATTGTTCAAATTGCGCAGAGTGGAATAAACGAGAGTCGTTATGGAATGTGATTAGATTTATTGTTATGGGTTTTTCTTTGTCCTATTTGTTAGGTTTATTTTTTTCTAAAAAGTTCAAAAAAACTGATGAATAGAGGAATATAATTAAATTAGCAGTTCTCGACATTCTTCGGTGTCCATAGAACACATCACTAAGTTAATTGTATGAATTTGATATATATTGGTGGTTCTTGTTGTGCTTCGGGGTTCAAGAGAATCAATTAAAGGTATTGTAAGGAGATCCATTTGTGTAGAAAGGTCAGTTGCATAATTGACTTCTAGATACAATCTAGTATCGAGATTGTCCTTTGGGATATTTAGGAGAATCAATTATACAAGGCCATGAAGATGGTTAGAGGTAATTATGTCTTAAATGAGTTGAATGAGAAGCTCGAAAATTGTGTTGGTGGAAAGGGTGTTGTCCAAGAGGCTTCAGAATGGGTATAAATGTCGAGGAAGATCAGTTAGACAGATGTGACATGGTATTGTAAATTGTCAATTTTATATTAATATATGTAATGATGTAAATGTAATCATTAAATGGTGGATTTGGAATAATGCTTACATTAGTAAATAAGTATGATTGAGTTGTTGGTTTTTGAGTTTTGTTGAGATATTTTCTGAACAATATTCTCCTTGTTTGGAATCTATTGGATTTCATGGGCACTATCTATCCATCCTATAATTTGGCTTCGAAATGAGAAATATACGATTTTTTTTGTGTGCACTATGTCTATTCCTCATATTTCCTGGTTCTAGGTTATAAAAACTTTTTGATAAGCTATAAAAAAAAAATGGATGATGAACTAGATTAACATGAGATTAAAAATGAATGTGACTCCATTCTAAATATTGTTATCAATTAAATGTTCTTCTAGATAGCTCTCAAATTAAAATATAAAATTTGTTTCCTATATTAGCTCATTTCTTAGAAAAAATTATAGATGTATCATTGATTCACACTCGACTTTTTGGAACCTTACTTTTCCTAAGAGCATTAATTCACATTCCCATTTAAGATATTGTCATCACATGATAATATCTTTTATTAAAAATGTAAAACGTATATATCATCATTAAAACTGACTACTACCTACACACACACACATATGATAATGGGCTACATATAAAACTAATTATCCAAACATATTATTGGGGGATGGGATATTACTACATCAATAGAGTTACTAAACACACACTTATGTTGTAAATCATTGAACACTTAATTGTATTTCTAAAATTATTCTTTTGTTATGTTATTAGCCTAAAATTAATTTTCCCAATTTTTTTCATTATGTTAGGATGTGATATAATAAAATTAACATAAATTGATCTTAACTTTAATTTCACTTAGGTAGTAATATGAGCCAAAAAATAGTCGTGATCTAAATTCTTAGTTCTTAGGTTAATATGGTTTTAAAAATATGTAAATAAAAATAGATATGATGGAATTATATTAATTATATGTGTGTGTGGGGTCATTTCAATTTATTTTGGGTGGTTGATCCTCCTCAGCAAAGTTCAATTGGTATACGTGACAAGATGATATACTATTATTATTGTTATTGTTATTAATTTACTTGCATTAATTTTATTATTATGTATTATTATTTTGTATGATAATAATAATAACAACAACAACAACAACAACAACTTGTATAATAATATTTTACATATGCTAATTTTAACATTATATATATGAAACAAATGTTAAAATTTCGTGGTTTCTAAGATATAAGCTATATATGGCCACTCCCATTGCAGAATATACATTTTAGAAAATTTATAATTATTTATTAAAGGAAAACATAATCACTTTTTCTATGAGCGTTAATGATTGAATATTTGTACTGGAGAATGGGCTACCACGACACCACTAAAGTTATTGAAATTTTACAATATAAGATTTCTATCTTTAATAGGTGAAAAGTTATGGAGCTTGTATATTTATAAAATAATTATTTGGTTGTGTTGTTGGCTTAAGCTTATCTGAAGTAAAATAGGTGACCAAATGTGATACCATCATTTGTTACTAAATGCTCATATCTATTTTTTTATTAGGGAAGTATGTATCAAAATCTTGTTAAGAATATGGCAATCGGGTGTGGAGGGAGTATAGTTCAAGCGATAGAGACACATATTGTGTTTCTGGATGTGGTGGTTCAAATCTCTGATACATGCTCTATTATGTGAAAATTATAAAACAAAGTTATATAAATGAGTTCTATTGGGTAGTCCCATGATTGTTTGGTTGAGAAAAACGAATATTAGAATTTAGTCAAATGATCTTAGCTCAAGTAGTTAGGTGAACAATTGGTTTCTTGAGTAGAGTGCCTTATCTTCTCTAGAGACATGTTCTACTTGGTTTCTTTATAAAAATTTTGAAATATTTCTATCTTGTTTAATAGTTGAAGCCAATATTTCAGAGTTATTGATTCCCTAAAGAGAAATCTTACAAGTGGATTTGGTTGGTCATCTAGTGTTCATTAGGCTTATGTAGTGCACAAAAAAAAACATATGAACATTTATATAAAGTTTATTTTCCACTTGTTATGATTTATTATTATAGTAAGGAACTAGAATTTGTTGAGGTGGATATTGAATGCCATTTCTTGGTGTCATATGAAGATCAATAAAAAAAATAATATGAAAAGTGTGTCAAATGATCCTAGCTCAAGTAGTTAGGTGAACCATTTTTTTCTCAAGATTAGTGCCTTCAATTCTCTGGAGACGTCTTGTAATTAGTTCTTTCATAGAATTTTTTAAATAGTTCTGTCTTGTGTAACAACATAAGAAAATATTTTGAAGTTCTTGATTCTCTAATTTTGTTTTGGTTTAAGTAAAAAAGAAAAAAATCTTACAAGGTGATTTCGTTGATCCTCTACTAATGATTAAGTTTATGTAGCACACATTTAAAAACATATGAACATTTATAATATCATTTATTTTTCGCTTGCCATGATTTATGATTATAGTAAGGAATTTATCGTTGTTGAGGTAAATATCAAATGAGAGTTCTTGGCGTCATATTAATCTCAAGATAATCATAAATAATGGTAACAAAAGTCGTTTTATTTACCAATATTTTTCTACAGATCTGTGTAAATCTCTCCATCACCCTAATGGAATTTGTGTATCTATGTGGTATTAAAATATTTTGAAACAATATTACTTTGAAATTCTATTCATCTCTATATAGATCAAAATCGAAAGTGGACACAATATAAACATGCACAAGAAATTAATGTAGGCTAATAAGTCACTACCATTTCTCCACCTAGTATATGCTATTTTTTTGGCCAATCCTTTTACGTAGTAGCAAAAGAGGTAAAAATTCTAATATGATCAGGTAAGCTTTAGAATAGCATGGGCCCAAGTTGTGGAGCTTATGTGAAACCTTGGAATAAGGAAAGGTAGTTTTGTGAAGAAGGTACAAAGATGTCAATGTAACTTGATAAAGTTGTTCGTTTCTGTACTCAACAATAAACTTTCCACTTCAAAAGGATACCAACATTGTAGGTTCTAAATTTTATATTACAATAAATATTTATCCCCTTTTACCTAAAATGATAAATCAAAAGATATTTAACTTTCTAGCTCCACATGATAGGGAGATTGTAATTACTTTTACTATTATCTCTACATGTACAAAGACCTTGACCTCAAGAATATCAATATGTTTGGGAATACTCGGTTGGTTTTTAATTAAATAGAATTTTTGAATTATCTATATCGAGGTTTTCATATTTTAATTTAGAAAACATTATTTTTCTATTGCACAATGTTTGATAATTTTTTGAAAATAAACCCTTATCTATTACAGGGATATATATATATATATATATATATATATATATATATATATATATATGAAATGCAAACATGTTTTATATGGGGAAACGCTAACTCATAATTGATTGTTTATATATATATATATATATATATATATGGATTGCCATGCATATATGGTTAAACATAATCTCGATTTCCATAAACATGTAATGATCATATCTGTGTACTAGAGAATGCACTACAGTAGCATCACTAAATTCATTGAAATTTAACATGCAATATTGTTGTCTCTAATAAGAAAGAGTTTCAGAGCTTCTGTGGCATTAACATAATTATTTGGTTATTTAGTTTCCTTAAGAAAATCTTAAATTTAATTGGTGACATAATTTAATACTTTCATTTAATTACAAATGTGCATATCCACTTTTGATGAGAAAAATGTGTATTAGAAGCATTGGTAAGAATATCGCAGGTGGGTCAAAAGATCTCAACGCGAGCGGTTAGGTGAATAAATTGCTTCTTGAGTCGTATGTACTCGATTCTGAAGAGACATGTCGCAATTAATCCCTTTATAGAACTTATGAAATAGTTGTGTTGGTTTTAATCTTCTAAGCTAATATTTTGATGTTACTAGAAATTTTTGTTTGATATATATATATATATATATATATATATATATATATATATATATATATATATATATCTTACAAGTGGCTATGGTTGATACTCTAGTGATGGTTATGTTTATATAGTTGACATTTAAAAACATATGAACATTTATAATACCATTCCTTATACACTTTCCATTATGTATGACTATAGTAACGAATCAAAGTTGTTGAGGTATATATGAAAGGGAAATTATTTGTGTCGTGAATTTCAATAAATAATCAATGATGGCAACAAAATCATTTTATATAGTATTCTTTTTGGAAGATTTGTTTAAATCCTTCCATCACACCAATGGAAATTATGTAGCTATGTGCTATTAATTATGTTTAAAAATATCATTTTCAAATTCTATTCATGTACCATATATAGACCAAAAACCAAAGTGGCTAGCTTCGAGTCACTAAATTCATTAAAATATTGTGGGAAAATTTAATCAATCCAAAAAAGTACCAATGCCAATAGTTGGAATTCTTAATATGCAGATAGTTGACAAGATATATATTTCCTATAGAAAAAAAATTCAATCCAACCAAAAAAAATAATATTTACTTTGCTTAACTACCCATAGTAGTTATCCTATGTTTCAAATTATCCAACCCAAATATTATCTAAGAAGTTTTCAATCTATAACATTATATCTATCTTGTTATATCTATCTTAAAATGTTGCGTATAACATACCTCAAATAAAATTGTAGTTGTTTATAAAAATTATATAAAAATATCCACAAGCTTCTCTTCTACTTCATTCGGAATTCATACTTTGGATTAATTTTTTCTATTGAAAGAAAAAAAAAAACTATAACTTCTATTTCTGAAATATTTTGGGAATGTAAAATGATGTAAAAGAGAAAAAATTGTTAGAAATGAACACCATTTTCATTGGATAACATTTTTAGCCATAATTTTTTTTTCATTAAGATTCGTAATTTAGATATGCTATTAACCATTTATAGTTAACAATAATAAAGTCAAAACGATGATATCCTTTTGTTAAAAAAGATATTCTTATATGTTTTCAAGAATTTTGTAGATGAGTTTTTCAATTTATTATATATATTTTTATGTTTAGTTTGATATCGTAAGGACATTGATGTCATTTTTAGATTTTTTTATATTGGTTATCACTGAGTTTCCACGCTTGTCTACACATTCAAGGAGTGCTGGTGAGAGGAGTACTTACATATTTGAAAATATTATGAAATTGAATCTACATATAAATATAATTGTGGAAATATACTATTTAATTATGAAATATACTTAAAGCTCTTCGGAGGAAGGGGTGAGATTTTGAATATTCGAAACTAAATTCTTTGATTAGAGGTTTGAAAAAATATTAGCGAATGCGATCTTCAACTTTCAATTGCCTCAACATTTCTATTTTCTCAACGAATAATAATATTCATGTCTTCACTACAAAAACATTTTTAGATATTAGGGCATATATGAATTTTGGTTCAAAGGCATTTAAAATTTAGAAAAGGTTCTTTCCAAATCTCCTCTTCTTTCTAACACATCAGTAAATAAGATGGAATTATTGTGTTATGTCAATTAATATGAAGGTGAAATAATATTTTAATATTTACCCATTGATTTGTTCATATGATTCTAGATTTGGAATAATTATTACATTATTAAATAAGTAGGATTGAGTTTTTGGTTGTTGCATATTTGATGAGATATTTTCTCAACAATATTTTCCTTGTTTAGAATTTGTTAGATCTCATAAACACTATTTATATGGTTTGTAACTTTGCTTTAAAATGAACAATATAGGAATTATTTTGTGTGCACTATGTCTATTCCTAATATTTATTTATTTGTATGAGAACTTAGATTGGATTCAATCCCTTATTGGAGGGCAAAGGGAGATGGAAAACATGTGAGGATTGATAGTATGTACATAAATAAAATTTAAATTAGATCAATGTCTGTTTATATTGTTGTGTGTTTATCCAACCTTTTTTGTCTAGCCGAAGGAGTAGCTGTAGAAAATAAGGGTTGGCCATTCGAAAGACAGTGCAATGTAGTTATCAGCTCAGGTTGTGCGAAGTTGAAGCTAGAACTTTTCAATAGAAATTGTACATCCGGAGAGGCTGGAGAATAGTATGAAGTCCTACGACATAGGAGAGAGTCATTTCCTGCATAGGGGATCAATGGACAGAGAGGAAAAATATGAATTATTCAATAAAGTTGAGTTCAGGTGCATTTGTGGTTCAGAACTTTGATAGTTATTCATTTATCTCCAAAATTATGATTATATCATGGAAATCACGTGATTCCTTAGGATTCGTTGAATGTTTCGAGGGTAGATGTGAGTTTGTCCATCTGTGTTGTGGTATTTGAACAATTCTCCAACAATATGAAGTTGTTGTGGTTTATAGTTTCAAGGACTGGGTTGGATATTTTGATATCACCATTGAAGATACCTAAAGTGGGCCATGATGCTTCAACAAAAGCCCCGAGAAGCTCCAAAAATATTATGACTCGACTTATTGTTTACTCTATACTTGAATCTGGAAGAAAGGGAGCACTTGTCAATATGTTAGATTTAAGGAGTTTTTTGTGGTCATGGAAGGAAGCAATCTAAGATGCTACATCTCAATGTTGACTTTCAATTATGAATCGTTTTTAGTAGCACAGTTGTTATATTATTTGTATATTTGGGTTGTTGGTTTGGATTCGTTGGTGAAAATCTCCCTTTAGTTTCCTTCTGAATGTTGTGAGCGTTACTATTCATTGACATTAGATTTTCCGTCAATTGTATTCAACTAAATAGTATGGAAGAACCAGTTTTGAAGAGAATTGTTCAAAGTGCACAAAGTGGAATAGACGAGTCATTACGGAATGTGATTTGTTTTTTTGTTATGTTTTTTGTTTTGTCTTATTTGCTAACTTTTTTTTTGTTTATTAAAATTGTAAAATCAATGGATGAAGACATGAATATAATTAAATTAGTGTTTCTCGATTTTTTGTGGTGCCCATAGAATGCATCACTAATTTAATTGTATGAATTTGTTATATATTGATTGTTTTTGTTGTGCTTTGGGGTTTAAGAGAACCAATTACAGCTTATGTTATGAGATCCATGTGTGTAGAAAGGTTAGCTGAATAATTGTCTGCTACATATAGCCTAAGATTTCCCTTTGGGATATTTAGAAGCATCAATTATAAAAACTTCATCGAAGATGGTTAGAGGTGATTATATCTTAAATGAGTTGAATGAGAAGGTCGAAAATTGTGGTGGGGGAAAGAGCATTGTGAAAGAGAATTCAAAGTAGGTATAAATGTCGAGGAAGACCAGTGAGACATTTGTGACATGTGAATAGCAAATTGTAATTTTTTTATTAATCTTTGTAATGATGTAAATGTAATCCTTAAAGGGGGTCTTGTGATTATGCTTACATTAGTAGATAAGTAGGATTGAGTTGTTGGTTGTTGGAGTTTTGTTGAGAGATTTTTCTCAACAATATTCTCCTTGTTTGGAATCTGTTAGATTTCATGAGAACTATTTATGTCGCTTGTAATTTTCGTTTGAAAGGAACCATATGCAAATTGTTTTGTCTGCACTATGTCTATTCCTCATATTTCCTTGTTGTAGGTGATCAAAAACTTTTTGATAATCTATAAAAAAATCTTTTGGATGATGAATTAGATTAACATGAGATTAAAAATGAATGTTACCCAATTCTAAATATTGTTATTGATTAAATTTTATTCTATATAACTCTCAAATCCAAATATAAAATTTATTTCATATATTAGCTAATTTATTAGAAAAAATTATAGATGTGTTATTGATTCAGGTTGGACTTTTGAGAATATTAATTTTCCTAAGAGCATTAATTCACATTCCCATTCCCAAGTAAGATATTTTCATCATGTGATAATATATTTTATTGAAAATGTAAAACTTATATGTTATCATTAGAAGTGACTTATATATATGATAATGGGCTACATATAAACGAATTATCGAAACATATTATTTCAAGATGGGATATTACTACATCATTTTTGTTACTAAACACACATTTTGGGTGTAAATCATTGAACACTTAATTGTATTTCTAATATTGTTCTTTATTTATGTGATTAGCTTGAAATTAATATTTTGAAAAAAAAATCATTATCATAGGATGCCATATAACAAAATTACCATAAATCTATCTTATCTTTAAATTCATTTAGGTAGTAGGATGAATGACAAAAATAGTTGAGACATAAATCTCTTAGTTATTAAGTTAATATGGTTTTAAAAATAAATAAATTAAAATGAAGATGATGGAATTATATTAATTGTCTTTCTATATATATATATAGTCATTTCAGTTTATTTTGAGTGGTTGATCCTCCTCACCAAAGTTCAATTGGTAGAAGTTAAAATATGATATATGATATATTATTATTATTATTAATAATAATAATTTACTTTCATTGAATTTATTTGTCACATACCCCCTAGGCACCACACCACTAACTACCTACTATGCTTTACTTGATCCATGATGTGGACCTTTAGGTTCCATTAATAGGCATATTTACTATATGAATAAACCCTTTAACATTTCATGTGCATACATTACAACTTGGAGGAAAGAATCAATCATGGTCACTCAACATGATGAGCTTATCCATTCAGAATTTCAGTACTTTGATGACTTCATAGAAGCATTAATAGAATAGTAAGCATAAATACACTATAGCTAGCATTGCAATATATCATTTTTATAATCCTATGGGAAAATTCGAAGGAATAATGGCATATATCTTATGCAATATGAGCCTTCTTATATGCAATTCACTCCATAATGCATAATGCATAACATAGATAACCTGAACCATAAGTTATACGTTTTCAAGCCTTAGAACTTAATTATATATATATATATATATATATATATATATATATATATATATATATATATATCTCATGCATAATTATTTACCATATTAAAAACCGAGATAACACATAAGTTTAAAGATGTGACAACATAAAAATTATTTCATAAAACCCACGTATTATGCTCCTTCACTAAATTAAACTTGGATTACATTTATGTACAATAATTGTCACATGTATTCATATATAATCATCTCATAGCAAGGACAACTCAAGCAAATTTTCTTATATGCTAAATGAATTGAAAGCATAAAGGGTAAGGAGACAACATATAGAACATCCCATGCAAACTAGATTATCTTAAAGAATGTCACTCAGAAATCGAGCACTGCAACCCAACCTAGCACTTTCTTCTTCCAATTCAAGCCCAAGCCGAGAGTCGTTGTCGTTCCTCATGTTGACATATTAAATGCATATTTAATATTCTCTTTCATGATATGGATTCCATTCCTTCTTTTATGGATCTTTTTATCCACTTGCCTATGCTTTTCCTAGAAAAGCGTGCCTTTCTCTCCCATGAGGCTTTTCCTCATAAAATCTTACCTTTCTATCTCGCAATCCTTTTATGTTTTTCTTAACTTATGATCTTTCTCCATCTAAGTAGCTTAATCGATATTTTTCTCCTATCAATTAAGCTTATCTGGAATTGGTTCTAGAAGTCCTATCATGAAGGAATTATCCCTTCCCATTCCCAAATGGGATTTGGCAACAACCCCATCCCTTGGTGTCTTGTTTTTCCAAGGGATTAAATTATTTTATTTAATAATAATGTATTTAATTTCCTTGTTACATGTGAGACCTAACATTTCTTATCTTATGTTAGGAGATTTTTATATACAATGGAGGGGTGTTACATACTCTCGGCCTTAAATGTACACTGTCCCGGGTGTCTTACTACATATTACAATATAATTTCCTCATTCTCAAGTAGATTTTTATGAATTTATAGGCTCCCATGGCCTTTCCATATGATTCAGATCTTCCGATATATGTCGGTTACAAAGGATTTATACCAACACATCTCCTTCCATCGCTACCTGTAACATTTGTTTCAATCAATTTTGTGAGATATTTTAGATGGAGAAACTCAACCTTGTTTACCACAGTGAATGTCATATATTGATATAAAATACTATTATTTGAGTAACTAACTTTTATGTTTCCCATCATGAAAGAAATGCATGTCGCTCCAATGCATTATTCCAATGCCTTTTTGTTCTTTCTGAACACTTGCTTCCTCCAGTTTCCCTGCATTAGTCACAACAAGTCAAACTAGCACAATTGACTAACCAACATGTATAAAATATCTTATGAGGTTAGCTCAAACATAACCATAAAAATCAAAACTCATTATTAACCATCATAAAGCGTAACCATATGTCATATGTATACTAATACTAAAGCAAAATACGAATACTTATCCTTTGTTTCCAATACTAGTTTTTAGCTTCCACTTTTATCTTGCCTCTATATGTACTCTGTATTTGTTTCCTCGAAAAACAATCACCCAGTGCCTTCGTGCACACATACACATAGGGTGCATTACACACACAGTTATACATGTAATATACCATCATTGAATACATGCATCCATACCAGTACCATATGTACCATTTGTACACATTACCACCTATACATGTGTACCTAATATCAATGTCCATAATGTTACCTGCATGACATATACTTCATCCACATGTTTTCAACCATGTTAGTATTATGCAAAGAATTCCTTTCTTTATTACTTTTAGGCAAGTTTGATCAAATCTTGCTTAATTTATCGATTGTAGAATAAGGAATTTTCTGGACCTCTTCAAATTCCATAAGGAGTGAATAATTTTATGTCAACATATTCAAGTTCTTTTATTTAGCCAATTCTTTTCATGTGTCTTATGGTTGTAGTACAATGTCAGCAAAATAATACCATAGAAGTAATCATGCATACTGCAACTTTATCATACCCATAACTTTGAGTTTTGGGATTTCATCTGTCACGTAGACAAGTTTTTAACAACAATGGAATATGACCTCTCCTTAATCATAAAGAATACTATTGACTATGATAGTTGTTCTAGCATGGAAATTTGAAGTCTAAGAACAAGGTTAACTTTGTCTTTAACGAAGAAAATGATGGTTTGGTACTCAAAAGTACCCCATATGTAAACTAATCATGTCATATGATTTATTGTTGCTATTTTTACACTTCTTCCAACCCTTCTTATCCAAGAATAATTCAGTGTATGTCCAAAACCAATTGAACAATTAGTAGGCAAGCACATCCACCTCCCACACATAAGTTATAAATAAAAGTTACATTGTATTCACTTGCACAACATCTAACTTTTTTAGGAACAATGTGCACCAGGGTGTGATCCTAGAGAGTTTATATGTTAACACCTTATTTAACATTCAATCAGCCCAAAGAGAATATAACTCTTTTATCAATTATCAAATTCATTAACATGAATTCCTACGTTGTTTATGTAATACTTGCTATGTAGTCCCATTAAGAACCAGAAAACACTATTAATGTAATCAGACATGTAGACTTTTTTAAGATTACTGGATAGTCAATAGTGTTACAAAATATGCATTTCATATTATGCATTTGTCCATTTATTAGATACCCAATATATTTGGTGTACAATAATCCTGATTACCAGTACCACTTTAGTTATCATCTTCTTAATTTAGCAACAAGTTTTTGCATGATTTGTTATTCTCTTTCCTCCTCGTCTAAAACATTTTATATGTTCCATTTTTCTTGATGTCTGTATTATTTTATTACCAGCCTAAGATCATTAGATCATCATAAGCTGTACTAATGTAAATCCTTTTTCTTTACCAAAAATTTGTTAACTTGTTCGGAAAAGTCATGTTCTAAATCTATTGTACTTCTTACTAGCCATTAGGTTACATTTGAATTGTTCTAATTTGTTTTTCTTTTGTGTTTCATAAAGCTTATTTATACACCCAAATTATTTTAATCTTATCACTTCCCATATTAAATTCCTTCGCAAGATCTATAATCCTTTTAATAAATGTATCCTTTTCTTGCTCTAGATTTGAAATCCTTCTATTGTAAGATATCATCAAAACCCCATCTATACCTGGATGGAGATGAACATCAAGATTGTGAATTTTGAGGTTGGATGCGTTCAGTTGACACATTGGAATCTGAGTAAACTTACGAATGTGTCCTTGAACTTGTATTTAATATTGTCTTAATAATATTAATCACGATCCTTAGGAGATTCTTTTACACTTCCATTATGTATTGGTACTTTTGGGTGACAGTCCCATTGACCTACTTATGAAGGTCATACAATTATTCATGTATGATGTCTTCATGCATACAATAATTTATATTGCATGTTTGCACATTCTTCACAACTGTGACCCTGTTTTAGTCTAGATTTGAACATATAATTTGTGCTTATAATTTATTATAGTTACAATTATTTAGATATTGTTTTACTCAAAGACACATATAGGTAAGTTTACTCAATATAATAACCTGGTAAGGTTAAGTTCACTTCAATAGAATTTTCCCTAATGACAAAATTACATTTCAAAATGGATTGCATCATCAGATGTAGATGCACCAAATATTAAGTCGAAAGACAATTTTTACAAATACATAGTCTCATATAACAACCTATACTTCATGATATTATGATATTTCATCGGAACTTTTATTAAATAAACCCTCTAGAATCTTTTCCACAGTGCAACCCACTTAAGTAACCATCAACATATGTTAATGTTGATAGTATGTCAATGATGTCTTACCTGATGATTTATATAGTTTCCATTTATATACTTTAATTTTTTATTTTTCCTCATGTTCTCCATGATCTATGGAAAGAAAACACTTAACATTTTATTTCATAAAGGCTCATCACTTCTTCCCTTAATATTTCAAGATCTCTATATGCATAAACATTATAGCATAAACATTATTTCACTTTTTCCTAAGCTTGTTATATGATTTACTCCTCTTATGCGGAGGCATTTAATATTTGAAACCTCTCATTCCTAAATGATATATATATCCTTCTTACATATGTATTACCAGTTATCCAATTGAATGTCTCATTGATATTGTGGTTATAGCATCCCACTTTCTATAAAATAACCATACTTTAAAATTGTTTATTTCTCTCACTCTACTATGAATCATTGAAGAGTATGAAAGTATCTTATACCGATTTAAGATTATTCAACAATAATTTAAGTTTTGAGAAACTTCCACCACATATAATAAGTAGAATTTAAACCTTCACTTAATTCAATAAGTAGGCACAATAAAAGCAACCACTTCCTTAATCACACAACAAACATGTTGATTATTTATTTTCATTACTATTTATTCAATATTCTAGAATGATGTGTTTATTCTTCAAGCTTGATTATGAATATCTAGCATCTTAATAAGTTTTTAACACAGGTTAATTGTGAGAGTTTTGATCCATTAATTGATTTAAGCATATCACTGCAGCTCATTGTAACCATGCCATTGGGCCCTTCATGCAAGTCATACATATATGTAAACATAGGCATGTAATCACATCATGAATATCTCCTTTCAACATAATGTAAATTTTCAACTTCGAAGATAAAGTATTCCTATCATTCTATTTTATGTATAAAACAAAATAATTCATATAAATTGTACACATTCTTCTCTGTGGTTTGTTTATAGAAAAAGTTCCCCCAAGTCTATTAAACTTGTTTTGACTACTTAAATAAGTATGCAGACTACTCTGAAAACATTATCGTTGTCATCAAGGAAATCATGTCATATTTATCAACATGTTTTGGTATTTTTTTTCACACATTCAGTGTACCGAATAAAACATGTGCAATCTTCATCAATACAACCAATACCTACCACTACTAATAGGTATTTGCCATGTTTTTTTTTTCAACTCCCATATTTTGTCTACATAGTCTTCCAATGTACAAAGTCATTTAGTTAGAAAGAGTTCACTCATGCAATTCTGTAATCTTAACTTCATAATGATAATAATTTGAAATCTATTTTTAGTCGAAGTATTTCCTGAATTATTTTCATGAAAAATTCTTCCCCTTGATTGCTTTCACTTTTGATAAAAGAAAGCTATGCAATTTAAATTAAATTTGGAAGCTAGGGAATGAGCTTATAAATATTTACTCTTATTAGGAAAACCATGCTTAGTCTTATTACCCAAGTCTCTTGTCCTCAGTATCCAAAGTTGTCATTGATAATGTATTGTAGAAGTATAATCACATTTACCGTTCTCTATGACAGAAGAAATAGATTGGTTAATCAAACAATTTCTTACCATTGGAGGACTTTTCATTCTAGCTCACAAACTGTAAGGCATATGTAAAAAAGACAACACATTTAATTTTCCACAACATGTAAATTTGTTAGGAAGGACACATGGATTTTAGAGGAGAAGTTCACTTATAATGGAATCCTACCATGACATGCAACTTATGTTAAGGGTAGCGAAATAGATTTGAAATATGTTGGGCTTCGCCAATGCATGTTTGAATCATGTTGTTTACAGCAAGGACAATAAGTGAAGGGGGGTGGACGAAAGGATTGATTTAATTATTGATCATCCACCATCTTCCCATGACATCTCGGGTGGCTTGAAAATCAATCAAGTAGGGTGTTTGCATACCCCATTTTCCTTGGTGTGCTAAATTGACCAAAAATTTCATCATCAGGCTATCTCGCCCTATAGAGAAAAATGAACACTTGAATGCAGCAAGCACTGTAATACAGAACACCTATGAGCATGCCATCCTCCAACGCATGCGTACATAGGTGATGTATCACAAACAAAGAATATTATTTAAGGAATTTTCTTGCTCTTCCTTTAAACCGACGTTCAAATGGTAATTATGCGTAGGGAGGGTATGACGTTGAAGGGATTTTTTCCTTATGTGTGATTATTCCTATTCTAGAAATGACTCTAGATTTATGAATAAAAAAGCAGAATGTGTGGGATGACAATCCATTGATTTTTTTTTTTTAATGCGTGTCACCAAATGGGCCTTATCCTATGAATGCTTTTGTGGAAATCTAATCCATTAGCAATCGCCTTAAGTTTAACAGATAAGGCAACCGAAGAGGGCAGCGTTACTGAAACAGATGAATTTCCTCAGTTAATCATTTTGAAAATTAATTTTGTGCTTTAAATCTAGCATCTTGTGCTTTAATTCTAGCATTTAACATTTTTTTCTTTTATACCTCGATTTACATGTTTCTAGGTATTACCTCACTGAGGTTTCCTCCTTCATCCACTAATTGCCTCAACCAATGGATAGGTATAGTGAATTCCAGTGACAACTATAAGGGTTTCAAACCATCTTCATGAGGTTGGGTAGGAAGCATGAACCATTTCAACAAATATGATCCCAATATTTATTTATCCAAAACAAAAAATCTCTCACGAGTGAATTCTCTTGGCATCTCTGATTCTCTTTTTGCAATAGTTACGAAAATAACAATAGATAACCCTACCGCTCCAATGGAGGGACTTGAGGAAATATCCTCAACTATTAATTTTTACAAGTTTCCTACAATATTATTCAGTTTCTTAGATCCTACCATCTCAAATTATTCTAATTCTCTAAGATCTATATGACAAGGTGGGACTCACATAGAATGTGGAGAGTCTCTATGTACTTTGTCAATGTCTTTATGGCGTATCGTATATCTATGTAATGTGGAGACAAGTAGGAGTGCCCAAGTGAATACTATGGACTCGACGCCATACGATTTATTTGGCATCGTTCATGGCCATGTAGATATGGCACATATATTTGCTAATGTATTCTAGAGTTCACAAGAACAAGCTAATACACTCATCTATTATCACTAATAGAGGAAGCTCCTTGCTTCTCAAGTATTAATGGATTGTCCTAAGCGACACTTGTGATTTACCTCTCTAAATAATTGATCAAGGAACTTGATATTAAAGAATCAAGATAAAAATATTCATGGCTTCTGCTATATTCAATGAGAACACGGAATGGATGACTAGTCATATCAACAAAAATGGATTCGGTGTCTTGACTAAATGATATTCCAGGTATCTCTCCGAAGAAATCAAATTCCAAAATCAAGTTATTGTCCCCAACATTTTCTTCGTGCCTCCATGGACATCTTATATTTAGATATTCAAATCAACACTAGAACAATTATCTGTTAATGTTGATTTGATTATTAGGATTTCACTTTTAGTTGTAATGTGTAAACTGAAAATATACACATTCATATGAGAATTAATTCTAATAACTAAAGAATCCTTGCGTATATGAACATGAGAAAATGTATTAAACAATGAGCTTATATGAACACGTGGAGCACAAAATGTTATTTACTGGCTACATCCATAACACACTTGCTTGAGTTGACTCGTGATATTTTGTAACTATTTGACTCTTGGTATTGTGTAATTTAGATAGGATGAAGGTTTGGTCATAAGGAAAAGCTTCTAAATCATTTAATCTATACCATCATGCAATTTGAAACACAATTTGTTACATGCTTTGACAAGAAATATAGAAGTTTCCACTCCTCAGTGAAATACCCTGTTTTGCCATACAAAAATCCATCGTTTTACACAACCCTAGTTCAACCTTATCTTCAATTTCAATATAATAGATATATATAGAATAAAATATATATTTGATAACATATCTGTGTGTGTGTGTGTGTATTATTGCTTCAACACCCACCTGCAATAAATCATTTTAAAATTTAATTTCAATGGTTATGAATTATAATACCTTAAGACACTACTCTAGAACTCACTGTAATAGAACCTAATAACAACTCATTTATATCTTATAGAGGTGGATTGTCCCATAGGCCAATACCATTTCTCACATACTCCTTAGGCACCACACCACTAACTAACTACTTTTCTTTAATTCATCGATGATGTGGACCTTTAGTCTCCATTAATGGACTTATTTACTACAACACAAATAAACCCTTCAACATTTCTTGTGCATACATTACTACTCGGAGGGAAGAATCAATCATGGGCATTCAACATGATGAGATTATGCATTCATAATTCCAGTACTTTGATGACTTCATACAAGTATTAATGGAATTTTTAGCATAAATACACTATTGCTAGCATTGCCATATATCATTGTCATAATCCTACAAGCATAGTTGAAAGAATACTGACATATATCTTATGCTATACGAGCCTCGGTAGATGCAATTCACTCGATAATGCATAATGCATGGAGTATCTCAAGCATAACTATTCACCATCTTAAAAACTGAGATAGCACATAAGTTTAAAGATGTGACAACATAAAAATTATTGCATAAAGGACACATATTATGTTCCTTCACTAAATTTAACTTGGCTTACATTTATGTACAATAATTGTCACATGTATTCATATATAATCATCTCATAGCAAGGAAAATCAAGGAAATTCTTTGATATGCTAAATAAATTGACAACATAAAAGGTAAGGAGTGAACGTGCAGGACGTCCCATGGAAACTAAATTATCTAAAAGAATGTCACTGGGAAAACTGATCACTACAGACCAACCTAGAACTATCTTCTTCCAGTTCACCCTTGAGCTGATATTTCTTGCCATAGATCAACCACCTTGTGTTGATCACTTCAATGAGATTTTGGTACACCCTTTCATGATATGGTTTCCATTAGCAACGTCCCACTTTTATGTATCTGTTTATCCATTTGCCTAGGTTTTTCCCAGAAAAGCTCGCCTTTCTCTACTTTGAGGCTCTTCCTCATAAAATCCGGCCTTTCTCTCTCACATGCCTTTTATGTTTTTCTTAAATTAGCATATTTCTCCAGATAACTAGGTTAATGGATATTTATCTCCAATACATTAATCTTATCTAGAATTGGATCTAGAAGTCTTATCATGAAGCAATTATCCCTTCCCATTGACCAATGGGATTTGTCAAGAATATCATCTCTTGGTGTCTCAGTTTTCCAAGTGATTAAATTATTTTATTTAATAATAAAGTATTTACCTTCCTTGTTACACATGATACCTAGGTTTTCTTAACGTAGGTTAGCAAAGTTTTATATACAATGGAGGAGTGTTGCATTATTATTATATATTAATGATGATAATAATAATAATAATGATAATAATAATTTACATATGCTAACTTTAACATTATATATATGCAACAAATGTTTAAATTTCCTCAATCCTAAGGTGTAAACTATATATATCCTCTATCATTGCAAAATGTACATTTTAGAAAAATTCTAATTAATTATTACAAGAAGACATAATCACCTTTTCTATATGCGTTAATGATTGAATCTTTGTAATATAGAATGGACTACCATCGCATCACTAAAGTCATTGAAAATTTACAATATAGTATTATTATCTTTAATTGGTGCAAAGTTATGGAGCTTGTATATTTTTAAAATAATTATTTGGTTGTGTAGTTGGCTTAAGTTTTTCTTAACTAGAACTGGTGACATAATGTGATACCATCATTTCTTTACTAAATGTTCATATCTATTTTTCTAAGGAAAATATGTATCAAAATCTTGGTAATAATATGGAAATTGGGTGTCGAAGGAGTTTAGCTCAAGCGGTAAAGGCACATATTGTCTTTCTAGCTGTGGTGGATTCAAATCTGTGAAGACATGCTATACTTGGTGAAAATTGTGAAAGAAAGTCGTATAAAGGAGTTCTATTGGGTTGTCCCATAACTCTTTGGTTGAAAAAAATAACATTAAAATTGGGTCAAATGATCTTAGCTCAAGTAGTTAGATGAAGATTTGATTTCTCTAGTAGATTGCCTTCAATTCTCCAGAGGCATGTTCTTCTTGGTTTGCTAGTAGAATTTTTGAAATAGTTATATTTTGTGTAATAGTCTAAGCTAATGTTTCAACGTTACTAATTCTCTAATTTTTTTTTTATTTAAGAAAGAGAAAAGAAAAATCTTACAAGTGGATTTGGCTGGTCATCTAGTGATGATTAAGTTTATGTAGTGCGTAAAAAACATATGAAAATTTAAAATATAATTTATTTTCCACTTGTTATGATTTACGATTATAGTATGGAATTAGAAGTTATTCAGGTAGACATGACATTTCTTGGTGTCATATGAATCTTAAGAAAAAAAGGATATGAAAAGTGGATCAAATGATCCTAGCTCAAGTAGTTAGGTGAATAATTTTTTCCTCAAGCTCAGTCCCTTCAATTCTCTGGAGACACATTCTAATTACTTTGATTGTAGAATTTTTGAAATAGTTATGTCTTGTGTAACAACAAAAGGCAATATTTTGAAGTTCTTGATTCTCTATTTTTGTTTTGGTTTAAGAAAAAAAAATATTACAAATGGATTTGGTTGATCCTCTACTAATCATTAAGTTTATGTAGTGCACATTTAAAAAGTGATGAACATTTCTAATTACATTTATTTTTCACTTTCCGTGATTTATGATTATAGTAAGAAATTTGAAGTTGTTGAAGTAAATATTGAAGGAGAGCTTTTAGTGTCATGAATCTCAGAAAATCATATAAAATAGCGAGGAAAATCCTTTTATTTACCAATATTTTTGTTTAGTTGTGTTTAAATCCTTCCATCACCCCAATGCAATTTGTGCAAGTGTTTTCTATGAAATATTTTGAAAAAATATTACTTTGATATTCTATTCATTTACACTACAGAGACCAAAATAAAAAGTGGAAACAATATAGACATGCACAAGAAATAAATGTAGGCTAATTAGTCACTATCATTTTCCCCACCTAGTATATCATATTTTTCGGGCCAATCTTTTTAAAATGTGAATGTAACTTGATAAAATTTTGATCTATTAAACAATAAATTTTCCACTTCAAAAGGATAGAAATATTGTAAGTTCTACATTTTATATTACATTAACTCTTTATCTCATTTTGCTAAAAATATACATAGAAAGATATTTAACTTTCTAACTCCACATGATATGGAGTTTGTAATTACTTTTAATATTATTTCTACATGTAGAGACCTCTACCTCAAAAATATACAAAGACCTTGACCTCATAAATATCCATATGTTTGGGGATATTGGGTTAGTTTTTAATTAAATAGAAATTTTGAAATATGTATATTGGGGTTTTCATATTTTAATTTACAAATCATTAGTTTACTATTGGACAATGTTTGATAATTTTTTGAAAAGAATCCCTTATCTATTAGAGGGATATATATATATATATATATATATATATATATATATATATATATATATATATACGAAATGTTAACATGTTTTATATGAGGAAAAGCTAACTAATTATTGATTGTTCTTACATATATATGGGTGGTCATGTTATTCTTCTTTTGTACTTATGTTAAGGGGTAACTATATAGTATATATATGAGGTAATGCACATTAGTGATGGTATCAAAGTGTTGTGAAGTTCATCTTTAATGAATGAACTACTCTAACTTCCATCTTCACTCTAGCTAAAGATTTGGAAAATGAGGTAGTTCCTTGAGAAGGTTAAATGGATCTGCATCATTTGTTTCATCAAACTATAAGATATAGATTTGAACATTCTAACTTTTTTGCATTAGTCCTCCACCTACACAAGCATATGGTTTCTTGAGGATATTTCACACATTATTATATTTTCAATAATTTTGGTGAGCTCTAATTTTCTAGTTGATGTGTTATATATTTATAATTAGTCTTAAAAACAATTATGGACCATGATGGAAGAAATGTCAATAATTTGCTAGTTTACAATTAAATTAAAATTTATAGATCTCAATGATTTGTTAATTCACAATTAAATTAACATTTATAGGTAAAAGGAATATCAAAATAAATTTTAGTTTAGTTTAGATGTTATTTAGTGATTTAGTTTAAGTGTTATTTTAGTGATTAACTTAAATTTATATATCTATAAAAAAATATATATAACATTATTACGATTGACTCCTAATAACATTGCCCAAATCCCAAATCAAAAGGAAAAGGAGCATGCTTAAAAGGGAAAGAAAAATGAAGCAGATAAATAAAACAATTCAGATGCATCAGCCTATAAATATTCGGGAGAATTATCTACAATAATTTCACTATAGCTCCAATGTAATCCCTGCGAAATAGGGCAATGTCGACATAACTTCCCTGCAGATTGGATCTGCTTTTCTCGAGTACCATCATCTGTTAACACGCCCATGAAACGCATGTGGTTCCGTGGTCCCCGGTCTCTCCCTGCTTATGTCTCAAAAACGCTATTTCAGGTTGATCGCCGTCAAAATTGACGTCCGACCAACAATTCCGTGACATAATCAATTCCTGAGGGCAGAATGCCTGGCAAGTTTGAAATGTCGTTTGAAATGCCAATCAAAGATTTCAAATTTCCGAAGTAACCGTTGCGATGTGCATGTAACGCCAATAAGGCCAATAACGATGTAACTTCCCAAGAGATTGGATCTCCTTTTTTCCATTAAGCACATCGATTATGTGGTCCCCTCTCCCTCCCTGCGCATGCCTCAAAAACCGTCACACAATCAAGTAGTTCATTCCATCACACCACATCCTTATCAAACTTCCCTTTCTTGTTATTCCGACGTGCAGAATGCCTTTCTTGTTATTCCGATGTGCCTTTCTTGTTATTCCGATGTGCAGAATAGTTTGGAAGTTCTGGTAACTGATTTTAAATTTCCTACGAACGTTAACCGAAGAGTGCCTCATTTGTCTATAAAACCACACAGTTTTAAAGCATTCATTTCATTCCTCTCATATCTTTGGCACTCTGAACTGTAGGTTGGTCGTGTGGATGGTCGATGTCTATATATATTTTTTCTGTGTTTTTATATAGGTGATGTCTACAGTTGCTCTGTGGTTTATGTTGCTCAGAGGCTATCCGAAAGCTTTGGATGCATGGAGACAAGCTTTTCTTCTATGAAAGAATCTGGTCTGATTTCATTCTCGGTATGCTAAACTTTTCTCCACTCAGATTTGAGCTTTCCGCTCAGATTTCATGGAAGGAAACATATGTTTTGTGTTTTTTGATAGTTTGTTCCGAAATTTTCGTGTAATCTTAATTGACTTTTGATGTGTTATTATATTTTTTTGTCTACCCAGGTAGCTGTTGTTGCATACTTTCATACTTTGCTATAAACAAAGTTGGTCGGACACTCCATCAACCATAACAGGTATAGATATGCAATTCCCAGTCATACTCTTTCTTTTCTATAATAAAAATAACAAATGTAATACTTATGTGTACCATATCATATTTTCAGTATGTTCGCCTGTGTTTCTCGCCTTTCTATATTACTTTTATTCCACAATTTTTTTGTGTTTACTGTTGATTTGTGTTGCTACTTCTATGCGTTTATCTTATTCCTAAAATTCTGTGTTGATCGTTGCTTTGTGTTACTATTTCTTTGAACGTTCAAATTAAAGTATCCGACGTTATGCCTGGCTTAAAACCACTGAAATTTCTCTTTTTATGTTAGGAACATACAGTTTAGAGTGTCAGGGTTATCTGTACCAATCTCTTTCTATGTAAACTTAGGCACTTCTTGTTTTTGTCATAAACTCTTCTTGAGTCGAGCTTTTAAGGGCGTCAAAGCCGTATGGCCAGGAAAAAATGTACTTCTCCGTTCACCTTGCAATTTAATTTTCAACGATGTCGTTGAGGTAAATAACAGCTCATTGTTAAAATAAACTGAAATACATTTCATAGCAACCGTTTAGGATAAAGAAAGAATCATATTCCATGAATATGAGTAGCTTACATCCTAGAGAGTATAAACGGGAGGTTGTAAACCCGACACTTCTTTTTTTTACAAATTCTTCTCCAGTCAAGATTTTAAAGGACTTTTTAAACGCTTTACACAATAAATATTTGCATATTTTATATAAAATTGATGATATATTAGGGATGATATTTCAAAAATGGTGTTTTGTAATATTACAAACACAATGATAATTGTTTTTAAATATATTATCATTTATCTCTTATAATTCTAATGTGTTATATTGTTTTATATATTATAGATATTTTATTAAATCAATTATTTTATTCATTATTGAGTACACTATTACATGATATTTTCATTATATTGTATATTTTATTTTTTAATATTTAGAATTCGAAAACAATTAGGATATATTGTTATTAGTATTGGCTTATTGTTTATATAAATATTTTAACATTATTTAAAAAGAATCTAACTAAATAATAATTATAATATAAGATTAAATATATCATAAATCTATATTCATTTATTCTACAAAATAGTCTTATAAGTGATATATATTTGTTTATTGGATTTGTGAATTTTATTTAATGTAATAATATATTGCTTTTTTTTAACATTATTTGAGTATAATAGTATAATGTGTTGTAGATATTATGAAAGATTTGATGTGGGAAAGGGAGTGAGGGAGGGAAATGGTCTTGAGAAGAGATGAAGGGTAGAAGGGTGGATGGTAGGTAGTGGGAAGGTAAGAGGGCGGGATGGAGTGGGTCGGGTAAAGGGAAATTAACGAAGGAGGCAATGGGGGAGAGGGAAAAGGAGAGGGAAGGGGAGAAAGAGGAGAGATAAAGGGGAGGGAGAGGGGAAGAGGGAAAGGGAGAGAGAGATGGAGGGGGACAAAGGGGAGAGACAAATGGGAGGGAGTGGGGAAGAGAGTGAGAGGAAGGAACGTGGGGTGATATGTGTACAGGAGGAGGAGGAGGAGGAGGAGGATGCAATGGTGAAGAGACGTAGGTGGCAGGGGAGGAGGCTGCATGGTCGCAGATGGAGGCAGAGAAGGTGCAAGAGGCGAAGGAGAAGTGGGAGGCAGCAGAGCAGGAGGCGTGGGAGGTGGCGGCAGAGGAGGGGGAGGACAAGGAGGGTGGTGGAGGTGGTGACAGGGGAGGAGGAGTAGGAGGAAGGGGAGGAGATGATGAAGGAGGCAACGGGAAAAGAGGAGGAGGGGGAGGTAGAGGCAGAGGCGGGGGTGGAGCGCAGGGGCAAGAGGAGGTGGAGGAGGGGCCGAAAGCAGAGGTGGAGGAGGAGGAAGAGGAGGAGGAGGTTGACGTGGAGGAGGACGGGAGGAGGAGGGAGGGAGCGAGACGGAGGAGGAGGAAGAGGATGAGGAGGCATGGGAAGGAGGGAGGCAAAGGAGGAGGAGGGGAGGAGGAGGAGGAGGAGGAGGGGGAGGGGGGGGAGGGGGGGGGGGGAGGTAGAGGCGAAGGAGGAGGAGGAGGAGAAGGGGGGGAGGTAGAGGCGGAGGAGGAGGAGGAGGAGAAGGGGGGGGAGGTAGAGGCGGAGGAGGCGGAAGAGAGTGGGAGGAGGGGGATAGGAGGAGGCATGGGGGAGGTTGAGGAGGGGGAGGGGGAGAGGGAGAGCGAGAGGGAGGAGGGGGGCAGGAGGAGACGTGGGGAGGAGGAGGAGGGGGTAGAGGAGGAGGAGGAGGTGGGGGTAGTGGAAGAGGAGGAGGAGGGGGGAGGAGGGGTGTGTAAGCAGAGGAGGAGGAGGAGGCAGTGGAGGTAGAGGAGGAGGAGGAGGAGGCAGACAAGGAGGAGGAGAAGGAGGCAGTGGGGGGAGGCGGGGGAGGAGGAGGAGGAGGAGGCAGGGGTGGAGGTGGAGGGGAGGCAGAGGGAGATGATGGGGGGCTAAGCATAGGAGGAGGAGGAGGGGGCAGAGGTAGAGGAGGAGGAGGAGTAGGAGGAGGTAGACAAGGAGGAGGCAAACAAGGAGAGGTAGAGTGGGGGAGGCGGAGGAGGAGGGGGTGAGGTGGAGGGGAGGCAAAGGGGATGAGGAGGGGGGAGGTAGAGGAGGACGAGAAGGAGGGGGTGTAGGCAGAGGCAGAGGAGAGGGGGAGGAGGATGAGGAGGAGGAGGAGGAGGAGGGTGAGGAGGAGGTAGAGAGGGAGGAGAGGAGGAGGAGGAGGAGGAGGAGGAGGAGGGTGAGGAGGAGGTGGAGAGGAGGACAGGAGAGGAGGAGGAGGAGGAGGAGGAGGAGGTTGTGGAGGCAGAGGTGGAGGAGGTGGTGAGGAGAAGGATGTTGAGGAGGAGGGGGAGGAGGAGGACGGGTCGGAGGTGTAGGCGGAGCAGGAGGAGGAGGAGGACGGGAAGAGGATGACGTCGTGGAGGGGGGAGGAGTAGATGGAGGGGGAGTGGAAGGAGGAGGAGGAGGAGGAGGAGGAGGGGCCAAAGGCAGAGGTGGATGTGAAGGAGGAGGAGGGGGAGTGGGTGGACGTGGAGGAAGGGGGGAGGAGGAGGAGGAGGAGGAGGCGGGGGGGAGGTAGATGCAGAGGATGAGGACGAGGAAGTGGAGGAGGAGGAGGAGGAGAGGAGGACGAGGAGAAGGAGGAGGAGGAGGGGGGAAGGTAGAGGCAGAGGAGGGGGGAAGGTAGAGGCGGAGGAGGAGGACGGTGGGAGGGGAGGAGGAGGGGGGGTGGTGAGGAGGTGGGGAAGAGGAGTACGAGGAGGAGGGGTGGGAGGGGGACGAGCAGGCAGAGGATGAGGTGGAGGAGGAGTGTTGTGTGTGGAGCATGATTGTTCAGAGGTCTTTGTTTCAGCGGATGTATACCCTAGGTAGTTTGTACACCCCTCCTAGGTGGGTCAATCCCCCCCGGCTGGGGGGTCTGGGGGCTCGGGGGCAGCGCCCCGAAGCTAAAAACAGATGTGAAATTGCCTTTTAAAAGTATAGTAATTTCTATTCAATCTGGTCCGTTCATTAGGCGGATGATTTGATGGTAGAACTTATGTTTAGTTTAGGGTTTTTTGCCCTAGAAGGCAACCCTCTCTTTGTATGAGGGAATTGTATTTGAGGCTATGTAATAGATGTGTATTCTGTGAGCAAGAAAT
The DNA here is from genome assembly GCA_031772625.1 of Pinus tabuliformis. Classification (NCBI taxonomy): domain Eukaryota; kingdom Viridiplantae; phylum Streptophyta; class Pinopsida; order Pinales; family Pinaceae; genus Pinus; species Pinus tabuliformis. The sequence continues at coordinate 689,377,062 of CM062817.1, read as the reverse complement.
AGAGAGGTGAGACTGTGAGAGAAAACAGAGGATATTACAGCAGATCTGCTATAGGTTGTGTCTCTTCATTTTGCTGGATAATAGAAAGGAAGGATTGGCTGTTCAGGGTGGACGTAGCCCAAATTGGGTGAACCACATATATCTGTGTCTCACTTGTTTTATGCATTTTTTTCTGTGTTTATATTTCTGCAATATTTTATGTGTTCTATTGCTCTGTAATATATAATTTTATAACAAGGAGTAGGAGTAGGAGAAGGAGGAGGGGGGAGGGGAAGGTGGAGGAAGAGAAAAAGGAGGAGGAGGAGGAGGAGGGGATGGGTGGAGGAGGACGACGAAGGCTAAGGAGGGCAAGGAGGAGGAGTGGTTGGAGGTGGAGTCGTAGGAGGGGGGAGGACATGGGTAAGCAGAGGAGGAGGAGGAGGAGGGGGCGAAGGTAGAGGAGGATGAGGAGGAGTAGAAGGAGGAGAGGGGAAGGTGGAGGAGGAGGAGGAGAAGAAGGCACAAAGGGAGAGGTGGATGAGGAGGAGGAGGAGGAGGGGTGGAGGTGGACGAGGAGGAGGAGGAGGAGGAGGAGGAGGCACAAGGCGGGAGGTGGAGGAGGAGGAGGAGGAGGAGGAGGAGGTGAAGGAGGAGGAGGAGGAGGAGGAGGAGGTGGAGGGGGGGAGGTGGAGGAGGAGGAGGAGGAGGAGGAGGAGGGGAGGGGAGGAGGGGGTGGTGGCAAAGGCAGACGACGGAGGCGAAGGAGGGCAGGGAGGAGGGGGGGAGTAGGAGGAGTGGTTGGAGGTGGAGTTGTAGGAGGGGGGAGGACACGGGTAAGCAGAGGAGGAGGAGCAGGAGGAGGAGGAGGGGGCGGAGGCAGACGAGGATGAGGAGGAGTAGAAGGAGGAGAGGGGAAGGTGGAGGAGGAGGAGGAGAAGAAGGCACAAGGGGGGAGGTGGATGAGGAGGAAGAGGAGGGGGAGATGTGGAGGAGGAGGAGGAGGAGGAGGCACAAGGTAGGAGGTGGAGGAGGAGGAGGAGGAGGAGGAGGAGGAGGCAGCGGGGGGAGGTATAAGCAGAGGACAAGGAGGAGGAGAAGGAGGAGGAGGGAAGGTAGAGGCGAAGGAGGAGGCATATGGGGAGGAGCGGGAGAGGAGGCAGATGGGGAGGAGGGGGAGAGGAGGGGGGTGGGGGAGTAGGAGGAGGGGGAGGAGGAGGAGGAGGAAGGTGGGGGAGGGGGAGTAGGACAAGGAGGGTGGGAGGAGGATGAGGAGGGAAAGGAGGTAGAGGAGGAGGTGGATTAGGAGGAGGAGGGGCAGAGGGGGATGCAGAGGCAGAGGAGGAGGAGGAGGGGGGGAAGGAGGTGGAGGGGGTGGTGGCGGAGGTGGAGGTAGAGGAGGGTGGGAGGAGGATGAGAGGTTGGAGGTGGGGGGGGAGCAGAGGAGGAGGCGGAGGAGGAGGAGGAGGAAGAGGGGGGGGGGAGAGGAGTAGGATGAGGGGCGCGGGGGGGGAGGTGGAGAAGGAGGATGATGCAGAGGATGGGGGAAGATCGAGAAACACCAAGAGTTGGTTTTACACTCCCATTATATATTTACACTAGATTTAATTTTGGTGTCAGGCCGATTGACATTCTTATTCAAGTCATTTTTTGATGTCTTTTCCAACATGCATACAATGTGGTGTACTGCATTTGTGCATTTCCTTCACCACTTCTGACCCTACTTCCTTCTAGACTGGAATATAATTATTAAGATATCTATTTCCTCAAAGAACTTGTATGTTCTAAAATAGGCATGTTCAATTAATTACACATATTTCTATTGAATATATGAATAATAACGTGGTCAGATTTAGTTCCCTACAATAGTGTATAATTGGAGCATTTTCTTAATAAGGGTGAATTACAAGACTCATCCAAAACCATATCAAAAATAAATTCCATCATTACATGTAGATGCACCAATCATCACAATAATAAAATTACATAGTCTCGTACTTCATACTAGGACCTGTCTTCCATGAGTAAAATTTTTTGAATTTTTTTTAGGATGGAACCCACTTAATTAACCATAAATTTATTTATGTCCATCTATATACTTTTATTTGAAATATTTCTTGGTGTTGACCATGATCTATGGAAATTGTACTTGTGATTTTATCTTTTCTGTTTTCCATTTACCTCATAAGAGTTCAACATTTCTTCCCTTAAGATATCTTATAAGTATCATCTACATTCTAGTTAAGGTATGTCCTTGCATAGCAATCATGTGACTCATAATTTTAATTTTAATATGAGTAAAGTAATATGGTGATAGTATGGCAGAAGAGACCTATTAGTACAAAATTAAACATAGTATTCAGCTTTCTTTATTCCCCATTACTCTTTTCAACACTGCCATGTCTATTTATCTTGCATGATGACCACATCCCTAGAATTTGTCATCCAAATTTTTAATCCAATAATCATACACTACAATTTGTTCATTTATCAATTTCGAATATGAACAAGGTCTATCATTTAAATTATTTTAAACCATTTTTACCTCATGGATCATGGTATAGAGTCCTTGTGCCCTCCTAAGAGAATTTAACGATAACTTAAGTTTTTGGGAACATATAATGAAATAAAAATTTTACCTTCTACATAATTTACAACACTTAATAAATAGGAAAAATAGAACAATGACCAATTTTCCATTTATACTTATGGAAATTAATTAACACGTTAATTGTTGTTATTTCATGTATTACTCTTAACTCTACCACAAAATGTAGCCACACCGGATAGTGTATAAAGTCAAGAACTATCACAAAATTTACTAGATGCATCCTATCTCCTAGCTCATTGAAGGATATCATTCCGCAGATGCACATGATCAAACATTATGAACATTCCATTGTGAATGGAGAAAATTTCATGTCTCCGGATACACTGGATTGTATTGCTAATCTGACCAAAATATTTCACTATTTTTTTTTCATTGGGTGTTCAGATGATTAAGTTAATTTTTAATTTACTTCAATTAGCATCCTTCCTCAATTCATTATTTAAATTGGGTGGACAATGTCTTTCGCAATTCAACGAATTAAAAAAAATCCTCAACATAACAAATTTCCCAATACCCCAAACCGAGTACGATAATTTTAACCTAATTACAAATGGATTTCTGTCAACATCCTTCCTCAATTAACATTAGAAAACCCTCAATCCTCTTCACCCAAACCTAGTACAATAATTTTGAAGCAGAGTTTAAAAGAGGGATGGAAGGCTAGCATATGTGGTGATTATGTAATTGCAGATCCTTTTCCTATCTCCCATATGATGCACTAGAATAGCTTTAGCAAAAAAATCATTGGTCACCCCTCTCAAATTACTCCATAAATTGCCATTGTTTCTGGTTGTGACTAAGAATGAAGAGAACAGTTATGAAATCAAGGAGAGTTGGCAAGAATTTACAGTGATGTGAACTAGTATACCTTAAACCATACTTGAAAGACCAAACAGAAAAATCATGCAAATTTTGGTCATATGAGCAAGCCATCATAGAAGAAGGATATGCGAGAGTCATCATTGTGATCATAGCCAACATTTTCCCTGAGACTCTTATGGATTGTGAGTCTGCACACATGACTCAGCCTTGCCGATTAGGATGCCAAATTTTTTACAACAACTCACTCTCCTCTTTCAAGATATAAATTTTTAAAATGGTGGCCTTAGGGACGTTTCTCGGCCTCCCTTACTAAACGACTACAACACCTTGCAATATCTCCCTCTATGGAAGGATTCAAAAGAAATCTAAAGGAAAATACATCCAATACAGTTTTAGCACCGAAGAGGATGAAATTTGATACCAACGTATGGGTAGGAGGAGTATTTATATCGAAGAATTGCTAATCAAACAGACACTGTGTAACCTCCATGCAAGGAAAAATTAAGACAGGAGAATATAAGATGAGCAAGATTTTCTCAGTGTGACTTGTCTATGTGCAACTAATGATAAGTGTTATACAAATTACATAAGAAGACAGTAGAATAACCACTCACAACAAGTTTCCATTTGCTTGCTAGAAGTCTGGTAGCTTCACTCGCTTGTCTACCTAAGGGATAACTGTCCTTCACCTGAACAACACCTCGTCTTCTTATTACTTTTTCACCCAGAAAGAAACTCATAATTTCATAAGACCTTTACAAGTATTAGTATTACCTGAGGTGAATAAGGTTATTGTTTTCAAGATGGAATACAATTTCAATGCTTTAAGGTATTAAAGACACTCTTTATCCTTATTTGAGCAGTGAGCAATAACAATTCGATACTTCACCATGGAATGTCCAACCAAGTCTCTTTTTCTTAGATGAGGTGGATACTCACATTGTTCTCCTCGAAACCAAGAGAGGATAACCATTATCCCACACCAAATTCCTTTGAACACCTCCAGATCAGCAAATAGGGCCAAAAAAAAGGCATTATTGGGGACTGAAAGGGAAACAACAACCCTTAATGGGATTTTATCCAAAAACCTAGTTGGGGAGGTGTCTCTTTAGCTTTAAATCTACCAATAAAACAATCTACTTCTAAAAGCTACCAAAACCTAACGTCATCACTCATAGTAAACTATTATAGGGTCGGTGTAGACAAACACAATCACTTAACCCATGATTACTTAAAGGCAAGCAGGTGGAAGTGATTTTATCCATGTTGTGATTCTATTACCTGGAAATTGGATTTGATTTATTTTGAATGTTTTTATTTGTATTTAGTAGCAAAGGAACCTTTGGCTTCACTAATAAACCCTTTTGACAGTTTATTTTAGTATCATTCATTGTCTTGATATTTTTTTCATGGTAATGATTTATCGCTAGCACTTCTAACTACTTTTGTAACTTTAGAGAATGTTCATTTAATGTTTAAGAAATAATCTTGAGGCTAAGTTTCTCTAAAATTGAGAAGTACTCGCTGCGGATAAACAAAAATGATCATTTCAAATACATCAACAAGAAGGTTTACAACACCTAGCCATCGATATCCATATCATTTATATGGTAGATTGGGTCTCGACTTCCCTATTGACAGTCCTTATAAATCAAAACTTGAAATCACCATATTTGCTTCATGCCTATTCGTGGTTCTAGCATTGCACCATATGTCCAAGGATTTAAACATATTGGCATTCTTAACTTGGTAGGAAAGGTTCTGAGCGTCTAAAATGGCATCACCGAAACAATGCATTTCTTATGGTGTGCCTTTACACTACACTTTTGTAGGGCTTCTCAGCGCTTGAGCCAGCGACCATGAATGCATCTTGCACTCATTAAGATAATTGAGGATATTATGTTAAGCATACAATATAGTTAAGTCATATTAATCACATTAGGTAGTTGGTTCACTTTAGGTGATGGCAAGATTTGGAAATTATTGCATGGATGCGGCTTGATAACATTCACTCCCTACAAACTTATTAAAATTTCCTCTGAAATTTTAGTTTGATTTCAATCATAATTTATGATTTTATACTTATTTCAGGACCATGTATTTGCATAAATATTCAAAATTACAATTGCTCATTAGTCCAATGTATGGTTCAATCAGTCATACTTTCTTGTTCTAAAATATCGAAGTTCATTGCAAGTTAGTAGTAGCAATTATTGGGGTTTTATTTATAAAAATATCTTAACAAATTCCTAAAATAAATTCCATCTATTTTCTTTAATTTTAGAACATTCCAATTTACCATGATTCTCCTTTCTACTTTGTTTCCAAAAAAAGTTTCAATATTTGAGTTATGTAGAGTATTGTAGCTTACTCTCTTAAATGCTCACATATTTTACTTCTTGGCCATGTTTATCTCTCTAGAGAGACTTTAGGTCCCTAAATACTTCTTTGTGTGAAAAATATAGTAGGTCCCAATATAATTTTCTTATTTTTTCTTGGGAAGAAATAGAGAGGAATTTATAATTTTTACAAAACCTTTACTTTTTGGAAACTTATTAATTGTACATATATTAATGTCTATAGACTTATGCTATAAGTCTCCTCATTTTGACAATCTTATTATGTCTAAAACTAATGAAATTAAAGCATGAGTGTGTAGACTATGTTCTATGCATACACAAGGAATATGTTGGGCTAGAGTCTATGTGTAATAGGGTAGATCCTATTACTATGCACAAGGTGGGGCGAAATCTAGCATTTAGCTCTGCATATGTTTGTCATAGTTTTTTTCTTTTTTTCTTTTTTTGTTTAGCATAAAGGTGTTATAGGAAGAATGCAAACCACCAACCCTATTGAACTTCCTAATTTAGGACCTAAAGCTCATTCATACCCTACAAAGGTGGGTTGGATCTTAGGCCACAATACTTGAACATAGAGCTCCAATACCATTTGCCACATACCTCCTTGATCCAATATTAAAACCCCATATTTTCTTCCTTCACTAAAATTAACTTGGATTAAACTTATATGCAATAGTTGTCATATCCATCCATATAGAATCATCCAATAGACAATGTTAATACCGGCAATTCTACACATGCATACATCACATCATAGTGGAAGTCATCAATCATGATCATTCAAGATCTTACAGTCAAGCTCCGTTCCTCTGAGGATTTAACATAAGGATTAATGGAGACATTATCATAAATACACTGTAGTTAACTTTTCGATATAACATGTTCGTAGTCCTATTGGCGTATGTTATGCAATATTAACCATAGTCAATAAATAGTTAAGATGACCTTTAGTAGATGCAATTCATAGTGCAAAAGGCCTAGCATGGATAACCTGAACCACCAGCTCTATGATGGCAACCTTAAAATGTAATTATTCATCCTACCTAGTTGTTTCATGCATCATTATTCAATTATCTTTCTACACAAAGATCACACATGCTGCTATACACATATGCTGAGAGAATTCGACAATATACAACGTAAGGAAAAACATACAACAAATCCCATGCAATGGAATTCTATAAGAGAAATTGAAATAATGTCACATGGGAAACTGAGCACCGCCACCCAACCTAGAACTAGCTGCTTCCAGTTCACCTCTGATCCGAGAGTTCTTTTCATTAATCAACTACCTCATGTTGATCTCTTACATGGGTATTTAATACCCTCTTTCATGATATGGTTTCCATTAGTGCCGTTATGCTTTTATGGATCTTTCTATCCATTTTCCTACACTTTTCTTAGACAAGCTCGACTTTATCTCCCGCGAGGATTTTTCTCATCAAAGCTTGCCTTTTCTCGGGCAAGGCTTTTATGCTTTTTCTTAACTTAGCATCTTTCTCCAACTAAGTAGTTTAATGGATATTTATCTCCAAATCTATTAATCTCATCTATATATGGATCTAGAAGTCTTATTATGAATATTATCGATTCCCATTCACCAATGGGATTTGGCAAGAATCTCCTCTCTTGGTGTCTTGCTTTTCTAAGTGATTAATTATTTTATCTATTTGATAAAGTTTTTACTTTTCTTGTTACATGTTAGACCTACTTTTTCTCATCTTAGGTTAGCAAAGTTTTACATACAAGGGAGGGGTGTTACATGCAATTTTAAACAACACAGAAAATACAAATTTAAAAAAGAAAACATACAATTTTAGAATTTTTAAATATGAAACACAAATACAAATTCAAATTAAAAAACACATAATATATAGTTCCAAGTTGTAATGAACCTCCTTATCCTACCCTGGAATTTAGCTGCTAAGCTCCCATTTTGTAAAGTTTCTTTGTTTTTTCTATATTTAATCGTTAAGATGCAATACTACCAAGGCTATCTTTAGCGTGCCCTTAGACCATCATTAGTAATTCTATAAAAAACTCCATAATCATTATCAATTTAATAATAGAGTGGTTCTGGTATCGTCTTTTAACCTTTTTGTCAAGGCTTATGTGTGAGATTTCTAGTAAACGTGATTTAGTAGATGAAGATGGAACTAACCATAACATGCAACCTATAATAATTTCCTTACCTACATCAATGATATTAATTAAACTCTACTATCATGTTCATCGATCATTATTATAGGTCTTGTTTCCATCATGCATAAAGAATTGGTTAATTAAATACAAATCTTAATTCAGACATTATATAGGTAACGTATCTCATACACACACTAGGTACTGGCAGAAACCTGGTGACATTAAAGTCAATTTCAGTGGATATCTTACAGACCCATATATGCATAACTAAAAATATGTACCATTAATTCCTTATACTGCATGCATGAGCATTCCTTATACTATGTACCATGCATTCCTTATACTATGGGAGACACTCCTCCATAATTGCTCCACATGCATGAACATTTGCAAAACACTAAAGCATGCTACTCTTTCTTACCACTGCAAGGACAATAATTGAAGGGGGGTGGATGAAAGGATTGATTTAATTATTGATCGTCCACCATCTTCCCATGACATCTCGGGTGGCTTGAACATCAATCAAGTAGGGTGTCTACATAACCCATTGTCCTTGGTGTGTTGAACTTATCAAAAATTTCATCATCAGGCTATCTCACCCTATAGACAAAAATGAACACTTGAATGCAGCAAGAACTATAATATAGAACACCTATGAGCATGTCATCTTCCAGTGCATGTGTACATAGATGATGTATCACAAACAAAGAATATTATTTAAGGAATTTTCTTGATCTTTCTTTAAACCGACATTCAAATGGTAATTACGCGTAGGGAGGGTATGATGATGAGGGGATTTTTTACTTATGTGTGATTATTCCTATTTTAGAAACGACTCTAGATTTATGAAATAAAAAGCAGAATCAGTGGGATGACAATCCACTAAATTTTTTTTTAAGGCATGTCACCAAATGGGCCTTATCCTATGAATGCTTTTTTAGCAATCACCTTAAGTTCAATAGATAAGGCAACCAAAGAGGGCAGCGTTACCGATTGGAAATGGAGACATATGAATTTCCTTAGTTAATCAATTTGAAAATTAAGTTTGTGCTTTAAATCTAACATCTTGTGCTTTAATTCCAGCATTTAACATTTTTTTTTTTTCATACCTCGATTTACATGTTTTTAGGTATTACCCCACTGAGGCTCCCTCCTTCATCCGCTAATTGCCTCAACCAAGGGATAGGTATAGTGAATTCCAATAACAACTACAAGGGTTCCAAACCATCTTCATGAGGTTGGGTAGGAACAATGAAACAATTCAACAAATATGATCCCAATATGTATTTATCCGAAAGAAAAAATCTCTCATGAGTGAATTCTCTTGGCAGAGCTGATTCTCTTTTTACAATAGTTACGAAAACAACAACAAATATAGCTACCACTACAATTGAGGGACTTGAGGAAATATCCTCAAGTATTAATTTTTACAAGTTTCCTACAATATTCTTCGGTTTCATGGATTCAACCATCTCGAATTATTCCAATTTTCTAAGATCTATATGACAAGGTTGGACTCGCACAAAATGTGGAGAGTCTCTATGTACTTTGTCAATGTCTCTATGGCATCTCGTATATCTATGTAATGTGGAGACAAGTAGGAGTCCCCATGTGAATTATATGGACTCGACACCATATGATTTATCTGGCATCGTTCATGGCCATGTAGATATGGCACATATATTTGTTAATCTATTCTAGAGTTCACAAGCACAAGCTAATACACTCATCTATTGTCACTAGTACAGGAAGCTCCTTGTTGCTCAAGTATTAATGCATTGTCCTAAGCGACACTTGTGATTTACCTTTCTAAATAATCTATCAAGGAACTTGATATTAAAGAATCAAGATAAAAATATTCATGGCTTCTGCTATATTCAATGAGACCACGGAATGGATGATTAGTCATATCAACAAAAAGGGATTCAGTGTCTCGACTGAATGATATTCCAGGTATCTCTCCAAAGAAATAAAATTCCAAAATCAAGTTATTGTCCCCAACATTTTCTTCATGACTCCATGGACATCGTAAATTTAGATATTCAAATCCACACTAGAACTAGTATCTGTTAATGTTGATTTGGTTGTTAGGATTTCACTTTTAGTTGTAATGTGTAAACTGAAAATACACACATTCATATGAGAATTAATTCTAATAACTAAAGCATCTTTTCGTATATGAACATGAGAAAACGTATTAAACAAGGAGCTTATATGAACACGTGGAGCACAAAATGTTATTTGCTGGCTACATCCATAACACACTTGCTTGAGTTGACTCATGATATTTTGTAACTATTTGACTCGTGGTATTGTGTAATTTAGATAGGATGAAGGTTTGGTTAAAAGTAAAAACTTCTAAGTCATGTAATATATCCCTTTATGAAATTTGAAACACAATTTGTTACATGCTTTGACGAGAAATATAGAAGTTTCCTCTCCTCAGTAAAATACCCCATTTTGCCATACAAAAATCCATCATTTTACACAACCCTAGTTCAACATTATCTTCAATTTCAATATAATAGATATATATAGCATAACATATATATTCGATAACATATATGTGTGTGTGTATCTATTATTGCTTCAACACTCACCTCCAATAAATCATTTGAAAATTTAATTTCAACAATTATGAATTATAATACCTTAAGACACTACTCTAGAACTCATTGTAATAGAACCTAATAACAACTCATTTATATCTTATAGAGGTGGAGTGACCCATAGGCCAAAATGTTTGAACTTAGAGCTCCAATACCATTTCTCACATACCCTTTGGGCACCACACCACTAACTAACTACTTTGCTTTAATTCATCCATGATGTGGACCTTTAGGTAACATTAACGGACTTATTTACTACAACACAAATAAACCCTTCAACATTTATTGTGCATACATTACTACTCAGAGGGAAGAATGAATCATGGTCATTCAACATGATGATATTATGCATTCATAATTTCAATACTTTGATGACTTCATACAAGTATTAATGGAATTGTTAGCATAAATACACTATTTATAGCATTTCCATATATCATTGTCATAATACTACAAGCATAGTTGAAAGAATACTGACATATATCTTATGCTATATGAGCCTCGGTAGATGAAATTCACTCGATAATGCATAATGAATAGCATAGATAACCTGAACCATAGGTTATACATTTTCAAGCCTTAGACCTTAATTATATATATATATATATATATATATATATATATATATATATATATATATATATATATATATATATATATATATATATATATATATATATATATATATATATATAGTATCTCATGCATAACTATTCACCATCTTAAACACTGAGATAGCACATAAGTTTTAAGATGTGACAACATAAAAATTATTGCATAAAGGCCACATATTACGTTCCTTCACTAAATTTAACTTGGCTTACATTTATGTACAATAATTGTAACATGTATTCATATATAATCATCTCATAGGAAGAAAAAATCAAGGAAATTCTCTGATATGCTAAATAAATTGACAACATAAACGTTAAGGAGTGAACATGCAGGACATCCCATGGAAACTAGATTATCTGAAAGAAAGTCACCAGGAAAACCGATCACTACCGACCAACCTAGAACTGTCTTCTTCCAATTCACCCTTGAGCCGATATTTCTTGCCATAGATCATCTGCCTCGTGTTGATCACTTCAATGGGATTTTAATACGCTCTTTCATGATATGGTTTCTGTTAGCAGCGTCCCACTTTTATGGATCTTTTTATCCATTTTCCTAGGTTTTTCTGAGAAAAGCTCGCCTTTCTCTCCTGCGAGGCTCTTCCTCATAAAATCTGGCCTTTCTCTCCCACATGACTTTTATGTTTTTCTTAAATTAGCATATTTTTCCAGATAACTAGGTTAATGGATATTTATCTCCAATTCATTAAGAATATCTAGAATTGGATCTAGAAGTCTTATCATGAACCAATTATCCCTTCCCATTCACCAATGGGATTTGGCAAGAATATCATCTCTTGGTGTCTCGGTTTTCCAAGTGATTAAATTATTTTATTTAATAATAAAGTATTTACTTTCCTTGTTACACATGAGACCTAGGTTTTCTTAACATAGGTTAGCAAAGTTTTACATACAATGGAGGAGTGTTACATTATTATTATATATTAATGATAATAATAATTTACATATGCTAATTTTAACATTATATATATGCAAAAAATGTTTAAACTTCATCAATGCTAAGGTGTAAACTATATATATATCCTCTATCATTGCAAAATGTACATTTTAGAGAAATTCTAATTAATTATTACAAGAAGACATAATAACTTTTTCTATATGCGTTAATGATTGAATCTTTGTAATATAGGATGGACTACCATGGCATCACTAAAGTCATTGCAAATTTACAAAATAGTATTATTATCCATAATTGTTGCAAAGTTATGGAGCTTGTATATTTTTAAAATAATTATTTGGCTGTGTAGTTGGCTTAAGTTTTTCTTAAATAGAAATGGTGACATAATATGATACCATTGTTTCCTTACTAAATGTTCATATCTATTTTTCTAAGGAAAATATGTATCAAAATCTTGGTAAAAATATGGAAATTGGGTGTCGAAGGAGTTTAGCTCAAGCGGTAGAGGCACATATTGTCTTTCTAGCTGTGGTGGATTCAAATCTGTGGAGACATGCTATACTTGGTGAAAGGTTTGAAAGAAAGTTGTATACAAGAGTTCTATTGGGTTGTCCCATTACTCTTTGGTTGAAAAAAAAGAACATTAAAATTGGGTCAAATGATCTTAGCTCAAGTAGTTAGATGAAGATTTGATTTCTCTAGTAGATTGCCTTCAATTCTCCAGAGGCATGTTCTACTTGGTTTGCTAGTAGAATTTTTGAAATAGTTATATCTTGTGTAATAGTCTAAGCTAATGTTTCAGCGTTACTGATTCTCTAATTTTATTTTTCTTTAAGAGAAAAGAAAAATCTTAGAAGTGGATTTGGCTAGTCATCTAGTAATCATTATTTTATGCAGTGCATAAAAAACATATGAAAATTTATAATATAATTTATTTTCCACTTGTTATGATTTATGATTATAGTAAGGAATTAGAAGTTATTCAGGTAGACATGACATTTCATGGTGTCATATGAATCTCAAGAGAAAAGGGATATGAAAAGTGGGTCAAATGATCCTAGCTCAAGTAAATAGGTGAATAATTTTTTCCTCAAGCTCAGTCCCTTCAATTCTCTGGAGACACGTTGTAATTACTTTGATTGTAGAATTTTTGAAATAGTTATGTCTTGTGTAACAACAAAAGACAATATTTTGAAGTTCTTGATTCTCTATTTTTGTTTTGTTTTAAGAAAAAAATTATTACAAGTGGATTTGGTTGATCCTCTACTAATCATTAAGTTTATGTAGTGCACTTTTAAAAAGAGATGAACATTTTCAATTACATTTATTTTTCAGTTGCCGTGATTTATGATTATAGTAAGAAATTTGAAGTTGTTGAAGTAAATATTGGATTTGGTTGATCCTCTACTAATCATTAAGTTTATGTAGTGCACATTTAAAAAGAGATGAACATTTCTAATTACATTTATTTTTCACTTTCCGTGATTTATGATTATAGTAAGAAATTTGAAGTTGTTGAATTAAATATTGAAGGAGAGTTTTTAGTGTCATGAATCTTAGAAAATCATATAAAATAGCGAGGAAAATCCTTTTATTTACCAATATTTTTGTGCAGTTGTGTTTAAATCCTTCCATCACCCCAATGGAATTTGTTTATGTATGTGCTACGAAATATTTTGGAAAAATATTACTTTGATATTCTATTCATTTACACTATATAGACCAAAATAAAAAGTGGAAACAATATAGACATGCAGAAGAAATAAATGTAGGCTAATTAGTCACTATCATTTTCCCCACCTAGTATATGTTATTTTTTGGGCCAATCCTTTTAAAATCTGAATGTAACTTGGTAAAATGTTGATCTATTAAACAATAAATTTGCCACTTCAAAAGGATATAAATATTATAATCTATACCTTCATGTAATTTGAAACACAATTTGTTACATGCTTTGACAAGAAATATAGAAGTTTCCACTCCTCACTAAAATACCACCTTTAGGCATACAAAAATCCATCTTTTTACACAACCCTAGTTCAACCTTATCTTCGATTTCATTATAATAGATATATATAGCATAACATATATATTAGATAACATATGTGTGTGTGTGTGTGTGTGTGTGTGTGTGTGTATTGCTTCAACACCCGCCTCCAATAAATCATTTTAAAATTTAATTTCAATGGTTATGAATTCTAATAGCTTAAGACACTACTCTAGAACTCATTATAACAGAACCTAATAACAACTCATTTATATCTTATAGAGGTGGATTGACCCATAGGCCAAAACGTTTGAACTTAGAGCTCCAATACCATTTCTCACATACCCCTTAGGCACCACACCACTAACTAACTACTTTTCTTTAATTGATCCATGATGTGGACCTTTAGGTTCCATTAATATACTTATTTACTACAGCACGAATAAACCCTTCAACATTTATTGTTCATACCTTACTACTCAGAGGGAGGAATCAATCATGGGAATTCAACATGATCCTATAGGGGAAGAGTCAATCATTGTCATAATCCTACAAGCGTCAATCATTGTCATAATCCTACAAGCATAGTTGAAAGAATACTAACATATATCTTATGTTATACGAGCCTCAGTAGATGCAATTCACTCAATAATGCATAATGCTTAGCATAGATAACCTGAACCATAAGTTATACATTTTCAAGCCTTAGACCTTAATTATATATACATATATATAGTATCTCAAGCATAATTATTCACCATCTTAAAAACAGAGATAGCACATAAGTTTAAAGATGTGACAACATAAAAATTATTGTATAAAGGCCACATATTATGTTCCTTCACTAAATTTAACTTGGTTTACATTTATGTACAATAATTGTCACATGTATTCATATATAATCATCTCACAGCAAGGAAAAATCAAGGAAATTCTCTGATATGCTAAATAAATTGACAACATAAAGGGTAAGGAGTGAATGTGCAGAACATCCCATGGAAACTAGATTATCTGAAAGAATGTCACTGGGAAAACCGATCACTAATACCCAACCTAGAACTGTCTTCTTCCAGTTCACCCTTGAGCTGATATTTCTTTCCATAGATCAACTGCCTCGTGTTGATCACTTCAATGAGATTTTAGTATGCTCTTTCATGATATGGTTTCCATTAGAAGCATGCCACTTTTATTGATCTTTTTATCCATTTGCCTAGCTTTTTCCCAGAAAAGCTCGCCTTTCTCTCTTGCGAGGCTTCCTAGCTTTTCTCTCCCTCCGCCTTTTATGTTTTTCTTAAATTAGCATCTTTCTCTAGATAAGTAGGTTAATGGATATTTATATCCAATCTAATAAGCTTATCTAGAATTGGATCTAGAAGTCTTATCATGAAGCAATTATCCCTTGCCATTCACCAATGGGATTTGGCAAGAATCTCATCTCTTGGTGTCTCAGTTTTCCAAGTGATTAAATTATTTTATTTAATAATAAAGTATTTACTTTCCTTGTTACACATGAGACCTAGCTTTTCTTAACATAGGTTAGCAAAGTTTTACATACAATGGAGGAGTATTACATTATTATTATATATTAATAATGATAATAATAATTTACATATGCTAACTTTAACATTATATATATGAAACAAATGTTTAAATTTCCTCAATGCTAAGGTGTAAACTATATATATCCTCTATTATTACAAGAAAACATAATCACTTTTTCTATAGGCGTTAATGATTGAATCTTTGTAATGTAGAATGGACTACCATGGCATCACTCAAGTCATTGCAAATTTACAATATAATATTATTATCTTTAATTGGTGCAAAGTTATGGAGCTTGTATATTTTTAAAATAATTATTTGGTTGTGTAGTTGGCTTAAGTTTATCTTAACTAGAATTGGTGACATAATGTGATACCATCATTTCCTTACTAAATGTCAATATCTATTTTTTCTAAGGAAAATATGTATCAATATCTTGGTAAGAATATGGCAATTGGGTGTCGAAGGAGTTTAGCTCAAGAAATAGAGGCACATATTGTCTTTCTAGCTGTGGTGGATTCAAATCTGTGGAGACATGCTATAGCCGGTGAAAATTGTGAAAGAAAGTCATATAAATGAGTTCTATTGGGTTCTCCCATAACTCTTTGGTTGAAAAAAATAACATTAAAATTGGGTCAAATGAACTTAGCTCAAGTAGTTAGGTGAAGACTTGATTTCTCTAGTAGAGTGCCTTCAATTCTCTAGAGGCATGTTCTACTTGGTTTGCTAGTAGAATTTTTGAAATAGTTATATCTTGTGTAATAGTCTAAGCTAATGTTTCAACGTTACCGATTCTCTAATTTTATTTATTTTTAATTAAGAAAGAGAAAAGAAAAATCTTACAAGTGGATTTGGTTGGTCATCTAGTGATGATTAAGTTTATGCAATGCATAAAAAAAACATATGAACATTTATAATATAATTTATTTTCCACTTGCTATGATTTATGTTTATAGTAAGGAATTAGAAGTTATTGAGGTAGACATGACATTTCTTGGTGTCATATGAATCTCAAGAAAAAAAGGATATGAAAAGTGGGTCAAATGATCCTAGCTCAAGTAATTAGGTGAATAATTTTTTCCTCAAGCTCAGTCCCTTCAATTCTCTGGAGACACGTTCTAATTACGTTGACTGTAGAATTTTTGAAATAGTTATGTCTTGTGTAACAACAAAACACAAAATTTTGAAGTTCTTGATTCTCTATTTTTGTTTTGGTTTAAGAAAAAAAAAATCTTACAAGTGGATTTGGTTGATCCTGTACTGATCATTATGTTTATGTAGTGCACATTTAAAAACAGATGAACATTTATAATTACATTTATTTTTCACTTGTTGTGATTTATGATTATAGTAAGAAATTTGAAGTTGTTGAAGTAAATATTGAAGGAGAGCTTTTAGTGTCATATGAATCTCAGGAAAATCATATAAAATAGCAAGGAAAATCCTTTTATTTACTAATATTTTGTGCAGTTGTGTTTAAATCCTTCCATCACCCAATGGAATTTGTGTAGGTATGTGCTATGAAATATTTTGAAAAAAAATTACTTTCATAGACCAAAAGAAAAAGTGGAAACAATATAGACATGCACAAGAAATGAATGTAGGTTAATTAGTCACTATCATTTCCACCAACTAGTATATGTTATTTTTTGGGCCAATCTTTTTAAAATGTGATTGTAACTTGATAAAATGTTGATCTATTGAACAATAAATTTTCCAGTTCAAAAGGATAGAAATATTGTAAGTTCTACATTTTACATTACAATAACTCTTTATGTCATTTTGCTAAAAAAATATACATAGAATATTATTTAAGAGTTATACAATAACTCTTTTAATATTATTTCTACATGTACAAAGACCTCTACCTCAAAAATATACAAAGACCTTGACCTCATAAATATCCTGATGGGAATATTGGGTTAGTTTTTAATTAAATAGAAATTTTGAAATATGTATATTGGGGTTTTCATATTTTAATTTACAAAACATTAGTTTACTATTGGACAATGTTTGTTAATTTTTTGAAAAGAATCCCTTATCTATCAGAGGGATATATATATAAGAAATGTTATCATGTTTTATATGGAGAAAAGGTAACTGATAATTGATTGTTCTTACATATATATGGGTGGTCATGTTATTCTTCTTTTGTACTTACATTAAGGGGTAACTATGTAGTATATATGAGGTAATGCACATTAGTGATGGTATCAAAGTGTTGCGAAGTTCATCTTTGATGAATGAACTACTCTAACTTCCATCTTCACTCTAGTTCAAGATTTGGAAAATGAGGTAGTTTGTTGAGAAGGTTAAATGGATTTGAATGGTTTGCTGAAAGAGTATCAAACTATAAGATTAGATTTCGACATTCTAACCTTGTTCCATTAGTCCTCCACCTACACAAGCATATGGTTTGTTGAGGATATTTCACATATTATTATATTTTCAATAATTTTGGTGAGATCTAATTTTCTAGTTGATGTGTTATATATTTATAATTAGTCTTAAAAACAATTATGTGCCATGTTGAAAGAAATGTCAATAATTTTTTAGTTCACAATTCAATTAAAATTTATAGATGTCCATGATTGGTTAATTCACAATTAAATTAACATTTATAGGTAAAGGGAATATCAAAGTAAATTTTAGTTTAGTTTAGATGTTATTTAGTGGTTTAGATTAAGTGTTATTTTAGTGATTAAATTGAATCTATATATCTATAAAAATTGTTGTTTCAGGTTGATCGCCATCAAAATTGACGTCCGACCAAAAATTCCGTGACATTATCGATTCCGGAGGGCAGAATACCAGGCCAGTTTTACTACAGAGCACTTAATTAGATGGGGAATGTCGTTTGAATTTCCAATCAAAGATTAACTAGCTGATGAATGTCGTTTTAAAATGGCAATCAAGGATTTCAAATTTCCTAGGGAACGGTTGCTGATGTAAAGGTAATTTCATGTTATTATTCTGGTGCGATGTGCATGTAATGTCGGCAAAAAAAGCCAATAACGATGTAACTTCCTAGAGATTGGATTCCATTAAGCACATCGATTATGTGGTCCTGGCTCCCTCCCTGCGCATGCCTAAAAAACCGTCACACAAAAGTAGTTTCATTCCATCACACCACATCCTTATCAAACTTGCCATTCTTGTTATTCCGACGTGCAGAATGGCTTTTTTGTTATTCCGACGTGCAGAATAGTTTGGAAGTTCCGGTAACTGATTTTAAATTTCCTAGGAGCGGGTGGATGATGTAACGGTTATTTTATCCTTATTTACCCGATGAGTGCCTAATATTTCTATGAAACCACATACAGTTTTAAAGCATTCATCTCATTCCTCCGGTATATATCGCACTCTGAACTGAAGGTTGGTCGTGTGGATGGTCGATGCACATGTTTGTCTGTATATATTTGTTCTGTGTTTTAGGTGGTGCCTACAGTTTCTCTGTGGTTTATGTTGCTCAGAGGCAGAGAGACGAAGCTTTGGATGCATGGAGACGAACCTTTTAGCCATTTCTTCTATGGAAAAATCTGGTATGATTTTATTCTGGTTATGCTTTCATTCTTGGAAGCTTTTAGACATTTTTTTGTTTTTTTGGTAGTTTGTTTCGAAATTTTCGTGTAATCTCATCCATATGTTATGTGTACCAATCTCACTTACATTTTTATTTTCTCAGTTTTGCTGTACAAATCTGATACTAGCCTATGTTACCAGAAATGGGACGAGGGGCAACGTTTCTGGCAAAAACCGCTCTAGAAACAAGAGGACACAAGAAATACCGTCTTATACGCCGTTCTCGTTCTCGTTGGCCAGAAACTAGTTTGTTGCGAAACGGGTCGTGAAACGAGTCGTTTCCTACAACGTACAGTGCAAATCGTTTCTCCTTCATTCTCGATTTCCTTTCCCAACTGGAGTTAAATCCTATAGCGTACACTGCAAATTGTTTCTCTTTCATTCTCGATTTCCTTTCCCAACTGGAGTTAAATCTCCAGTTGCCTGTTTCTCTTTCAATCTCGATTTCCTTTCCCAACTGGAGTTAAATCTCCAGTTGCCTTTTCAAGCACTACAACTGCACATGCTAAGTCTTTTTCTCTGTTGAAAAAAATTGTGCATGCAAAATACACTAATGTTTGTGCTAGCTCTTAAGCCAAGCTAGGAGATCAAATTATCATTCCCCAGACGCAGCAAAAGAATAGATCAAAACCGAGCCGAGCAGATTCACAACCCCAACAAGTTAGGTTCAGTGCCCTCGTTTTCTTGTGAAGATATATCTCAGGTGCATCGTTCAACCAATTTGTGCAGTCATATTTTATCTTTCCGTGATTCGATCCTTGAGCTCTGACGTTTACATTTTGTTTCTGCTAGTTTTTATTTTGTAGCTTGAAAGCCGACATATCTTAATGTTTTCTTACATCATAAATTTTATGTCTTTATTCATCATCTCGAAATTTCCAGTGGATTGTTTTAATATGCCTTTCACCTCTATATTTCTAGATATAATGTTATGAGAATCGTTCAAGTTATGAGAATCGTTCAAGTAACTAGAACTTTCAGGAAATGAAATTTTGGAATTGTTGTTTTTCATATTTCTTTGTCCAGCACTATGGCCACTACGGGCCTGTGTTTTAAATTTTATATGACAAGAATTATATGATACCAAAATATATTATGGAACAAGAAAACTGAATTTTAGGCTTTATCATCAATTGGGATTCAAGAGTGGTGATATATGAAAACCCCAATGATTGTAGGGTCTTAAGGTCCAACTGTAGTAGTAGTGCATAAATCATAAAAGATAATAATCGTGAAACGGTGTGCAAAAGGAAGCCAAACAAAGTCCCTTTCTTTGATCTAATAAAACAAACTAACATTTTGAAGGCCTAAGGGATTTAATGCAATATTTCCCTCTCTTGCATGACATTTACATACATGTGGTTGAATCTCTGGGCATACAAGGCCTTGGAAAATATGAGAGCTCTTTGAAAAACATGAAATGATTTTTTGAAAATGGAAGAACATACAATATAGAAAATTGGTCAAATATTTCACCCTATGCATACCTCCCAACCTCATATATAATAAATTTTTAAAAGGCTAGGATCTCTGAGATTAATTGTATGAAAGTTTATAGAAATGTTTAGCTAAATTTTTGGATCTACAAAATTATATATTTTTTAAAGTAAATTACTATTTATAAATGTTTCTTTACAATTTTACGAGTGGAAACATTGAATGTTTATGATTAATTCTTTGTTTTATATTGTTTACCTTTAACCTTCTATTTTCTCTCTCCTCGTTTCTTATATGCGAAACCTCCAAACTTCGTTTCCCGTACCGTTCTCGTTTCTCATTCGTTCCCGTTTCGCGTTTCTGGTAACATAGATACTAGCTACGTCCATGAATATGAGTGACTTACATGTTTGAATGTATAAATGGGACGTTGTAAACTTAGGCACTTCTTGCTTTTGTCACAAACTATTCTCGAGTGCAGCTTTTAAGAGCGTCAAAGCCCTATGGCCAAGAAAAAATGTACTTCTCCGTTCACATTGCAATTTAATTTAACAGCAACCGTTTAGGGTAAAGAAATAATCATATTCAGAACTGCTGATAGGGTTTAATATATAGAAATAAGTCAATTAAGTTAACATTCGGTACAATTATATTGCCAATAAAAAGTCCAGATATAAAAAGTGCTTACGTGGGTGGATATACCGACAGTCATCTAAACAATGAATTTGCTTGTAAACATCTTTCCTTCTTGTAGTTTCCTTAGCGACAGAATGTTAAACAAAACCATACATCCAGCGCCAAATAAAATCAAGTGTCTCCATGGATTGTCTCAAATTAATTAACACGTAGTTGCTTACGATAAACCATTTCAAATGTAAAGCGGTCATATATTTGTCATGGAAGTAGCTCAGACGTTTTGGATTTTTTTGGGAGATAATGTCTTTTTCATGAAGAATTATATAGACGTCCAGAAAATATTGTGTCCACCGCAAAGTTATATAAAAGAAAGTAACAAAATTATATACATAATAACTATGAATTATGTAGATTTTTAAAACATTTTACAAATTAGTTTATTTTAGGTTAAACGTTTTATACAATAAATATTTCCATATTTTATATAAAAAAATTTAATTCGTGATGATATATTAGGGATGATATTTTAAAATGAGTGTTTTGTAATATTACAAAGACAATGATAATTGTTTTTAAATATATTATCGTTTATGTCTTTTAATATTAATTTTTAATGTGTTTTAATGTTTTATATATTACAGATATTTTATTAAACCAATTATTTTATTCATTATTGAGTATACTATTACATAATATTTTCATTATATTATATATTTTAGTTTTTAATATTTAGAATTCGAAAACCATTAAAATATATTTATTTTTTGGGAGTATGTGTTATGTTATTAGTATTTGCTTATTATTTATATAAATATTCTAATATTATTAGAAAAATGAATTTAACTAAATAATAATTATAATATAAAATTAAATATATTGTCAAACTATATTCATTTATTTTACAAAAGAGCCTTATAAGTGATGACATATTTGTTTATTAGATTTGTGAACTTTATTTAATGTAATAATATAATGTTTTTTTTAACATTATTTGAGTATAATAATATAATGTGTTGTAGATATTATGAAAGATTTTATGTGGAAAAGGGAGTGAGGGAGGAAAATGGTGGTGGGAAGAGATGAAGGGTAGAAGGGTGGATGGCAGGTAGTGAGTGTAAGAGGGAGGGATGGAGTGGGTTGGGTAGAGGGAAATTAATGAAGGAGGCAATGGGGGCGAGGGAAAGGGAGAGGGAGGCAGAGAAAGGGGAGAGACAAGGGGGAGGGAGTGGGGAGGAGAGTGAGAGGAAGGAAGGTGGTGTGATTTGTGTACAGGAGGAGGAGGATGCAACGGTGAAGAGGCATAGGTGGGAGGGGAGGAGGCAGCATGGTTGAAGGCAAAGGCAGAGGAGGTGGAGCAAGAGGGGTGGGAGCAGGCAGCAGGGGAGGGGGTAGGCAGAGGGGGTTGTGGAGGTGGTGAAAACGAAGGAGGAGGAGTAGGAGGAAGAGGTGGAGACAACGAGGGAGGCAAGTGGAAAAGAGGAGGGGGAGGCAGAGGTGGGGACGGAGGTCGAGGGGCAGGAAGAGGAGGAGGAGGAGGAGGGGGGGTCAAAGGCAAATGTGGAGGAGGAGGCAGAGGAAGAGGAGGAGAAGGAGGGGGAGGCGGAGGTGGGGACGGAGGTGGAGGGGCAGGAGGAGGAGGAGGAGGAGGGGGCAAAGGGAGATGTGGAGGAGGAGGCAGAGGGAGAGGAGGAGGAGGAGGGGGAGGCAAGGAGGTAGAGTCCTCTTCCTCATTCCGTCCTCCTCCTCCTTCGCCTCTACCTCCCTCCCCCCCTTCTCCTCCTCCTTTGCCTCTACCTCCCCACCCCCCCCCCCTCCTCCTCCTTCGCCTCTGCCTCCCCACGCCGCCCCCCCCCCCCCCTTCTCCTCCTTATCCACTTCTCCCTCCCCCCTTCCTCCTACCCCACCCACCCCCCCCCCCAACACCACCACCTCCTCCTCCTCTTCCTCCACCACCTCACCCTCCAACTCCCCCTTATCCCACTCCTTCTCCTCCTGCTACTCCTCTACCTCCACCCCCTCCTCCTCCTCCCGCTTTCCTCCTCCTCCACCTCTACCTACCGCCAACCCCCTCTTCCTCCTCCTCCTCCTACTTTTCCTCCTCCTCCGCCTCCTCCGCCTCCCATCACTCCTCCCCCTCCTTTGCTACCTAGAAATGCACTGATCATTATTCCCTTATCACTTTCCTCAAAAAGTATAGTTGTAAGATCAAGTACATTTGTGAAAGGTTCCTCTCTATGAGATGTTAAAACAACCCCATATGTATCACGATGGATATGTACATTAATGTTGTGGAGTTTTGGGTTGCAATCTCTAAGTTACAAATTTCTACACATCCGCATTTGATTGAACCTTTGAGAATGTTCTCTTAAGCTTAATATTGTCTTTCTACTATTGATCAAGAAGTACCAAGAGTTGGCTTTACACTCCCATTATGTATTTACACTAGATTTAATTTTGGTGTCAATCCCATTAACCTTCTTATTAGAGTCATAATTTATTGATGTCTTTTCCAACATGCATACAATGAGGTCTACTGCATTTGTGCATTTCCTTCACCAATTCTGACCCTAGTTCCATCTAGATTGGAATATAATTTGTGCCTCTTATCTAGTTTAGTTATAACTATTAATATTTTTATTTCCTCAAGGAAACCTGTAGGTTCCAAAATATGCATGTTCAATTAATTACACATATTTTTATTGAATATATGAATAATAACTTGGTAAGGTTTAGGTCCCTCCAATAGTGTGTATTTGGAGCATTTTCCTACTAAGGGTGAATTAAATGACTCATCCAAAACCATGTCAAAAATGAATTGCATCATTACATGTACATGCACCAATCATCACAATAATAAAATTACATAGTCTCATACTTCATAACAAGACTTGTCTTTCATGAGTAAAATTTTTAGAATTTGTTTTAGGTTGGAACCCACTTAATTAACCATCAATGTCTTTATGTCCATATATATACTTTTATTTCAAATCTTTCTTTGTGTTGTCCATGATCTATGGAAATTGTACTTGTCATTTTATCTTTTCCGTTTTCCATTTACCTCATAAGAGTTCAACATTTCTTCCATTAAGATCTCTTATAAGTATCATCTACATTCTAGTTAAGGTATGTCCTTGCATGGCAATCATGCAACTCATAATATGAGTACAGTAATATGTTGATAGTATGGCAGAAGAGACCTATTGGTACAAAATTACACATAGTATTCAACTTTCTTTATTCCCCATTACTCTTTTCAACACTCCCATGTCTATCTATTCCCCATGATGACCACATCACTAGAATTTCTCAACCAAACATTGAATCCAATAATCATACACTACAATTTGTTCATTTATCAAGTTCAAATATGAGCAAGGTCTATCAAAGTATTTTAAACCACTTTTACCTCATGGCTCATGGTATATAGTCCTTGTGCCCTCATAAGAGAATTTAACGATAACTTAAGTTTCGGGGAACATATAATGAAATAAAAAATTCACCTTCTACATAATTTACAACACTTAACAATTAGGAAAAATATAATAGTGACCAATTTTGCATTTCTACTTATGGAATTTAATTAAAATGTGAATTGTTGTTATTTTGTGTATTACTTTTAATTCTACCACAAAATGTAGCCACAACGGATAGTGTATAAAGTCAACAACTCTCACAAAATTTAATGGATGCATCTTATCTCCTAGATCTTTGAAGGAGATCATTCCACAGATGCACATCACCAAAAATTCCAAGCATTCCATTATGAGTGGAGAAAATTTCATGTCTCCAGATACATCAGATTGTATTGCTAATTTGACCAAAACATTTCGCTATTATTTTTCATTGGGTGTTCAGACGGTTAAGTTAATTTTGAATTGACTTCGATTAACGTCCTTCCTCAATTCATTATTTAAATTGGGTGGCCTATGTCTTCGAGAATTCAACAAATTAATAAAAATCCTTAACAGACCAAATTTCCCAATCGTCCAAACCTAGTACAATAATTTTAACCTAATTACAAATGGATTTCGGTGAAACTCCTTCCTCAATTCATTATTTAAATTTAAATAGGGCAGGAAACATCTTCAACAATTAACATTAGAAAGCCCTCAATCCTCTTCACCCAAACCATGTACAATAATATTGAAGAAGATTTTAAAAGAGGGATAGAAGGCTGGCTTATGCGGTGATTATGTAATTAAAGATGATTATCCTGTCTCCCATATGATGCACCAGAATGGCTTCAGGAAAAAGATCATTGGTCATACCCCTCAAATTAATTCATAAGTTGTCATGGTTTCTCGTTGTGACTAAGAATGAGGAGAATATTTATGAAATCAAGGAGAGTTGGCAAGAATTTAAAGTGAAGTGAGCCAGTATACCTTAAACCATACTAGAAACACCAAACAGAAAAAGCATGGGAATTTCCTCATATGAGAAAGCCATCATAGAAAAGGCTATGCGAGAGTCACCATTGTGAGCATAGACAACATTTTCGTTGAGCCTCTTCTAGATTGTGAGTCTCCACATGTGACTCAACCTTGCCCATTAGGACTCCAGATGTTTGACAATGCCTCACTCTCTTCTTTCGAGCTAGGAATTTTTGCGACGATGGCCTCAGGGGCATTTCTCAGCCTCCCTTACTAAACGACCGCAACACCCTATGATATCTCGCTCTATGGAAGAATTCGAAGGAAATTTACAAAATAATACCTCCAATACAGTTTTAGCACTGAACATGATGAAATTTGATACCAATGTATGGGTAGGATGAGTATTTATATCAAAGAACTGCTAATCGAACAGACACCATGTAACCTCCACACAAGGAGAAAATAAGACATGAGAAGATAAGGTAAGTGATATTTTCCGAGTGTGACTTGTCTATGTGCAAGTAAGGATAAGTGTTATCCAAATTACATGAGAAGGCACGAGAATAACCACTCACAACAAGTTTCCATTCTATTTCTACAAGTCTAGTAGCTTCACTCGCTTGCTTACCTTTGGGATAGTTGTCAGTGGCCTGAATAACACCTCGAATTCTTATTACTTTTTCAACCAGAAAGAAACTAATAACTTCATAATACCTTTACTAGTATTAGGATTACCTTAGATGAATAAGGTTATTATTTTAAGGATGGAATGCAATTTGAATGCTTTAAGGTATTGAAGACGCTCTTTATCCTTATTTGAGAAGTGAGCAATAACAATTTGATAATTTGGCATGGCATGTCCAAACAAGTTTCTTTTTCTCAAATAAGGTAGATATTGACATTTTTCTCCATGACACCAAGATAGGATAACCATTATCCCACACCAAATTATTTTAAATGCCTCCAGATCGCCAAATAGGGCCAAGAAAAAGGTGGTATTGGGGACTGAAAGGGAAACAACAACCCTTAATGGGATTTTATCCATCAACCTACTTGGGAAGGTGTCTATTTAGCTTTAAATGTACAAATGAAAAGAACAATTCCTAAAGCTGTGAAAACCCAACATCATCGCTCATAGTAAACTATTATAGGGTTGGTGTAGACACACACAATCACTTAACCCATGATTACTTAAAATAAACCAGGTGGAAGTGATTTTATCCATGTTGTGATTCTATCACCCAAGAATTGGATTTGATGTATTTGGAAAGTATTTATTTTTATTTAGTAGAAAAGTAACAACTCCCTTCATTAATAAAATCCTTTGATAGTTTATTTTAGTATCATTCATTCTCTCGATATTTTCTTTTCATGGTCATGATTTACCTCTAGCACTTATAACTACTTTTATAATTTTAGAGAATTCTCATTTCCTATGTAAGAAATAATCATGAGGCTATGGTTCTCTAAAATTGATAAGTACTCACCACAGATAAATAAAAACGATCATCTCAACTCGTCATCTCACACTCTGTGTTGTGCCTTTAATCCAATCTATACCTTTCAAATATATTAACAAAAAGGTATACAACACCTATCCATCGATCTTCGTATCATTTATATGGTAGATTGGGTCCTAAATTCCCTATTCACAATCCTCAGAAATTAAAACTTGAAATCACCATATTTGCTTCATGCCTATTCATGGCTCTGGCATTGCACCAGATGTCCAAGGAGGATTTAAACCTCTTGGAATTCTTAACATGGTAGGAAAGGTTTCGAGAATCTAAAATGGCATCATCAGAATGTCACGTTTCTTGTGGTGTACCTTTTGCACTAGAGTTTTGTAGGGCTTCTCAGCACTTGAGCTAGTGGCCATGAATGCCTCTTGCACTCATTAAGATAATTGAGGATCTTATGTTAAGCATAGAATACAGTTAAGTCATTTTAATCACATTAAGCAACCGGTTTGCCTTAGGTTATGGTAAGCTTTGGATGATCCTAAATTAAAATTTTATACTTATGGCAGGACCATGTATTTGCATAAATATTCAAAATTACAATTGTTCATTAACCCAATGTATGGTTCAATTAGTCATACATTCTTGTTCTAAAATATCCAAGTTCGTAGCAAGTGAGTAGTAGCCGTTATTGGGGTTTTATTTGTAAATCTATCTTAACAAATTCCTAAAAGCAATTCCACCAATTGTCTTTAATTTTTGAACCTCCCAATTTACCATGATTCTCCTTTCTACTTTGTTTGTAAGAAAAATTTCAATATTTGAGTTATGTAGAGTATTGCAACTTACCATTTTAAATGCTCACATATTTTATTTCTTGTCCATATTTAGCTCTCTAGAGACACTTTACGTCCCTAAAGGCTTGTTTTTCGTCCCAACATAACTTTCTTATTTTTACTTGGGAAGAAATAGAGAGGAATTTATAATTTTAACAAAACCTTTACTTTTTGGAAACTTATTAATTGTACATATATTAATGTCTATAGACTTATGCTATAAGTCTCGTTGTTTTAACAATCGTATTATGTCTAAAACTAGTGAAATTAAACCATGAGTGTGTAGAATAAATTCTATGCATGCACAAGGAATATGTTGAGCTAGAATCTATGTGTAATAGGGTAGATCCTACTACTATGCACAAGGTGGGGCAGAATCTAGGATTCAGGTCTGCATATGTTTGTCACAGGTTTTTTGTTTTTTTTGCTTTCATCATAACGGTGTTATAAGAAGAATGCAAACGACCGAGCTTATTTAAATTCCTAATTTAGGACCTAAATCTCATTAATACCCTACATAGGTGGGTTAGCCCCTAGGCCGCAATATTTTAACTTAGAGCTCTCATACCATTTTTCACATACTTCCATCCAATATTAAAACCCCATATTATGTTCCTTTAGTAAATTTAACTTGGCTTAAACTTATATGCAATAGTTGTCATATGCGTCCATATATAATCATCCCATAGACAAAATTAATACCCACGATGCTACTCATGCATAAATCACATCACAGTGGAAGGTATCAATCATGATCATTCACAATCCTGCATTCAAGTTTGTTCCTCTAAGGATTTAACACAAGCATTAATGGAGACATTGTCATAAATACATTGTAGTTAACTTTTCCATATAAAATGTTCATAGTCCTATTGGCATACCTTATGCAATATTAACCATAGTGAATAAATAGTTAAGATGACATTTAGTATATGCAATTCATAGTGAAAAAGGCCTAGCATGGATAACCTAACCACCAGCTATATGATGGCAATTTTAAAACATAATTATTCATCCTACCTAGTTGCTTCATGCATCATTATTCAATCATCCCTCTACACAAAGATCACACATTCAGCTATATACATATGTTGAGAGAATTTGACAATATACATGGTAAGGAACAACATACAACACATACCATGCAATGGAATTCGATAAGAGAAATTGAAATAATGTCA
This sequence comes from Pinus tabuliformis, assembly GCA_031772625.1. Taxonomy (NCBI): domain Eukaryota; kingdom Viridiplantae; phylum Streptophyta; class Pinopsida; order Pinales; family Pinaceae; genus Pinus; species Pinus tabuliformis. The sequence continues at coordinate 689,347,975 of CM062817.1, read as the reverse complement.
CCTGGAAAATCAAGCACCACCACCCAACCTAGAACTCCCTGCTTTGAGTTCACCCCCAAGCCGAGATGTCTTTCCACGGATCAACTACCTCATGTTGATATCTTCCATGGGTATTTAATACCCTTTTTCATGATATGGTTTCCATTAGCGGCGTCCCACTTCTATGGATCGTTTTATCCATTTTCCTAGGATTTTCTAGAAAAGCTCCCCTATATCTCCCGCAAGTATTTTCCTCATAAAATCTTGCCTTTTCTTCCGCAAGTATTTTATCTTTTTCCTTAACTTAGGATCTGTCTCCAGCTAGGTAGCTTAATGGATATTTATCTCCAAATCCATTAAGCTCATCTAGGTATGGATCTAGAAGTCTTATCATGAAGAGATTATCGATTCCCATTCACCAATGGGATTTGGCAAGAATCTCCTCTCTTGGTGTCTTGCTTTTCCAAGTGATTAATTATTTTATTTATTTCATAAATTATTTACTTTTCTTGCTACACATCAGACCTAGCGTTTCTCAGCTTAGGTTAGCAAAGTTTTACATAAAAGCGAGGGGTGTTACATATATGCAATTTCAAACAACACAGAAAATACAAAATTTAAATAAGCAAACATACAATTTTAAATTTTTAAATATGGAACACAAAATACAAATTCAAATAGAAAAACAGATAATATACAATTCCAAGTAAGGAAACACACGTCATACAATTAATTACAATCACAATTCAATACAACGAACACATAATTATAATTTCGAGCCACATACAATACAAATATTCATAAATAAACACACACACACATACATACATACATACATACATACATACACACACACACACACACACACACACATATATATATACATGAAATTTCAAATAAAGAGATATACAAAGTACACGTTCAAACAAACACAAAATATACAAATTAAAATCTATATTATTCTTACCGATTCAAATTCATAATTCAATATAGCAAACACATGATTACAATTTCAAATTACATACAAATACTCATAAATAAACATTCATACAAGAATTCACATATATATGGGATTTCAATTAAATAGACATACAAAATACAAGTCCAAATAAGCAAACACACAATATCCAATTTGGTGTTGAAATACAAAAGAAAATAATCATTATCAAGACCACCCACATATATATGAAATTTCAAACAACCAAACACACAATCAAACTAAACACACAGTTACTCAATTTCAAAGTAACATGATACAATATCAATTCAATATATCAAGATAAATACATAAATACATTTTCAAAATCACAAACATATATATACAATTTTAAAATAGTAAATATATAAAAAACTAAATTATATATGTATACTCTTATCTAATTATATAAAATATAAAATAATGCAATATAAAAAGCTTTAAAAATCAATGAAAATCAAAACCAAAAGAAGAAAAACCAATATGGTTTGCTAATTAGAGTGATATTTAGTGTTTTTCAATGTATGGTGAAAGATTGTATAATTTGTATAAGTTATATGGAAATGTGATAAGTGTTATAATATGAATGGATTATCATTGAAGAGTAAGATGACATGATTCATATATAAATGTTGTAAAGTAAATGTATCTTTAAAAAAATGTGTTTTGACAGGTATGAGTTTAAAGAAAAGTAATCAACACAAACAAAGATAACTACACTACTCAAAGAAGAATGGTGCCCCATCCTACTTGAGCACTAGGAAAGAGTTTAACCCTTTCCATAAAAAATAATTTTATTAATAATTGTGTGCATAATTCTCTCACAGTATTTGAGAGAAGAAAAGAATATATAACTACATCAATGTTTACTCTGGGAAAAAACCCTTTTAGAAAAACTAGGAGGTGAAGTCCTTCCCGTAAATAAATTTGCATGCAGTACCACATAGATATTAGAGAAAAATATATATCTTTAATAAGATATAACGAAAATTATCAAGTTGTCGTTTATATAAAGATAATAAGCTTTTCTATCACATATTTAAATAATGAAAACAAATAGGAATCCACTTTTGAAAATGTATATTTTTATACCCAAAAGGGGAAAACCCACAAGTTAAATGAACAAAGAACAAAATACGCAACAAGGCATGTCCAAAAAAACAATGGGTTAAAGTAATAAAGAAGAGGTTATACTAGAAAACCACAAAATAAACTAATACACAACAGATTAAACCCAAATATAGAGCCATGAGAAGTCATTGAAAAGCTAGTGTTGCTTGAATTCACAGGGGATAACTTCATGAAGCAATGACGGAAAAATTATATCTAATAAAAATTATTGAGGAGGATGATTAAAGCAATAAAGGAAAATTTAAATTTAATAGAAGTTATTGAGGAGGAATCAGAGCCTTAAATTCAATAAAAATGGCTAAAGCACCATATTTAAACTAATCGAAAGGAGAGATACAGGGTCATCTCTATATACCTGGAATTGGGATTTGATTTCACGTCTTCAGCGAGCTAATTGGGATGCTTTTAACAACAACAATGTCAACCACCTCTTTCCTTCCATCTTTCATTCATTTCCCTGCAACATCAGCCCTGCATTCACTCCAATAATTTACAATGCACAAAACAAAAATACAAAGTTATGAAATGGAATTAGTTCTTACAGCAAAGTAGAGATGAACAAAAACACTAAAATAGAATAGAATTTGATCCATACCATTTTTTAGAGATAAATGATTTATATGAGCCCAATTTTTTTTTAAACAACTCAACTTTCTTGCCTTGCCCTTCTCTTGTCAACCTCCTCCTCTATCCCACACAACCATTACTGACTCAAACACAAACTCAACATAGACAGGCCCAAACTCTAACCACACATATAGCGAAAGACGCAAGAATAACCATACTTGATATGGATAGAGGAGGAGGAAGATGATAGAAAAATGATAAGACTTAATATAGGGATTCCCAAGCTCCCTTCAATGGCTACAAGAGTTTTACCACCTCTACGTCCTTTGGGATTCCATGCTCTCTCTTCAATTGAGAGTTCATGCTTTTTAAAATTTCAATCAAATCTGTTCCTCTTTGAAATTTTTGGCGCATGCTTTTTTTTTCTCTAGGTTCGGCAGATGATTTTGGTTGTTTGTTTTTTCTGGTGTTTCTTTTCATTAATGCTTTTTTTCCCTTTCAAATGCACATCTTTCCAATAGGGCTTCAATTCATACTTTTACCATTTTTTACATATTCGATTTTGTTAGTCACATTATTATGGACTTGGCATTTATAATTCAGTGTGGATTTAATTTGCATTTTAATATTTTAATTATTTTTTAGGTTATTTGAAACAGGGTGTTCAAAGAACTCGAGAGTTTGTCTAACATATAATATTATGTTATTTATTTTTAATTTTATCTAATAGTTATATAAATTTATTGGATATTAATATCATTTCTTCTTTTTAAATTGCAAAGGAATATGTATGTAGTGTAGCATCTTGACAAATTTGCAAAATGGTTTTTAATATGTTTTACAAAATGCAAGTGAAAATATGTGTGTCCTAATCTTTACAATGAAGGATAAGGTCTTTGATCTTGATAGGAATTAGTGTAGCCATATAAACAAAATGGCTATTAAATTCAAATGAACATCAAAACACTTACCTCATCATATATTTCACATTACTAACTAAAAAAAATCATGAAGATCTCAAAACTCTACCCAGGATGAAAATTACTTATGAAGGTGGAATGCAAATCTAAAAAGTCTACCCGGGATGAAAATTACGTATGAAGTTGATAGCTCAAAGATTGTCAATAATGTCAATGGTAAAACTTAGGACGAGGGAATTCATCCAAATCCTCAAAGGTTGATGTTCGCTAGACATGACCTTGACGATGATAGAGGTGTAGTCGATTATAATATACGGAAGAACATATCCTTCTACTTGTCCTTCATCTCCCAAGTAATACGTAGATCTTTGTGAAGTTGTTGACTTGTAAGACTATTATAGTTGATGTTAAGAGATCTAATGTGAATGCTAAAACTCGAGATAAGGAAGGAATTTCGCTATATTATCAAAGGTTGATCATCGCTGGGATAAGAAACCTAAAACCTTAGCAGAGGACTTTTCAAGGTTTAGTCTAAAGGAACCAACTCCTCCCCTAGTTCTTTTTCTATGTGGTGGTATGCAAAACTTTATTAATCACACGAACTTGAGTGTTATAAATAATTGAGGATAATAAGGAAGATATTTTAGATAAGGATGGAATTCCTCCATATTTAGAGGTTGATATTTCTTGAGTACTAAGGAAAACTCCTATAAGTAAGGGAAAGAGTATCGCCTTAAAGATGGTGCAAAACCTACATTTAATGAGTTTGGCACCATTTTCACAAATAGTAGAAGAAATGATGATGGAGAGAAGAATAACCTTCTTATTAATGCCTATGATATAGAAATTGGTTCATATTCTTTCCATTTTCATTTTCTACTTATTTTAAGAGGTAAGTAATTATCACTGCCACTATTCAATTTGGTTTATTAATCCTTTTATTGTTCCATTTAAAATATTTTGTCATAGGAATTAGTTATTGTGATTTGCTTGTATCTCCACCTATATAGTCATTATATGGAGTTGTAGTTGTTGTAATTCTTTGGAGGATTTCTGTCCTTTTGTGTCTTCCATAAATTTTTTCTATCTATTATTGGAATAGGACTGTTGTCCATTTTACTTATCTAGGAAAGAAACTTCGTAAGTGATTTTAGAAATGTAATTAAATATTTTTTATGAAACCTAATGTAGTTGGATTTGAGATTTAGTGGCACAGGAGGCGCTTAGGGGGTGGAAATTTTTTTAACCAATTTTTGTCAACTACAAGTCTATATATTTTTATTAAAAAATTAAAGAAAAAAACCATAAAAACAAAAAAGAGCTATAAAATAAATGATGATTATTATAAAAAAAATTATTAAGATAATCATTTTCGGGCCCTTGGTCATAATCGGATTGAGCCTGCCCTGGGGCCTACGGGCTCGTGGCCCTCGGCGCGCAGAGTTGCATGCATCTCCACCCAGGGGCCTGCGGGCTCGTGGCCTTGGGCACGCAGAGTTGCATGCATCTCCGCCCACACAAGGCCATGCCCTGTTGAGCGCCTAAGTAGGGCTCCATCGCAGCTCCACCAGCCAAAGGTCATGCCCACTGCGGCCACTGGAAGGGCTCCATTTGATTCCAAACATCGGATAAAACCCTCAACTGATTCTCAGAATAGAGTTGAGCCCGCCAAGAAGTCAAATATATATATATATATATATATATATATATGATTATATTTTTTATATATAATTAAATTTTCTTCACATTTATATGGTTTCTTTTTATTATAAAAGTTTTTTTTATAATTCTCTTTATTGTCAAAATTTTTATATTTATATCTTTTTTTCTTGTTTTTTATTTTTAAAATTTATTTTTTCAATGTTAATTTATTTTTTAATTGTTTTTTAATAACTTAATTGTATTTTTATTTTTTATTTTTTTTTAACAAGATCGGTTGTTGTTTATATATTCCAAAAAAGAGAGGTCTAGAGAATGCCATTACATCCATAGAGTATGTGAGAAGGCTGCATAGGGTTGGGATGGCAGAAGCCAATCCTCTAGTAGGATTTTTCACATTATTACATGAAAAACAAGAACATTTATAGACTTTTACAAACTGTGCTAGTAACAAAATAAATTTACTTGACATGGAAACTGAGAGTAGAAATAGAAGAATAGGATAAAAAGTGGTGATCTGGGACTAAGAACTGTTGTCTTTTTGTCCATTGGAGCTGACTGGGTTTCCCATCTTGCTTACTGAATTGTTGTTTTCTCCCACATTGGAGCTGGAGCTCTATGATGCTTCTTTTGCTACCATGTAACGAAGGATCTCCAATGATTCTTCAATAAGACCACAATGATTGTTGGAAGATCGTAGCTACTCCTCAAGGATATGCACCTTGTGAGTGAGAAACCCAAGGTCTGCACAATGCGAACAATTCTCTCTCTTCATGCTGCAACAGGGAGCGAAGGAAGGATTTCGCAAGCAGGAGAGAGGTTCTGGGAGAATAGAGGAGCCTCCACGGAGGGAGCAGAGAGCTCAACAGACAAGAGCACACAGAAGGGAGTTGCTGGACAAATGAAGGAAGTAGAGGGCCTTTAAGAACAGGAAGGAAGAGAGCCCAAGGAGTGAGAGGGAAGGATCTAGCAGGGAGGATTGGGTCAAGAGAGAGATGGCAAGGAGGATAAGAATAGAGTATTTTCCATCGTAAATCGAGGAAGCACTGAGCGCTAGGACAATAGGAACGCAACAAGAATCCATGGAAGGGGGGAGTAGGTAGACCTGCCTTGGATAGTGAGTTGACTAAGGGGAGAGACAAGCCAAGTTGGCATAAGAGTCAACAATTTTATTATTCTGCCGTAGGATATGGTAAAAAGAAATATCTCCAATTTCCCTATTTAAATTCTGCAACGAGTGATTAATCTGCTAAGATCAATGTTTGGAGATAGTGCTAGTTTTATCGTCATCTGTATTATTATTGATGAGTCTCAAAAGACCATTGCATTCTTAAGTTTAAACTCTTTGATTATTTGAAGGCCTTGTAGTAAGGCATAGGCCTCTGCCTTATTATTTCATGATTTCCATAGTCCCCATTAATAGGTGGATATATTGCTTCCCAATTCATCGAAAATTGCCCCTCCTGCTCCTATTGTTCCCAGGTTAGATTTTGAGGCACCATCAAAAAATAACCTGGCTCTACATTTTCCATCAAGTTATTCTAGAAAGTCCTATTCTTTTAGCCTTACCTCCCATTGAGAATTGGTCGAGAGTTTCTTTGTGCTCGATTTTTCGTGCCTTGAAGGGAGATCCAGGGAACTTCTGAATATGATTCTTTCTTCTGCTTGAATATCTTTGATAATAATATGAATATTTCCTTTAGCATAGATAGTCTCTACAGTTAAGGCCCAGATTTTTCTCAAGACTTTCCTTATGAAAGGAGCTTTTTCCCGGAAGATGAATCCATTTCTCATGAGCCAAATGTTCCAAATAAGGACAAACGGAAGCATATCCCAAATTCTCTTTTGAGCACTCGGTCCCTTTTTGGCACAGGGGTAACTTTTTTTCCAGTTGACAATTGTGGCATAGATGGAGGAGTTTCTTTCTATTTTGAAGTTTAGCGGATGACGGAGGGAGCTCCAAGGTTGAGAGGCAAATGAAGAATCCACAAATAAATGTTGAATAGACTCTTCAACATCGGAGCAGAGAGGAAACCTAGATGCTCCCTAAATGCCTCTTTTTTTCAAGTTGTCTCCTATCAAGATCTTCCCTTTGAATAGGGTCCAAATAAATATTTTGATCTTTGGCATGCTCTCAGATTTCCAAACCTGCTTCCATAAGACCCATGAAGGAGAAGGGAGAAAGTCATCAAGTAGTGCATCAAAACCTGCCTTAATGGCGTACGTAGTTCCCAAAGGATCCCATATGAATTTGTCTTCTTCATACCTTAAGGTGGGAGCTGCTCCATGTAGCGATTCTTTCATTTTGACTTGAGCATGGAGAAGATGTGCAGGGGAATTGGAAAAATTCCATCCCATCCATCACCCGTTGCTTCTACTCCAACTGGAGATTTGGTTTAAGCCGTGTATTCCTTGATCCTTGTGATACTGCTGGAAGGCAAGGAAAATGTGATCAACAGAGAGGGCCTTTTTCCCCATAATCATGTCATGCCAAATGTTAATGTTACTACCTCCATGAGGCACTTTGGATGTGTTGTCTTGAGGAAAGGGAATGGCCTTTTTGCAAAGTTTCCATATGCACAAATAGGGTCTGTTGGGGGTGTCATGATCCAATAGATGTTGTCTAGCTGTGTTCAATTTTTTTTTCTGGAACCAGCATCCACCATGATTGTGAACCAGAGATCAAACACCAAACAATATTTCCAGCTAAGGATGCATTTAGCAACTTGGGTATGTGGATAGCAAGTCCACCACTTTCATGTTTGGTGGTAAGTTGCCTGCATTTGACAAGACTGAACTTATTCTTATTTGACTTCCCTCCTTGCCATATAAATTGTCTTAGAATATTTTCTAATTTATTGTGGATGCTAATGGGGGGCTGGATCAAGGAGAAATTATAGAGGGGAGAGCAGATAAAACTTCCTTTAATAGTATGATCCTTCTAGCCAGGTTTAGCCAAGTTGTTCCCCATTGTTGTATCTTTTTCCTCATTTTATCAGTTATGCTATTCCAAACCTGTGTCTTAAGGGGCCCAATGCAAACTGACATCCCTAAGTAATTATACTAGCTCCAATTGAGCTTGTAGGAGACTCCAAAAATTTGCGCTATATTGTGTATTATGTTTGCTGTCGCATTCCACCCATATATGGAGCTTTTTAGATGGTTAATCTGCCCACCAGAGTACAACATGAATTTCTCAAGGAGATTTTCGAATCTTCTTTCTATTATAATAAGGCTCCTCTCATTAACAGGGTATCATCAGTGAACTATGAATGGTTTATCTCTTTGACCCCATCACCGAACTTGATACCAGCTATCAATCCCATTCTGTGATTATGATCTAGAGCTATGCTAAAAGATTCTGCCATGAGGATAAAGAGAAAGGATAATAAGGGGCAGCCTTGTCTTAGGCCTCTCGTGGATTGAAAAAAGGTAGAGGGCCTACCATTGATGAAAGGAGAGATCCAAGGTTTGGAGATGCAATTTTGGATGAGTAAAATGAAGTCTTCACTGAATCACATTTTTCTTAAGACAACGAACAAGAGGGAATGCTTTACTCCATCAGAGGCATTTGCTAGATCAAGTTTAAAAAAAAAACCTTTCTCACCCCTGCTAACACTAGAGTGAATGTCTTCTTGTAACAGAAGAATAGAGTTAGTTATCTCTCGATTTGCTAGGAAACCCCCTTGATTTTCTGATATGAGGGAGGGAATATATGCTTTGACGCAAGAAGCAAGGGTTTTCAAAATAATTTTATATGAATAATTTCACAAAGAGATGGGCTTAAATGTAGAAAAGGATAGGGGTCAGGTCTCTTTGGGGAGAAGGGCTAGGAAGGTTGAGTTTGTCCAGCCTCCTATATTCCTTTTCTGATGCACCCAATGTATCATATTCATTATATCTCGATAAATAACCTCCAAAAATATGAGATAGAAACTGATGGAGAAGCCATCCAGGCCAGGAGCCTTATCTGGATGAAGAGTCCAAACTGCCTTAATGACTTCTCCCACCTCAATGTCTTTAATTAGAGGACGATTCATTTCCTCTATTATCATTTTTGCAGTGTGTACGAGAAGATCATATTAATCTTCCTCCTCAGTGTTCTTCGATAAGAGATTTTTGAAATGTTGTCAAGCAACATCTTTTATCTCTACTTGGCCTATGCGCATGATCCCTGCTTCATCTTGAATTTAAATGATGGCATCCGTAAATGTTCTCAATGTTGCCTATTTATGAAAATAGAAGGTGTTTTTGTCCCCTGCGTGTAAGCACAGATTTATGGATTTTATCCACCATTTCTCTTCATCCTTTCTATTATTGTTGTAATTCTCCCTACAGATCCCTTTCTCCTTGTCATGCTTTTGCCTGTCCATTCCATGGTCTTCTATATCCTTTTGGATCTCAACCAGTTCTCTTTGTAGTTCTTGTTTGCTATGCTCTGGCTCCTTATATGAGTTTTTGACCCATATCTTGAGTGCATTACACACATTTTTTAGTTTTGTTTACCAAATGTGCATTGGTGAGCCTTCTACACGCTGGTGCTAAGTGTTTTCCACAATGTTCCTTGCTTCTAGAGAATCGATCCAAAGTGTGTTGAATCGAAAGCGCAGAGGTCCCAGATTTGGATGTGAACCAAGATCTAATGCGCCAGGTTGGTGATCAAAAGCAATACATTCTGAGATGGTGGAGGTGGTTGTTGAGTGAAGGGATGTTAACGAGACAACCACAATGAAGTGGTCCAATCTCTCCATTATGTTCCCCAGTACAAGTCTTTTGTTATTCCAATTAAAACAACAATTCTTTGGCACAATATCCACTAGATCATGCTCATCCATAATATTTTTTAGCATTTCCCGTGAGGGATCAGTTGTAAAATTCCATCCTTGCTTTTCTTTCACATGAAGGATCATATTTAGATCACCTCCATTGATGTAGTTCAAATTTTATTCTTTTTCCATATCCTCCTGAAGAGTGATCCAACACACTTCTTTGTCCCTGTAGTGATTTGGCCCATATATGTTCTAGATGATTATTTCTATTCCCTCTCTTACACTGTATATTTTGAGTTTTATCCAATATTGCATTTTGTGAGCAGCAAGGAGTCTCCAAAATATTTGATTCCACATTATTGCCATACCACCCGAGGCTGCCCGGGAATATACACTTACACTTTGATAATTTCTAATTTTGGTGATGATGTTATCCATGTCTGTTCCTCCTAATTTTGTTTCTTGAAGAAGTATGATTTCAAGTTTCTCTTGTTTAATGATGTCTTTCAGGGCATTTATTTTTAGGGGTTTCCCAAGTCCCCTACAATTCCATGTGAGATCTTTCATCATGGAGGCAACGCAGGTGTAGTACCTATCTTGGTCCCTGCTGCTTTTTGTACTTTTTCTTTGTTAGAGTGCCCTCCAATGAAAGATTCTATCGAATTTTGTGTCCCCATGGCAATGTCCTTCTGTGCTACTTAATCCCTATGATGTTTGGTTGTTTTTCTACTAGGTCCAAGTTTACCAACATTTCTAGTGATTATTCTTGCTGGTGTTGATTCCATGGATGATGAAGGAGGACGAGGAATGGACGTAGAAGGTTATGAGAAAGGCTCAAAGGAAAGAAGAGAGAAGGTCGGGGGAGGATCCTCTTTAGTTGAAGAAAGAGAATTAAAAGGGTTAGAGGAAAGGGGAGAGGAAGTTATGGGGGTTGGCTATGTCAGAATGGGCTCATATGAGGAAGGAAGGTTAGGGCCAATAGAAAGGGGGAGCGTGGGAGAAGAGGATGGGACAGGTTTAATGGATTGATTAAGGTTGTTTTTTTTCTTTTTGACAGGTTCCCATTGGGGTTCAGGCCCATTATCTTTAGTTTCAAATGATTTTGGGCATCTATTAGGAAAATGACCATATTCATGACATACCTTTCATTTCAAGGGATTTTTTTCATAATCTAGCTACTTTATGTGCGTGTAGTTGTCCACCTTTAGTTTGATTGCCTCAGGGAGTCCTTTCCCTAGATCTACTTTGACACAGATTCTGGCATAGGCTTGCATGTTTTCCTTTGGCTCGCTTCTGTCTATAAGCTTTCCCACAACATTTCCTATCACTTTGACAAATTCAGCCCCCCAGCAGTGTAGTGGTAGATGAGGCGTTCGAACCCAAACAGGGACAACATTTGGAATGCCAGGTTCTGGGAAAAATATGGATTCCATTTATTGAGATATAGCCCTCTGGTGTCCATGGAATAAGGTGCATTCCATGGACACCAGAGGGCTATATCTTTCCTGTTATTTTATCCATCCAGTTTCTTTCTACCCATTTCTAAATTGTCTTTGGGGACGGCCAGAGTCCTGTGAATTGCCTAATTAATCCTTTTTCTACAAGAGATAAGGCAACCCTTCTCAGAATAGTTCAAGGTAGGGAAACTTCTTGCAATCCCTCAAGTTTCTTGACAAATTTCAAAATTGAGGGTCTTCCTTTGGATGGATTACGGGTGTCGATAAGAGTTGGGAACTCAGCTTGCAGGTCAGAGGTTGTGGCCACCTCTGGGATAGGCTTCGAAGGTGCCATGCAGACAGGAAAATGGGAGTAGGTGGAGGCTGTGCGAAACTATAGATGACCTAGCTCCGTGTTTTTGATTTATTTTTAAATTTTTTATATGTAATATTTTTATTGTTTTTCTAAATTCTATGTTAAATTTTTATTTTTATTTTTTCTTTTACTTAAAATTCATCTTTTTTTCAATTTTTAATTCTCAAACGTTATCATTCTTTTATATAAAATTCATAAAATTTGTTATTTCTACTATTTTTTTATTAAAATGTTCAATAATTTTTTTTGTTTTAATTTAATGTGGGTTTTTAGCGAAAATGTCCTAAAATACATATTTTTTTAATTATATCTATATGCAAAACATGTATTTTTTGTCGAGTTTTTCAAATTATTATTATTTGGTGACAATTGTTTTTTGTGTATTGAAATATTAATTAACGTTATATAAATATAAAAAGAAAAATAGAATATCAAAATATTCTTTTTTTATTCTTTTTAAACTTTGCAAAAACAATAAATTTTCATTATAAGAAGATAGTGCAAAGGAAAACAAAAACAAAAAAAATCGAAAACCCTTAAAAACCAAATTTCTAAGGATGAAAAACATGAAGAGGAATAAGATAATTTTGAAAAATGGTTAAATACTCATCATTTAAAAAAAAAATCACTTAATCGAAATTCAGTAAAAATAGCCAAAGCACCATGTTTAAACTAATCAAAAGGACAGATACAGGTCCATCTCTATATACCTGGAATTGGGATTCCATTTCACGTCTTCAGTGAGCCAATTGGGATGCTTTGAACAACAGCAACGTCAGCCCTACATTCACTCCAATAATTTACAATGCACCAGACAAAAATACAAAGTTATGAAATGGAATTAGTTCTTACAGCAAAGCAGAGATGAACAAAAACAATCACATAAAATATAATTTGATCCATACCATTTTTGAGAGATAATTGATTTATATGAGCCCAAAAAAATTATTAAACAACTCAATTTTCCTGCCATGCCCTTCTCTTGTTAGCCTCCTCCTCTATCCCACAATAGGCCCAAACTCTAACAACACATACATCGAAGCACATAACAATAACCAGACTCAATATGGATAGAGGAGGAGGAGGATGCTCAAAAAATGATAAGACTTAATATAGGGATTCCCCAGCTCCCTTCAACGGCTATAAGAGTTTTACCACCTCTACTTCCTCTCGGGTTCCATGCTCTCTCTTCAATTGAGAGTTCATGTTTTTTAAAATTTCAATGAAATCCGCGCTTCTTTGAAAATTTTGGTGGATGCTTTTTTTTGTAGGTTCGACATATGCTTCTAGTTGTTTGTTTTTTTTGGTGTTTATTTCCATTAATGCTTGTTTTTTTCCTTTGAAACACACATCTTTCCAATAGGGCTTCAATTCATGATTTTAACATTTTTTATTTATTCCATTTCATTAGTCACATTATTATGGATTTGACATTTATAATTCAGTGTGGATTTAATTTTCGTTTTAAGATTTTAATTATTTTTTAGGATATTTGAAACAGGGTGTTCAAAGAACTCGAGAGTTTGTCTAACATATAATATAATGTCATCTATTTTTAATTTTAGCTAATATTTATATAATTTTTTGGATATTAATAACATTTTTTCTTTTTAAATTGCAAAGGAATATGTATGTAGTGTAGCATCTTGAAAATTTGCAAAACAGTTTTTAATAAGTTTTAAAAAAGGTAAGTGAAAATATGTGTATCCTAATCTTTATAATGAAGGGAAAGGTCTTTGATCTTGGTAGGAATTAGCGTAGCCATATAAACAAAATGGCTAGTAAACTCAGATGAACATCAAAACACTTACCGCATGATATATTTCACATTACTAACTAAAAAAATCATGAAGACCCCAAAACTCTACCAGGGATGAAAATTACTTATGAAGGTGGAATGAAGATCTCAAAACTATACCCGAGATGAAAATTACTTATCAAGTTGATAGCTCAGAGATTGTCAATAATGCCAAAGCTAAAACTCAAGACAAGGAATTCCTCCAAATGATCAAAGGTTGATGATCGCTATACATGACCTTGAAGATCATAGAAGTGTAGTTGATTATAATATTTGGAAGAACATACCCTTCTACTTGTCCTTCATCTCCAAAGTAATATGTAGATCTTTGTGAAGTTGTTGACTTGTAAGACTATTATAGTTGATGTTAAGAGAACTGATGTGAATGCTAAAACTTAAGATAAGGGAGGAATTTCTCTATATTACGAAAGGTTGATCTTCGCTTGGATAAGAAACCTTAGGATAGGACTTATAAAGGTTTAGTCTAAACGAACTCACTCTCGCCCTATTTCTCTTTCTATGTGGTAGTATGAAAAAATTTCTCAATCACACGAACATGAATGTTAGAAATTATTGACGATAATAAGGAACATATTTTAGATAAGGATGGAATTCCATTTAAAATATTTTCTCATATGAATTAGTTATTGTGGTTTGCTTGTGTCTCTACCTATATAGTCATTATATGGATTTGTCTAGTTGTTGTAATTCTTTGGAGGATTTTTGTCCTTTTGTGTCTTTAATAAATTTTTTCTATCTATTATTGGAATAGTACTCTTGTACATTTTACCTATCTAGGAAAGAAACTTCGTAAGTGATTCTAGAAATGTAATTAAATATTGTTTATGAAACCTAATGTAGTTGGATTTGAGATTTAGTGGCATAGGAGGCACTTGGGTGGTGGAAATTTTTTTAAACAATTTGTGTCAACTACAACTCTATATATTTTTATTAAAAAATTAAAGAAAAAAAACCATAAACAAAAAAAAAAGTTATAAATCAAACGATGATTATTATAAAAAAAATTAATAAAAAAAATCCTCTTCGGTCCCTTGGGCGGGCTCAATCCGATTCTCATAATTGGATTAAGTCTGCCTAGGGGCCTGCAGGCCCATGGCTCTGGGCGGGTAGAGTTGCACGCACCTTCGCCCACACAAGGTGATGCCCCACCAAGCCCCTGGTTAGGGCTCCATCGCAGCTCCGCCAGCCGAGGGTCGCACCCCCTTTAGCCACTGGCAAGTCTCCATTTGATTCTGAACATCGGATAAGCCCCTCACCCGATTCTTGGAATCGAGTTGAGCCTACCAAGAAACCAAAAAAAGGCTATTTTTTTTTCAAGCTTTTATGTTTTTATATATATTTTTATAGTGATTATATTTTTTATATATAATTCAATTATTTTCACATTTATATGGTTTCTTTTTATTATATATATATATTTATTTAATTCTTTTTATTGTCAAAATTTTTATATTTCTATCTTTTTTCTCTTGTTTTTTACTTTTTAAATTTATTTTTTCAACGTTAATTTTTTTTTTAATGGTTTTTTTATAACTTTTGTATTTTTTATTTCTAATTTTTTTATATGTAAGATTTTTATTGTTTTTTAAATTCTATGTTAAATTTTTATTTTTATTTTTTCTTTTACTTAAAAGACATCTTTTTTTGAATTTTTAATTCTCAAATGTCATCATTTTTTTATATAAAATTCATAAAATTTGTTATTTCTCCAATTTTTTTCACTCAAATCTTCAATATTTTTGTTTTTTTTATATTTAATGTGGGTTTTTAGTCCTAAAATACATATTTCTTTAATTATATCTATATACAAAACGTGTATTTTCTGTCGAGGTTTTTAAATTATATATAAAAAAATGAGAATCTCAAAATATTCTTTTTTTAAGCTTTGCAAAAAAATTAAATTTTCATTATAAAAAGACAGCGCAAAGGAAAACGAAAGCAAAAAATCAAAAACCCTTAAAAACCAAATATCTAAGGATGAAAAACATGAAGAGGAAGAAGAGAATTTGAAAAATGGTTAAATACTCATTATTTAAAAAAGGAAAATCCACACTTAATACATTAGAAAATTTAAAGTGTCAAAAATAAGTCCTTTAAAGAAAGGGGTTGATGGCACATTAACAATTTTCAAAATTAACATGAAAATCACTGACATTTAAAAACAAATCTTCATACTTGATACATAGGAAAATTTAAAGAATCAACACTTTTCAAAATCAGTTGAATTTTTTGCTAACTCAAAAAAACAGGTAATTGTATTAGTTCATGTTCCAACGTTTACATTGTTAAGATTATTCTTATATGTTTTCAAGCTTTTCGGAGGTTCTTTTTGCAATTTATTATATATTTTTTTATGCTTAGCTTGATATCATAAGGACATTGATGTCATTTTTAGAATTTTTTATATTGGTTATCATGAGTTTCTACGATTGTCTCCACATTCAAGGAGTGTTTATGAGAGGAGTACTTACCTATTTGAAATCCTTATGAAATTGAATCTACATATAAATAAAATTATGGAAATATACTATATAATTGTGAAATATACTTAAAGCTCCTCATAGGAAGGGGTGAGATATCAAATATTCAAAACCAAATGTTTTAAATAGAAGTTTCAAAACCTATTAGAAAATGTGATCTACAACTTTCAATTGCTTCAAATTTTCTATTTTCTCAAGGAAGAATAATACTCATGTCTTCACTACAAATAATTGTTTAGATATTGGGGTGTATATGAATTTTGGTTCAAAGGATTTTAAAATTTAGAAAAGGGTCCCTCCAAATCTCTTCTTATTTCTAACACTTCAGTAAGTAAGATGGCATTATTGTGTTATGCCAATTAATATGAAGGTGAAATAAGATTCTAATATTTACCCATTGATTAGTTCCCATGATTGTAGACTTGGAATAATTCTTACATTAGTAAATAGGTAGGATTGAGTTGTTGGTTGTTGGAGTTTTCTTGAGAGATTTTCTCAAGAATATTCTCCTTGTTTGGAATCTATTGGATCTCATGAACACTATTTACGTGGCTTGTAATTTGTCTTTGAAATGAGCAATATACAAATTGTTTTGTGTGCACTATGTATATTCCTCATATTTCTTTATTCGTATCAGAGCTTGTATGGGCTTGAATCCCTTATGGGAGGGCCCAGGATGACAGAGAACATGTGACCATTGATACTATGTACATAAGTAAAATTAGATTAGATTATTGTGTACTTATTATTTAGTTGTAGGTATGAGTGACATTGTTGTGTGTTTTTCCAAACTTTAATGTCCAATTGGAGTAGTAACTGGAGAACAGAAGGGTTGCCCAGTCCAAAGATAGTGCAATGTAGTTATCAACCTAGGATGTGTGAAGTTGAAACTGGAACGTTTCAACGAGAGTGGTGCATCTGGAGAGGTCATAGATTGTTGTGAGGTCCTATGACACAGGAGGGATTTGTTTCCTGCATAGGGGATTAATGGACATAGAGGAAAACAATGAATTGTTGAATAAAGATGAGATCAGGTGAATTTGTGGTTAAAAACATTGAAAATTGTTCATTCATTTGCAAAATGACGATCAGATCAAAGAAAGCAGTTAATTCCCCAAGAGCCATCAAATGTTTCAAGGGAAAAAGTGAGGTTCGTCTATCTGTACTGTGGTATTTGAACAATTATCCAACAATATGAAGTTGTTGCAATTTACAGTTTTAGGAACTGAGTTGGAGATTGTGGTACCACCGTTGAAGATAACTGCAGTGGAGCATGATGTTTCAACAAAGCCCTAAGAAGCTTAGCAAATATTATGACTCAACTTATTGGTTACGTAGGGCTTGAATTTTGCAGAAAGGTGGTGCTTGTCAATATGTTGGCTTTAAGGAGTTTTTTATAGTCATGGAAGCAAGAAATTGAAGACGCTACATTTCAATGCTGACTTTCAATTATGAACTATTTTTAGTAGTAGAGCTTCTATATTTTTTGCACATCTGGGGAATTGGTTTGGATTTGTTGGTGTAATCGCCCCTTTAGTTCCTTCTAAATTTTGTGAGTGTGAATATTCATCGACATTATTTTTTCAATCAATTTTCTTCAACTACAAATTATCGAGGAACTAGGTTTGAAGAGCATTGTTCAAATTGCGCAGAGTGGAATAAACGAGAGTCGTTATGGAATGTGATTAGATTTATTGTTATGGGTTTTTCTTTTTCCTGTTTGTTAGGTTGTTTCTTTTTTTCTAAAAAGTTCAAAAAATTGATGAATAGAGGAATATAATTAAATTAGTAGTTCTCGACATTCTTCAGTGTCCATAAAACACATCACTAAGCTAATTGTATGAATTTGATATATATTGGTGGTTCTTGTTGTGCTTTGGGGTTCAAGAGAATCAATTACAGGTATTGTAATGAGATCCATTTGTGTAGAAAGGTCAGTTGCATAATTGACTTCTAGATACAGTCCAGTATCGAGATTGTCCTTCAGGATATTTAGGAGAATCAATTATACAAAGTTCATTAAGATCGTTAGAGGTAATTATGTCTTAAATGTGTTGAATGAGAAGCTCGAAAATTGTGTTGGTGGAAAGGGCGTTGTCCAAGAGACTTTAGAATGGGTATAAATGTTAAGGAAGACCAGTTATACAGATGTGACATGCTAATTGTAAATTGTCAATTTTATATTAATATATGTAATGATGTAAATGTAATCATTAAATGGTGGATTTGGAATAATGCTTACCTTAGTAAATAGGTATGATTGAGTTGTTGGTTTTTGGAGTTTTGTTGAGATATTTTCTGAACAATATTATCCTTGTTTGGAATCTGTTGGATTTCATGGGCACTATCTATCCATCCTGTAATTTGGCTTCGAAATGAGCAATATACGATTTTTTTTGTGTGCACTATGTCTATTCCTCATATTTCCTGGTTCTGGGTTATAAAAACTTTTTGATAAGATATAAAAAAAAATGGATGATGAATTAGATTAACATGAGATTAAAAATGAATGTGACCCAATTCTAAATATTGTTATCAATTAAATGTTCTTCTAGATAGCTCTCAAATTAAAATATAAAATTTGTTTCCTATATTAGCTCATTTCTTAGAAAAAAAATTATAGATGTATCAATGATTCACATTCGAATTTTTGGAACCTTACTTTTCCTAAGAGCATTAATTCACATTCCCATTTAAGATATTGTCATCGCATGATAATATCTTTTATTAAAAATGTAAAACTTATATATCATCATTAAAAGTGACTACTATATATATAGAGACACACACACACATGTATGATAATGGGCTACATATAAAACTAATTATCCAAACATATTATTGGAGGATGGGATATTACTACATCAATAGAGTTACTAAACACACACTAAAATTGTAAATCATTGAACACTTAATTGTATTTCCAAAATTATTCTTTTGTTATGTTATTAGCTTAAAATTAATTTTCCCAATTTTTTTCATTATGTTAGGATGTCATATAATAAAATTAACATAAATTGATCTTAAATTTAATTTCACTTAGGTAGTAATATGAGCCAAAAAATAGTCATGATCTAAATTCTTAGTTCTTAGGTTAATAGGGCTTTAAAAATACGTAAATAAAAACAGATATGATGGAATTAATTAATTATATGTGTGTGGGTGGTCATTTCAATTTATTTTGGGTGGTTGGTCCTCCTCAGCAAAGTTAAATTGGTATAAGTGACAAGATGATATACTATTATTATAATTATTGTTATTAATTTACTAGCATTAATTTTATTATTATTTATTATTATTTTGTATGATGATAATAATAATAATAATAACAATTTGTATAATAATAATTTACATATGCTAACTTTAACATTATATATATGAAACAAATGTTAAAATTTCCTAATTTCTAAGATATAAGCTATATATGGCCGCTCCCATTGCAGAATATACATTTTAGAAAATTTATAATTATTTATTAAAGGAAAACATAATCACTTTTTCTATGAGCGTTAATGATTGATTATTTGTACTGGAGAATGGGCTACCACGACGCCACTAAAGTTATTGAAATTTTACAATATAATATTTCTATCTTTAATAGGTGAAAAGTTATGGAGCTTGTATATTTATAAAATAATTATTTGGTTGTGTTGTTGGCTTAAGCTTATTTGAAGTAAAATAGGTGACCAATTGTGATACCATCATTTTGTTACTAAATGTTGATATCTATTTTTTTATAAGGGAAGTATGTATCAAAAGCTTGGTAAGAATATGGCAATCGGGTGTGGAAGGAGTATACTTCAAGCGATAGAGACTTATATTGTGTTTCTGGCTGTGGTGGGTTCAAATCTCTGATACATGCTCTATTATGTGAAAATTATAAAATAAAGTTATATAAATGAGTTCTATTGGTTAGTCCCATAATTGTTTGGTTGAGAAAAAAGAATATTAAAATTTAGTCAAATGATCTTAGCTCAAGTAGTTAGGTGAACAATTGGTTTCTTGAGTAGAGTGCCTTATATTCTCTAGAGACATGTTCTACTTGATTTCTTTATAAAAATTTTGAAATATTTCTATCTTGTTTAATAGTTGAAGCCAATATTTCAAAGTTATTGATTCCCTAAAGAGAAATCTTACAATTGGATTTGGTTGGTCATCTAGTGTTCATTAGGTTTATGTAGTGCACAAAAAAAAACATATGAACATTTATAATAAAGTTTATCTTCCACTTGCTATGATTTATTATTTTAGTAAGGAATTAGAATTTGTTGAGGTGGATATCGAATGCCATTTCTTGGTGTCATATGAAGATCAATAAAAAAATAATATGAAAAGTGTGTCAAATGATCCTAGCTCAAGTAGTTAGGTGAACCATTTTTTTCTCAAGATTAGTGCCTGAGACGTGTTGTAATTAGTTTTTTTGTAGAATTTTTTAAATAGTTCCATCTTGTGTAACAACATAAGAAAATATTTTGAAGTTCTTGATTCTCTAATTTTGTTTTGGTTTAAGTAAAAAAGAAAGAAAATCTTACAAGGCGATTTCGTTGATCCTCTACTAATGATTAAGTTTATGTAGCACACATTTAAAAACATATAAACATTTATAATATCATTTATTTTTCACTTGTCATGATTTATGATTATAGTAAGGAATTTATCGTTGTTGAGGTAAATATCGAACGAGATTTCTTGGCGTCATATTAATCTCAAGATAATCATAAATAATGGCAATGAAAGTCCATTTATTTAACAATATTTTGCTACAGATCTGTGTAAATCTATCCATCACCCCAATGGAATTTGTGTATCTATGTGGTATTAAAATATTTTGAAAAAATATTGCTTTGAAATTCTATTCATCTCTATATAGATCAAAATCGAAAGTGGACACAATATAAACATGCACAAGAAATTAATGTAGGCTAATAAGTCACTACCATTTTCCCCACCTAGTATATGCTATTTTTTTGGCCAATCCTTTTACGTAGTAGCAAAAGAGGTAAAAATTCTAATATGATTAGGTAAGCTTTAGAATAGCATGGGCCCAAGTTGTGGAGCTTATGTGAAACCTTTGAAAGTTTTGTGAAGAAGGTACAAAGATGTGAATGTAACTTGATAAAATTGTTGGTTTATGTATTCAACAATAAATTTTCCACTTCAAAAGGATACCAACATTGTAGGTTCTAAATTTTATATTACAATAAATATTTATCCCCTTTTGCCTAAAATTATAAATCAAAAGATATTTAACTTTCTAGCTCCACATGATAGGGAGATTGTAATTACTTTTACTATTATCTCTACATCTACAAAGACCTTGACCTCAAGAATATCAATATGTTTGGGGATACTCGGTTGGTTTTTAATTAAATATAAATTTTGAATTATCTATATTGGGGTTTTCATATTTTAATTTAGAAAACATTATTTTTCTATTACACAATGTTTGATAATTTTTTGAGAATAAACCCTTATCTATTACAGGGATATATATATATATATATATATATATATATATATATATATATATATATATATGTAACATAATTGTATTATATATATATATATATATATATATGGATTGTCATGCATATATGGTTAAACATAATCTCTTTTTCCATAAAGATGTAATGATCATATCTGTGTACTAGAGAATGCACTACAGTAGCATCACTAAATTCATTGAAAATTCAGCATGCAATATTGTTGTCTCTAATAGGAAAAGAGTTTCAGAGCTTCTGTGGCATTAACATAATTATTTGGTTATTTAGTTGCCTTAAGAAAGTCTTAAATTTAATTGGTGACATAATTTAATACTTTCATTTAATTACAATTGTGCATATCCACTTTTGATGAGAAAAATGTCTGTTAGAAGCATTGGTAAGAATATCACAGGCGGGTCAAAAGATCTCAGCTCGAGTGGTTAGTTGAATAAATTGCTTCTCGAGTCGTATGTACTCGATTCTCAAGAGACATGTCGCAAGTAATCCCTTTATAGAACTTATGAAATAGTTGTATTGGTTTTAATATTCTAAGCTAATATTTTGTTGTTACTAGAAATTTTTGTTTGAATTATATATATATATATATATATCTTACAAGTGGTTGTGGTTGATACTCTACTGATGGTTATGCTTATATAGTCGACATTTAAAAACATATGAACATTTATAATATCATTCCTTATACACTGTCCATTATATATGACTATAGTAATGAATCAAAGCTGTTGAGGTATATATGAAAGGAAAATTATTTGTGTCATGAATTTCAATAAATAATCAATGATGGCAAAAAAATCTTTTTATATAGTAATTTTCTTTTGTAAGATTTGTTTAAATCCTTCCATCACACCAATGGAAATTATGTAGCTATGTGTTATTAATTATGTTTAAAAAGTATCATTTTCAAATTCTATTCACGTACCATATATAGACCAAAAACCAAAGTGGCTAGCTTCGAATCACTAAATTCATTAAAATAATGTGGGAAAATTTAATGAGTCCAAAAAAGTACCAATGCCAATAGTTGGAATTCTTAATATGCAGATAATTGACAAGATATATATTCCCTATAGAAAAAAAAAAATTCAATCCAACCAAAAAAAATATTTACTTTCCTTTACTACCACTAGTAGTTACCCTATGTTTCAAATTATCCAACCCAAATATTATCTCAGAAGTTTTCAATCTATAGCATTATATCTATCTTAAAATGTTGTATATAACATACCTCAAATAAAATTGTAGTTGTTTATAAAACTTATATAAAAATATCCACAAGCTTCTCTTCTACTTCATTGGGATTTCACACTTTGGATTACTTTTTCCTATTGAAAGAAAAAAAAAACTATAACTTCTATATCTGAAATATTTTGGGAATGTAAAATGATGTGAAAGAGAAAAAATTGTTAGAAATGAACACCATTTTCATTGGATAACGTTTTTAGCCATAATTTTTTTTTCTTTAAGATTCGTAATTTAGATATGCTATTAACCATTTATAGTTAACAATAATAAGTCAAAACAATGATATCCTTTTGTTAAAAAAATATTCTTATATGTTTTCAAGAATTTTGTAGATGCGTTTTTCAATTCATTATATATATTTTTATGTTTAGTTTGATATCGTAAGGACATTGATGTCATTTTTAGATTTTTTTTATATTGGTTATCACGAGTTTCTACCCTTGTCTACACATTCAAGGAGTGCTGGTGAGAGGAGTACTTACATATTTGAAAATATTATGAAATTGAATCTACATATAAATATAATTATGGAAATATACTATTTAATTATGAAATATACTTAAAGCTCTTCGGAGGAAGGGGTGAGATTTTGAATATTCGAAACCAAATTCTTTGATTAGAGGTTTGAAAAAATATTAGCGAATGCGATCTTCAACTTTCAATTGCTTCAAGATTTCTATTTTATCAACGAATAATAATACTCATGTCTTCACTACAAAAACATTTTTAGATATTTGGGCGTATATGAATTTTGGTTCAAAGGCATTTAAAATTTAGAAAAGGGTCTTTCCAAATCTCTTCTTCTTTCTAACACATCAGTAAATAAGATGGAATTATTGTGTTATGTCAATTAATATGAAGGTGAAATAATATTTTAATATTTACCCATTGATTTGTTCATATGATTCTAGATTTGGAATAATTATTACATTATTAAATAAGTAGGATTGAGTTGTTGGTTGTCGGATATTTGATGAGATATTTTCTCAACAATATTTTCCTTGTTTAGAATTTGTTAGATCTCATGAAAACTATTTATATGGCTTGTAACTTCGCTTTGAAATGAACAATATAAGAATTATTTTGTGTGCACTATGTTTATTCCTCATATTTATTTATTTGTATGAGAGCTTTTATTGGATTCAATCCCTTATTGGAGGGCAGAGGGAGATGGAAAACATGCGAGGATTGATAGTATGTACATAAATAAAATTTAAATTAGATCAATATCTGTTTATATTGTTGTGTGTTTATCCAACCTTTTTTGTCCAGCCGGAGGAGTAGCTGTAGAAAATAAGGGTTGGCCATTCGAAAGACAGTGCGATGTAGTTATCAGCTCAGGTTGTGCGAAGTTGAAGCTAGAACTTTTCAATGGAAATTGTACATCTGGAGAGGTTGGAGAATAGTATGAAGTCCTACGACATAGGAAAGAGTCATTTCCTGCATAGGGGATCAATGGACAGAGAGGCAAAATATGAATTCTTCAATAAAGTTGAGATCAAGTGCATTTGTGGTTCAAAACTTTGTTAGTTATTCATTTATCTCCAAAATTATGTTTATATCATGGAAATCACGTGATTCCCTAGGAGTTGGCGAATGTTTCGAGGGTAGATGTGAGATTCGTCCATTTGTGTTCTGGGATTTGAAAAATTCTCCACCAATATGAAGTTGTTGTGGTTTACAATTTCATGAACTGGGTTGGATATTTTGATATCACCATTGAAGATACCTGAAGTGGGCCATGATGCTTCGACAAAAGCCCCGAAAAGCTCCAAAAATATTATGACTCGACTTATTGTTTACGCTATACTTGAATCTAGAAGAAAGGGAGTGCTTGTCAATATGTTAGATTTAAGAAGTTTTTTGTGGTCATGGAAGGAAGCAATCTAAGACGCTACATCTCAATGTTGACTTTCAATTATGAATTGTTTTTAGTAGTACAGTTGTTATATTATTTGCATATTTGGGGTGTTGGTTTGGATTCGTTGGTGAAATTCTCCCTTTAGTTTGCTTCTGAATGTTGTGAGCATGACTATTCATTGACATTAGATTTTCCATCAATTGTATTCAACTACATAGAATGGAAGAACCAGTTTTGAAGAGAATTGTTCAAAGTGCACAAAGTGGAATAGACGAGTCATTATGGAATGTGATTGGTTTTTTTGTTTTGTCTTATTTGTTAACTTTTTTTTTGTTTATTAAAATTGTAAAATCAATGGATGAAGACATGAATATAATTAAATTAGTGTTTCTCGACATTTTGTGGTGCCCATAGAACGCATCATTAATTTAATTGTATGAATTTGTTATATATTGATTGTTTTTGTTGTGCTTCAAGGTTTAAGAGAATCAATTACAACTTATGTTATGAGATCCATGTGTGTAGAAAGGTTAGTTGGATAATTGTCTGCTACATACAGCCTGAGATTGCCCTTCAGGATATTTAGAAGCATCAATTATAAAAACTTCATCGAAGATGGTTAGAGGTGATTATATCTTAAATGAGATGAATGAAAATTTCGAAAGTTGTGGTGGGGGAAAGAGCATTGTCGGAGAGACTTCAGAGTAGGTATAAATGTCGAGGAAGACCAGTCAGACATATGTGACATGTGAATAGCAAATTGTAATTTTTGTATTAATCTTTGTAATGATGTAAATGTAATCCTTAAAGGGGGGTCTTGGAATTATGCTTACATTAGTAGATAAGTAGGATTGAGTTGTTGGTTATTGGAGTTTTGTTGAGAGATTTTTCTCAAGAATATTCTCCTTGTTTGGAATCTGTTAGATTTCATGAGAACTATTTATGCTGCTTGTAATTTTCATTTGAAAGGAACCATATACAAATTGTTTTGTTTGCACTATGTCTATTCCTCATATTTCCTTGTTGTAGGTGATAAAAAGTTTTTGATAATATATAAAAAATCTTTTCGATGATGAATTAGATTAACATGAGATTAAAAATGAATGTTACCCAATTCTAAATATTGTTACTGATTAAATTTTATTCTATATAACTCTCAAATGCAAATATAAAATTTATTTCCTATATTAGCTAATTTATTAGAAAAAATTATATATGTGTTCTTGATTCATGTTGGACTTTTGAGAATATTAATTTTCATAAGAGCATTAATTCACATTCACATTCCCATTTAAGATATTGTCATCATGTGATAATATATTTTATTGAAAATGTAAAACTTATATATTATCATTAAAAGTGACTTATATATATGATAATGGGCTACATATAAACGAATTATCGAAACATATTATTTCAGGATGGGATATTACTACATCATTTGTGTTACTAAACACACACTTAAGGTGTAATTCATTGAACACTTAATTGTATTTCTAATATTGTTCTTTATTTATGTGATTAACTTGAAATTAATATTTTGAAAAAAAAAAATTATCATAGGATGCCATATAATAAAATTAACATAAATCTATCTTATCTTTAAATTCATTTAGGTAGTAGGATGAACCACAAAAATAGCTGAGATCTAAATCTCTTAGTTATTAAGTTAATATGGTTTTAAAAATAAATAAATTAAAATGAAGATGATGGAATTATATTAATTATCTTTATATATATATATATATATATATATATATATATATATATATATATATATATATATATTCATTTCAGTTTATTTTGAGTGGTTGACCCTCCTCACCAAAGTTCAACTGGTAGAAGTTAAAATATGATTAAATTATTATTATTATTATTATTATTATTATTATTTATTATTATTATTATTATTATTATTTACTTTCATTTAATTTATTTGTCACATACCCACTAGGCACCACACCACTAACTACCTACTATGCTTTACTTGATCCATGATGTGGACCTTTAGGTTCCATTAATAGACTTATTTACTACAACATGAATAAACCCTTCAACATTTCGTGTGCATATATTACAACTTGGAGGAAAGAATCAATCATGGTCACTCAACATGATCAGCTTATCCATTCAAAATTTCAGTACTTTGATGACTTCATACAAGCATTAATAGAATAGTTAGCATAAATACACTGTAGCTAGCATTGCAATATATCATTTTTATAATCCTATGGGAAAATTCGAAGGAATAATGACATATATCTTATGCAATATGAGCCTCATTATACGCAATTCACTCCATAATGCATAATGCATAGCATAGATAACCTGAACCATAAGTTATACATTTTCAAGCCTTAGAACTTAATTATATATATATATATATATATATATATATATATATATATATATATATATATATAGTATCTCATGCATAATTATTTACCATATTAAAGAAAGAGATAACACATAAGTTTAAAGATGTGACAACATAAAAATTATTTCATAAAACCCATGTATTATGTTCCTTCACTAAATTAAACTTGGATTACATTTATGTACAATAATTGTCACATGTATTCATATATAATCATCTCATAGCAAGGACAACTCAAGAAAATTCTCTCATATGCTAAATGAATTGACAACATAAAGGGTAAGGAGACAACATATAGAACATCCCATGCAAACTAGATTATCTTAAAGAATGTCACTTGGAAATCGAGCACTGCAACCCAACCTAGCACTTTCTTCTTCCAGTTCAAGCCTGAGCTGAGAGTCCTTGTCATAGATCATTTTCCTCATGTTGATATATTAAATGCGTATTTAATATTTTCTTTCATAATATGGATTCCATTAGCAACGTCCTTCTTTTAGGATCTTTTTATCCATTTACCTATGCTTTTCCTAGAAAAGCATGCCTTTCTCTCCCGTGAGGCTTTTCCACATAAAAGCTTACCTTTCTATCTCGCAATCCTTTTATGTTTTTCTTAACTTATGATATTTCTCCATCTAAGTAGCTTAATCGATATTTTTCTCCAATCAATTAAGCTTATCTGGAATTGGAACTAGAAGTCCTATCATGAAGGAATTATCCCTTCCCTTTCACAAATGGGATTTGGCAAGAATCCCATCCCTTGGTGTCTCGTTTTTCAAGTGATTAAAGTATTTTATTTAATAATAATGTATTTACTTTCCTTTTTACACATCAAACCTAACATTTCTTAGCTTAGGTTAGGAGATTTTTACATACAATGGAGGGGTGTTACATACTCCCGGCCTTAAATGTACACCGTCCTGGGTGTCTTACTACATATTGCAATATAATTTCCTCATTCTCAAGTAGATTTTTATGAATTTATAGGCTCCCATGGCCTTTCCATCTGATTCAGATCTTTCGATATATGTC
This sequence comes from Pinus tabuliformis, assembly GCA_031772625.1. Taxonomy (NCBI): domain Eukaryota; kingdom Viridiplantae; phylum Streptophyta; class Pinopsida; order Pinales; family Pinaceae; genus Pinus; species Pinus tabuliformis. Next base: position 689,319,844 of record CM062817.1, on the reverse strand, counting down.
AGTTACAAAGGATTTATAACAACACATTTCCTTCCATCGCTAGCTATAACATTTGTTTCTATCAATTTTGTGAGATATTTTAGATGGAGAAACTCAACCTTGTTTACCACGGTGAATGTCATATATTGATATAAAATACTATTATTTGAGTAACTACCAGTTATGTTTCTCGTTTTGAAAGAAATGCATGTCACTCCAATGCATTATTCCAATGCCTTTGTATTCTTTCTGAATACTTGCTTCCTCCAGTTTCCCTAATTTGTCACAACAAGTCGAACTAGCACAATTGACTAATCAACATGTATAAAATATCATATGAGGTTAGCTCAAACATAACCAACATAACCATCATAAAGCATAACCATATGTCTTATGTATACTAATACTGAAGCAAAATATGAATACTTATCCTTAGTTTCCAATACCAGTTTTTAGCTTCCACTTTTATCTTGCCTCTATATGTACTCTGGATTGGTTTCCTCGAAAAACAATCACCCAGTGCCTTCGTCCACACATACACATAGGGTGCATTACACACACAGTTATACATGTAATATACCATCATTGAATACATGCATCCATACCAATACCATATGTACCATTTGTACGCATTACCACCTGTACATGTGTACCTAATATCAATCTCCATAATGTTACCTACATGACATATAATTCATCCACATTTTTTCAACCATTTTAGTATTATGCAAAGAATTCCTTTATTTATTACTTTTACGCAAGTTTGATCAAATCTTGTTTAATTTATCGATTGTAGAATAAGGAGTTTTGTGGACCTCTTCAAATTCCACAACGAGTGAATAATTTTATGTCAACATATTCAAGTGCTTTTATTTAGCCAATTCTTTGCATGTGTCTTATGGTTGTAGTACAATGTCAGCAAAATAATACCATAGAAGTAATCATGAATACTGCAACTTTATCAAACCCATAACTTTGAGTTTTGGGATTTCATCTATCACTTAGACAAGTTTTTAATAACAATGGAATATGACCTCTCCTTAATCATAAAGGAGACTATTGACTATGATAGTTAGTCTGGCATGGAAATTTGAAGTCTAAGAACAAGCTTAACTTTGTCTTTAATGAAGAAAATGATGGTTTGGTACTCAAAAGTACCCCATATGTAAAATAATCATGTCATATGATTTATTGTTTCTATTTTTACACTTCTTTCAACCCTTCTTATCTAAGAATAATTTAGTGTTTGTCCAAAACCAATTGAACAATTAGTACGCAAGCACATCCACCTCCTGTACATAAGTTATAAATGAAAGTTACATTGTATTCACTTGCACACCATCTAAATTTTTTAGGCACTATGTGCACCGGGGTGTGATCCTAGGGCATTTATATGTTAACACCTCATTTAACATTCAATCAGCCCAAAGAGAATATAAATCATTTATCAATTATCAAATTCATTAACATGAATTCCTACGTTGTTTATGCAATACTTGCTATGTAGTCCCATTAAGAACCAGACAACTCTATTAATGTAATCAGACATGTAGACTTCTTTAAGATTGCTGGATAGTCAATAGTGTTCCAAAATATGCATTTCATATTATGCATTTGTCCATTTATTAGATACCCAATATATTTGGTGTACGATAATCCTTATTACCAGTACCACTTTAGTTATCATCTTCTTAATTTAGCAACAAGATTTTGCAAGATTTGTTATTCTCTTTCTTCCTCGTCTAAAACATTTTATATGTTCCATTTTTCTTGATGTCTATACTAGCATTTGCATCTTATGTTGCAAAGGAAACGCCGTAAGGCATAGAGTGGGGAAGAATAGGGACATGTGAATGGACATTGTTGAAAGCAATGGTGGATGATAATGGGTTACAATTGCAATAGCTAGTTATGTGTATTCTGAAAATGGATATTTTGTAAATAATAATAGGTTGTGGAAGAATAGCGACATGTGAATGGACGTTGTTGAAAGAAAGGGTGGATGATAATGAGTTACAGTTGAAAGTATTAGTTATGTGTATTTTAAAAAAGCACAGGGATATCCATAGGCATCGTTGGGCTATTGATTCCTTCCTTGTCTGACTTTGGGATGTCATGGCTAAGCTAGCGCTTCATATAAACAAAGGATAGATTCGAAAAATTTATAAAACGGTTCCCTTTTGGAATCGAAAATCATTCGATTTTGCCATTTCCATATGGCCCAGATTGTTAACAAAGAAATGGGCCTCCACTTGCAGTACATGTTGCTCCGTGCTTTGGAAGCCTCATAGATAGAAGGAGCATTGACGATGACGAAACCAAAGTCAGTAGTTAAGTTCTACCAAATCAACTGGGATTGAGGACATTGTAGGAAAATATGCAAATTATTTTTAGAATTTGATCTACAAAGGGGGCATATGGCAGGCCCACACCATTTGCGCTTCTGGAGATTCTCCCAAGTGAGATTCCTGTCATGAAAAACCAGCCAAGAAAAAATAATGATTTTTAAAGGGCATCCAAATTTCCAAAACGCTGGGGGGAAAATATTATGATATGTATCGGACTCTGATAATAAAATTTGGAGATATATATGCTTTGCATATACAGCCGATGCACCACTGAGACCTTTCCAAACGAGGCAATCCCTATCTGACGAGCGATACAATCCACGCGATTGCAATGAAATAGTGATAGCATTCCATTGGGATTCCAGAGCACCGGGTAATTGCATTTCTGTAGCAGTTTTCCAGATTGGAATAACACCATCCCATTTTTTTATTGCACTGGCCCAAAAGAAATATCCCCTGTTGTGTAAATTTCTCAAAAGTTGAGAGGAGATACGGATCTTTTCTCCCATACCTGCGAATTCATCAAATCCAATGATAATATTGGATCCGGATTGGAATTTCCAAATCAAATTTTTTCTAAAGAACGACTCCAATCTTTTAAAACCTCTCCATATATATGAGCCGTTGGTGGATCTAGTGGAGCGCTGTCTATACCAATATGTCATGTCTTGCTCATCCATGTACTTAGCTCTAATGGTTTTGCTCCAGTTGGATTCATCCATAATCACTTTCCACATTGATTTACATAGAAGGGCTCTTCTAAAGGAGTGTAAATCCAATATGCCCCAACCTCCCATATTTTTTGGCCGTGTCAACTTCGAAAGCTTGCTGAGGTGATATTTTATCTTCTCCTTCTGTCCTCCCCATATGAAATTAGCTATCATTCTGTTTAAACTGTTAATAGTAGATGAAGGGATATAGAAAAGGTGTGCCCAATAAACCATGATTTGTAGCAGCAGGGATTGTGTGAGAATGGCGCGACCTCCAATTGATAAGCACATGTATTCCCATGTAGATATTTTCTTATAGAACCGATTTGGAATACATGACCAGTCGGCCAATCTGTAACCCACAGGTTTCAAATTGAATCCCAGATGTTTGAAGCCCTTTAGGATAGGAAATGCTTTAATGTTGAAAAGATCTGTTAGAAATGTGATTATACCTCCATTCACATCAGCGACATAGAATGAAGATTTTAAATCGTCGATATACATGTCGGTGGCTTTTTGAAATCTCCCAAAGATTTCATAGATACATATCCATGTTGATTTGCACAGTATGGCTGACGGAAGGATATCATCAACAAAAAGATTATGCGACATGAATATATCCCTGCAAATGGGGAGAGGCTTGTATATCTCTTGTTGGATCGCTTTCTTTATGTGTAGGCTCAGAGATTCCATAACTAGAATGAAAAGGAGTGGAGATAGGGAGCAACCCTGACGTAAGCCCCTGGCCGCTTTGAAGAAAGGAGTTGGGACACCGTTAATTAGGATTGCATAATTTACTACCACCACATAGGCCATGATCCATTTGATGCACCTAACATCTAGGCCAATCCTAGCTAGTAGGCATCGAATAAAGCCACAGTTCACACAGTCATATGCCTTTTTAAGGTCGATTTTAAAAGAGCAACTTCTATTTTCCTGCTATGCATTGAGTGTAATAATTCTTGAGTGAGAGCCACTGCTTCTAAGATATTTCTGTCTTTAAGAAACCCGTGTTGCTCTGGAGATAGATGTAGAGATAGAGTGTTTCTAATTTGAATAGCTATAATCTTTGATATGACCTTGTATAATACGTTGCACAATGAGATTGGACGATAATCTGAAAATGTGGAGGAGAGATTTTTCTTTGGAATTAGAGCGATATATGTTGAGGAGATTTTTTGGCTTATGAAACCCTGTGTTCTCATTTCCTCGACCATCTTTAGGATATCTGTCTTGAATAATTTAAAGAAGTGGATGAAGAAATCGGTGGTCCACCCATCCGGCCCAAGGCACTTGTCTTTCTGGAATGATTTCATTGTTGCCAATAATTCTTCTTTTGAAACTTCACCAAATAGAGCTTTGCTTAGACTTTCATCAAACATAGTGGGGTATGGGTCTATTCCCCATAGAATATCCTCAATATCACAGACAGAATCCTCACTGTAAGCCTTTTTGTAAAATTTCACAGCTTCTCTAGAAATAGCCTCCTGTGAGGAGTGAGAATTTCCTTCCTCATCCTTGATCTCCCAAATAGCGTTTGTATCCCTTCTCTTATTTGCAAACCTGTGAAAAAACTTGGTGTTTTTATCTTCCTCTCTGAGCCATAATGCTCGACTTTTGAGCCTCCAAGAGGCCTCTTCTTCTAATATCTTTTGTTTTCTTTTTTCTAAATCCCATATATGTTTTCTGATGGTGGATGTCAGGGAGGGATTTTTAAAAAGTGTAGATAAGTACTCCAGTTTCCTACATATGTCCTTCAGCTCCTTTTTATTGGAGGCCGATTTCTCTTTTTGCCATTTTTTAACCTCCTTTTGAAGAAATTGCAGGGGATCAAGGAATTGCCGGGAAGAGTCATTTTCCTGCATGGGAGATAACTTCCATGTATCATTTATAAATTTGCTGAATTGACCAACAGCAAGCCATGCACAATTGAACTTGAAAGGATATCCAAATCTGCGTCTAGCATATTTCCATTGAAAAGAAATGGGGCGGTGATCAGATATGAAAGATGGTATGATGTTCATGGTAGGAGGCCCATATCTTTCTGTCAGTCTTTCATGGTAGATAAATTTGTCTAATCTTTTCGCCAGGAAGGAATTGTTGGATCGCCCATTGTCCCAAGTTGGTCCCTGACCAATAGGCAAGATATCAATAAAATTATTTTGTATAATAGATTCCCGAATGAATCTCCCCATCGGATCATATTTCTTTCCATTGCCCCATATTTCGTCATTACAAAAGGTGCAATTAAAATCTCCACCAATTATCAAAGAGTCAATTTCAAGTAGTTCAGAAGAAAGAAGATAATTCCAGAAAGGGTACTGGTTTTTATATGGAGCATAAATATTCAATATGTGAATGGGGTCTGAAGATCCACAGAAATGGGCCAGCACAAGAATGCCAGTGAAACATTGAAAAGCAGCAGTCGTAATCCATTTAGGGTCCCATAATACAGCTAGTCCTCCAGACATGCCCACAGCATTTGAAGCGACCATATGCCATGTTGGTAACATCCGCCTGAAGTAAGAAATGGTTTGTGAGCTATCGTGCATGGTTCCCTGTATAAGAAGCATTTTAGATTTTGAAGAGACAAAAAGATTTTTTAGGGCCAGAAATTTGGGGTCAGCTCCAAGGCCCCGAATGTTCATTGATAGAATGTCGATCATTTGGGAAAATCATTAGGCCGACATGCTCTAAGAGGCCTTTTAAGAGGAATATCTTCAGCTGCAATTTCTGCAATAGGAATTTCAATTAAGGAAAGATCTCGGGTTGACGAGTCCTGTCTTCCCTTCCTACCCCGAAAGTGTCTACTACCACGCTTCTCTTTGCGGCGGACAGTTATGTTTCTAGCTGAATTAGGGCTAATATTGGGCAAGGGGGAACGATTGGGTCGATGGACAGTTAATGGCTGAAATTTTAAAGACGCTTTTTTAAGGAGGTCAATATCCTGATCAAAAGAATTACGGGGAGAGGTTCGAGGGGATAGTGGAGGGGAAATAGGGATATATGGAGCCTTACCTTTATGGTCAGGTACATGTCCAAGGGATGGAGGTTTAGGGGAGTGAGCTATATATGGAGATTTATTATTTATATCAAAAGAGCGACCAAGTGAGGGGGAAGACGGGAATCTTTGGATGGGTGGAATGTGAGAGGAAGGGGATTGGGGTGATGAAGATATGTATTGAATATGGGCAGACGCAGGATCAATACATGGAGGCTTAGAAGATGCAGGAGGGAGGGGAATCTCAGGGTTTGGTTCCAATTCATGAGGTGGAGAAATATTGGAGAAGCCCGTTACTCTGGCCGATAGGTCAAAAAAGGACAGCGAGGGAGTTTCAAAAACAGTGGAAGAACGAGGTCGATCAGAAAAATAGTTAGAATTACGATTTGTATGGTTCACAGATACAGATCGAGATTGCGGAAGACTGGCAGATCAATCTAGGGAACGGCCTTTCGGCGAGGATAGGACGTCATTAGTTCTGACTGGAGCCCGATAGACCTCCATGGTGTTAGGCCATTCATATGCCGAATTTTCTCTTTCATATGTCGAAACAGGAATATTTACAGCATGGAACTTTTTCTTCTGTTTACCATTGGGGCGACGAGGACAATTACGAAAAAGGTGTCTAGTTTTGTGACAATTTGAACACCTAAATGGGACGCCCCAATAATCTAATCGTTGTTGAATTTTGGACAGCTCCCAAGTTAAATCAATAGACTATGGAAAACCCCCTTTGAATTCATTTTCTATGAGAATCTAGGCCACCTGCTTGTCTTTTGCCCCAATACACCTAGGATCGACGTATATGAATCGCCCAATAGCATTTCCTATTTTTTCCATAGATTCTTTGGTCCACAGTTCAAGAGGCAGGCCAGGCAATTTTGGCCAAATGTAATTGTTTTGGGGCGTGCAACGAAGCGGATTAAAACCAATAAACCATCTGTGCAAAGCTAAAAAGCTCTTCTCTTTCACCCAGAGTTTCGAATAGATAATTTCCAAGTAACGTACCCAGAGGAAGTGGAAAGTAGATATTTTATTGAAAATGATTAATTAATTCTTTTAACTAACTTTACATTATTTGATAAGAGAGAAGTAGATTAATTAATTCTTTTAACTATTTATTGTATTGAAATATATTTTTTTATAACCTAATATAAAAGAAATATATAATTCCTTCATAATTCTATATAAATAATAAAATAATTAAACATGTATAATTATTTTAATGTTAATATGAAATTTAAATAGAATATCTATAAATATTAATAAAAAAAATAGTAATAAAAAAATATTTTAATTTCTATTTTAATTAAAATATTTTTATTTCAACCTCTTATGCATAAAAATATATATTATGAAAATATAAATTTGATTTAAATTTTAATTTAAAATAATATCATAAAAAAATATTTCATTATTAAAAATAATATCATAAAAAAATATTTCATTATTAAAAATAATTAAAAAAAAAAATCATTATTAAAAAAAAAAAAAAAAAAAATTCATTATTAAAAATAATCAAAAAATATTTCATTATTAAAAATAATCAAAAAATATTTCATTATTAAAAATAATCAATTCTCTCAAAATTAAGATTAAATTGATCTATTAATTTTTCATTTACATACAGAAGAATCTCAAGTTATCATTGAGATAAATAAATCTCTATAGTACATACTTGTTATATCTATATATATATGAATGAAGATCTTTGCTATGATTTATATTACTGTGGCAATGCCATTTTTCCACAACAAATTCTTTTATTAGTATTTAATACATGACCCTTAAATTTTTCATATACTCAATCTTGACTTAAATACACATGAGTGCATTACAGTTCACTTTAGTTACATTTAGAATTAATAACATCACATCAATCACATGATTATTTTTCATATACTCAATCTTGACTTAAATACACATGAGTGCATTACAATTCACTTTAGTTACATTTAGAATTAATAACATCACATCAATCACATGATTTATCCATGGAAATGGTACATATGATAATTAGATTGCCACCAGGAGGATCTAAATAATTAAGTTCCAATGTACTAAGTTAATGTAGGTTCTCCACAAAACATGTATATTGGGAAATGAAATTACAATGAATGATTCTCTATGCAACACACTAGGAATTGGAAATGATAATAATTCTAATAATTCTTTGAATGTATGGTTTTAATCCCATACTGACTCACTAACGTACTGCTCAATCTCCTTGACCTATGTGATACACTAGACTTTGGTTTTTTTTCGAAACTCCTTTGCTTTCTTGATCTCCCATAATCCTCTACCTCTCCCTCCTGGCACAATGTTCTTTAATTTCATGTACCATGTTAACATGTGGTCTAATAGTGGTATACAATTGTGCGACCTTTTTCTATTCATCTAGTACCTATTTAACATTCCAAACTTTCTCACATACAAAAATATTTTGTTTGGGATCCTCCGATCCAACACAGTGAAAGAACTTAATTCGCATAGAAGGATCAACGTCCATTACCATTCTCTACGTAGTTCCACACTATGAAACTTTTGATTGATTTGTTTGGCATCCTAGATCTTGATTGACTACTTCCACTATTCTGATTATTATCACTATTCCCTTCACTATTTGGATTTAATTATAATAACTTACTGGGTGATCTTACTTCTTGACGTAGGTGATAAACTCATCTTAAATAAAATCTCTCTGCTTGTCCTCCATTTATAAGGCCGGCATAGTTCGCCCTAATTTGCAGTAGGTGGTGATATCATACCCAAAAGATTCGCTCTCCTAATGGATATACATTCTGCCAGATTGGCTGGATCTGGCTACTTTCTAAATTTAACTTGACTCGACTACCTAAATTTAATGTACTTTAACAAATACAACCTCTGTCTGTGCTAAGTTTGCCCTATTTAGCTGTAGGCGGTGATCAAACTGGCTCTCCTAGTGGACATAAATTCCGGCAGCTTGGCAAAATCAGGGATTACTTCTTTCAGTCCATCGGATTTATAGAATCGATCAATCCATGCGCTCAGCAATGGCATTTTCTCTGGATCTATTAAAACGCTATCGGTAGCCTTTGATAATCACTGACAATCACTGACAAACCACCCAATGCGATGTCAAGCAAGCCGAGACCTCACTTTTTTTTTCGAGGTAATGAATGCTGTGGAAGCCACCTGTAATCAAGAAATATGTTATATTTACTATCTGTTTTTTTTTATTTTTATTAATACAGAAGCGTTTTTTATTTTAAAAAAATGGCGTTTTTTATTTAAAAAAAATTGGTTCCGAGATAACTCATAATATTGAACCAACAACAGAATTTGAAGCCCAGAACCATTCACATTCCGGATTGTTTTCCAAAATGCAGCAAGGTCCCGTATAAAATTACTCTTTACAAGTTTTGTATTTTATGCAACACTTTTTACAAATTTTGTATTTTATGCAACACTTTATACTAGGTATAAAGGATCTTTCCAAAAAATTAATTGCATTTCATTCTGGTTTCTATTACATTCTATACCAAAGCTTCCTTTTCATTATGGTTTCTATTACATCCCTAATCAACGCACATTGAACAGCGGAATGACAGCTACAGTATCGGAGAGATACATTAAAAACTTGTTGGCAAGCAAAAAATTTTCAGATGCATATACATTTTTTTTATCTGTTTCTTTCTTTCTTTTTGTACTAGCAGCCTGTTGCTTCTTGGGTTCAAGCCAAAAAGCAGCCTGTTGCTTCTTGGGTTCAAGCCCTAAACGACTCATGGGTTCAAGCCAAAAAGCAGCCTGTTGCTTCTTGGGTTCAAGCCCTAAACGACTCACTATAGGGGATTTGAATCTGAATCTGTGTTGTTTCAACAAACTTATTAACGAATTGAAATGCCCCTGGGGCTACATTTTTTCTCTCTTATCTTTGAACCTTTTTCAATTTAATTTAATAATACATCTACAAAATTAGCAACCGTAAATTTTGAGTATTCTGGACAACAACCAAAAAGGGGAAAAAAAGAAGCATTCTTTACCACACTTTCACTATGGCACCATGTTTCCAATTCGCCACCGGTCATTTGTAAAGCTCTCAAATTCCGAATTCGAAGACAAGAAGGCAGGGAAGTGTCTGGACACTTACTCCCGCAAAGCCATAGAAGCTGATCCGCTTGTTTCAGAAACTCGGATATGCTTCTCAAACAATTACCTTCGGCCCTCAATAGGTGCAACGTGCTCATATCGACATAAGGCTGCAAAGAGTTGTGGAACGACTGGTCAGGTATTCCTTGAACCCTGTTTATCCCGCGCACCTGAATTATTATCTGAAAACTGTTAGAAAACAATATGGACTTACTCGTAAATCCAAACAGTATTAACAATATATAACTTGTAAAATTTTCAGAACTAACATTTTGATTCAAACACGTACATTTGGTTGTATAACCGCATTACGAAAAAGGCCGTCAGTGGGGCGCCAAAGACGACGATGACATCTCGGAAGTTCTCTATCAGCGAAATCTCTGCCCAAGTCTCTGAGGTCATTGTGCATTTTTATACGGTTTTGACAGTCGATCTCCAGAATACACTTGTACTCTAGGTTCTGCAGATTCAACTTTCCTCCCCAACCAGATCTGTCCCATATGCTTATGGCCAGATCTTTATCTTCTTCTATGAAGAAACAGGCAATATCTAAGAATATCTCTCTTTCCTGGGTGTCGAGACTGTCGTAACTAATCCTAAGACTGTTTTGTATTTCGGGGGGAAGTACTAAACCCGATAATTTCAGCAATTGGGCTTCCCAATACTCTAAATATTGTTTATAAAGATGAGACCCTAGCACTCTGAGAGACAATGGCAATCCATCACACGCATCCAAAAACTTTGCAACCACTTCTTCAAATCCCGCACGGGGTTTAGGCTCCTGAAAGGCATGCATGCAGAAAAGCCTTTGTGACTGTTCTCTGTCGAGGCCTGACAGCTTGTAAATCAACGAGACTCCGTTGGTTTAAAGAAAATCCCTATTGCGAGATGTAAGTAGGATTAAGCTATCGGAACTAAGAATATCTTTAAGAGGTGAAAATAATGCTTTTAACTGCCTGGAATCATTGATATCATCCAAAATTATGAGGGCTTTATAACCCAAGAGACGATGAGAAAGCTCTGATTTACCTTCAACAATGTTACTAACTGCCAGATCCCCTGAAGTCAAGCCTTGGAGGAGTTTATTTTGCACAGAAATTAAAGAAGTTTCGGCTCTCACATCTTCCAAAAAACAAGATCCACGGTAGGCTGACCTGTTGCGGTTAAAGAACTCTAATGCCAAGGTTGTCTTCCCTACACCACCAGAACCCACAATCCCCACAACCTTGGTCTCCACGCTGGGTCGCTGCTGCAGCATCACTGTTTTCTCAAAATCTTGTAGCTTTTCGTCCAAACCAGTTGGATATTCAGCTACAAACAGTTGAGGCTTTCTAATTTTTTCTTCCACCAATTGAACTACGTTCTCCAGGAGTTTGCCTTCGTCGCTGGTTATTCACAGTAAAACCAAACGTGAGTGCGAAAAACTTCGTTTATCAATACAATCAAACTATTAGGGACACAGAGACTAAAAGTTCTTACCCATAATATGCCTTTAGCTCCAAACCGCAAGTGTGAAACCTCAAGCAATGCTTTTTTCCAATCTGCAATTCTTTGTTGTGGGTATCTCCTTTTCTTTTCATGACCTCGCAAGGCTTAACCATAGACTCCATTGTTGCCCGCCGCGCAACCAATAAATCTCAAGATTTGACCCAATAGTCCATGTTGCCTGTCATCTGTCCTGATCCGTAGATCACAAGGATTAACATTATAAAAGATTGGAATAACAGTAAGAATGAACTAAATTACCTTATCGTCTACAAAGGCAGCCCAGAAACGAGCAATGGCTCGGTCATATGGATCTTTGGGAATTCTTGCGAACAGGGTTCGATTTCAGGAGCAGCTCGCTTTTAGCTCTGAGATTCTCTTCCGCGAACTGGTAATCGATACCTAGCAAATGCCACTCGAGTCATACCGAACCGCTTTACCTGCCCCTTTTCTCCCCGTTTTTTTATTTCAGTTTTATTTTAGTTTTCGATCAACGATCTAAGGGTGAACAATAAGACACGGGGGCAGCTGGGGGAGTCCATTTCAGATGGGAACGCCTTACGGCGTAAACATAATAAATAGTTAATTACTTAGATGAAATATGTCTTATTAAAAAAATATGTCCATTAGTGGAAGAACACCCGACTTAGATATTAGTGGAAGAACACCCGACTTAGATATTTATAACGAGTGCCCTCATTGTAGTATTCATCATTCTATCAATTATTTATCTATCAATACATTTATACAATTACGGATTTATTCTATCTTCAAATACAATCAAAAACTGTTTATTTACGCCCACATACATAACAGATCCGAAATATAAGTACGTTATAAAAAATTCCCTATACCAAAAGCTTTATTAATTTGGAAGTTGGCTTTGAATCCAAATCTCCAAATCCCTACATGTAATAGCGCCCTTTGTCTTTGCTACAAACATCACCATCTTTGGCTTCTTGTCATTATCCAATTGCATGTTTTACTACTGCAATGGTACTTCCATGTTGGTGAATTTTAGTTTGCCATCCCCAAAATTTGCTCATAGAGCTCTCTAAATATATAGTTACCTGTTTATTTATCCATGTTACATAAATATCATAAAAGAATGGTTCTCTGGTTCTCCCAACCTATGAGTACGTATCTTCCTGTCAATTTAACCGTGCTTCATAACTCTGATAACACAATGGTAAAGTGAAAATATGTTCTGGACATTGAAATGCTACATATATTAAATAGAAAATATAACACCTATTCCTTGGCTACACATCCATGATAGAGAATATAGATAAGCTTGATTGGTAGGAAAGTCATAATCCGCAGAGGAACACTGCTCATCATCACCAATGCAAGATTGCCAACATATATAAGCTTGGTCATCATGCAACCAAAATTTAACGGCTATTCCATGGCTACCAATCATAATTGATTACGTAAATAAGCTTGACTAGTAGGCAAGTCGTAATCCACAGTGGAACACTGCCCATCTTCACCAGTGCAAGATTTGCCAACATGCATAAGCTTGGTCATTATGCAAACCAATGCTTATGGCTTGTTTTACTGGGTTTTTCTTTTTTCACTAACTCAGGGTTCATTCACTCAATGCTCGAGACATCCACAACTATCTCTACAAGAACACAGTTTCTTGTTGAAACAATAGAAACAATGAGCATCCCTCACGACAATCTCCTGCATAAGAAGCTTGGGCATGGACTTCATAGCAGAGTGACAATGACTAGAACTTAAAAAGGTTCTTCTGTACATGTACGACTGTCTTAGGAGAACTGAACATGTTATAAAGTCCAGAGTCCAAATGCGATGACCAGATTTTGCTATGGTGGGAAAGATCGTGATCCTTTTACTCAAAACCATTTGGTAGAAATCCCATGTTGGGTATGGTGGAAACGAACGTCATCCTTTTACTCCTCAAAACCATTTGGTAGAATTCCCACGTTGGCTGTATATGCCACAGATTTGGTAGAATTCCCACGTTGGCTGTATATGCCACAGCATTCATCTGATCAGACAAAGTTTCAACTTCGCATAAATTGTTTCTCTTTGTGGGAGTAGTCTATCCCCCTACGAGGAAAGCATGGACCTGTTTGTTAATAACAATCCAACTGCAACCGGGTTTCTTTTTCACCTTCCTTTCTTTCATCCTGTTCCGCACACTGCCAATGTCATCCCACCTACCAGCTGCTGCATAGATGTTTGACAACAGTACATACGGTGCTGGATTTTGGGGATTCAGCTCAATAAGGTGTTGTGCTGCCTTTTCTCCGAGGTCTATATTGTTATGCGTTCTGCAGGCACTGAGAAACGAACCCCACATGTCAGCATCCGGTTTAAATGGCATTTTGTTAATAAGGTCGTTTGCCTCATCCAAGCACCCTGCCCGGCCAAGAAGGTCTATCATACAGCCATAGTGCTCCATTGCAGGAGTAATGTGATAAAATCGAGTCATGACATCAAAGTATTGCCTTCCCTCGTCCACTAACCCTGCATGGCAGCAAGCAGACAAAACACCCACAAAAGTAACACGGTCAGGCTTTATGCCAGTGAATTGCATTTGTTCAAAGAGTTCCAGGGACTCCTTGGCACATCCATTTATTGCATACCCTACAATCATTGCAGACCAGGAAGCAGTGTCTTGTTGGCGCATTCTGTTAAACACCTTGCGTGCATCTTCTGTGCTCCCACATTTTGCATACATGCCTACAAGGGTATTTCCCACAAGCACATCAGAATGAAACCCACTTCTAATTACTACTTCATGGGCTTCATTGCCTCGTTCCAGAGCTGCCAAAGCTGAACATGCAGGTAAGACAATGACAAAAGGTTTCTGTATTCGGTTTTATATTTACCATTTGCATCCGTCCAAAAAGTTTCAGGGCGTTTTCAGCTTGCCCATTCTGTGAATATCCTCCAATCATTGCATTCCACGAGACAACATTAGATTCAGGCATTGTCTTAAACAAGTTTAGAGCCTCTTCAACTTGCCCATTCTGTGCAAATCCAGAAATCACTGCATTCCACGAGATCACATTTCTTTCAGGCATGATCTGAAAGAGCTCGAAGGCCTCTTTAACATATCCATTCTGCACATACCCTGCAATCATAGTATTCCATGAAACCAAATTATGTCCAGGCATTTTCTCAAACAGCTCCACCGCGTTTTCCACATCCCCACACTGCGCATACCCTGCAATCATTGTATTCCATGAAATGACATCTCGTTTGGGCATCTCTTGAAACAACTTCAGGGCATCACCGACCAGTCCATTCTGTACATAGCCTGCAACCATAGCATTCCATGAGACAACATCTCGTTGAGTTATTTTGTCAAACAATTCGCGTGCAAACTCAATAAACCCGTGTTTGGCATACATATCCACAAGTCCATTTCCCACAAACACATCAAACACATTCGTTTCGAATCCACCCTTACGAATTTCACCATGAACTTCCCTCAGGACTTCCAAATCAGTACACGCCGGGAGAATGCTGGAAAAGGTAAAATGATTGGGCTGTAAACCCATATCTTGCATTTCATGAAAAAATCCCAAGGCCTCCTGAGCATGCTCGTGCCGGGCATAAGCTGCAATCATGGCGGTCCACGAGACCACATTTTTCAGAGGCATTTCATCAAAAACCCTGCGAGCCTCTATGAGGCTCCCTAACTTAACGTATATACTAACCAGTTTATTTCCTAGCGAGATATCCTGGCATTCAAATTGCGTTTGAACCATGTGGGCATGGACTAGTTTGGCATCTGGAAGAGATTTAGCATTCAGGCATCCCTGCAACAGAGAATCGTAAGTAGAGGAGTATGGCCAAATCCCATTCTCAACCATGTCCTGCAAAATGCGCAGTGATTCCCTCAACCGACCCTGTTTACACAAACTTTTTACCAACCCATCATTCCCTTCTTTCGTTTTCAGAGTATCTGTTGTAGCTTTGCATCTGTTGGAAATTTCGAGAACTGGTTTCACTGACAACACCATTTTTCTTCTTATGATCGTTTCTCGCTGCCATTGCCATGGCTATTTTATTAGTCCCCCATTACCTGCCGCAAGGCAGCAGGGACCATTGCAACGAGTACGCGTTTGTTCCAATGTATTTCAGGAGCAGCTCTGAGATTCTCTTCCGCGAACTGGTAATCGATAGCTAGCAAATGCCATGCGAACCCGCACAATGAAGGGACTCAGAGTCATACCGAACCGCTTTACCTGCCCATTTTCTCCCCGTTTTTTTAGGGACCATTGCAACGAGTACGCGTTTGTTCCAATGTATTTCAGGAGCAGCTCTGAGATTCTCTTCCGCGAACTGGTAATCGATACCTAGCAAATGCCATGCGAACCCGCACAATGAAGGGACTCAGAGTCATACCGAACCGCTTTACCTGCCCATTTTCTCCCCGTTTTTTTATTGCAGTTTTATTTTAGTTTTCGATCAACGATCGAAATTCGTTCAATCGTCTAACACCATCCATCTAAGGGTGAACAATAAGACACCGGGGCAGCTGGGGGAGTCCATTTCAGATGGGAACGCCTTACGGCGTAATTATTTTACTACCAGCCAAGATCATTCGATCATCATAACTTGTACTAATGAAAATCCTTTTTCTTTACCAAATTTTTTTTAACTCGTTCGGAAAAGTCATGTTCTAAATCTATTGTAATTCTTACAAGCCATTAGGTTGCATTTGAATGTTCTAATTTGTTTGTCTTTTATGTTTCATAAAGCTTATTTATACACCCAAATTATTTTAATCTTATCGCTTCCCATATTAAATTCCTTTACAAGATCTATAATCCTTTTACTAAAAGTATCCTTTTCTTGCTCTAGATTTGAAATCCTTCTATTTGTAAGATATCAGCAGAACCCCATCAATACCTGGATGGAGATGAACATCAATATTGTGAAGTTTGAGGTTGCATGCGTTGAGTTGACACATTGGAATTTGAGTAAACTTACGAATGTGTCCTTGAACTTGTATTTAATATTGTCTTAATAATATTAATCGTGATCCTTAGGAGATTCTTTTACACTTCCATTTTGTATTGTTACTTTTGGGTGACAGTCCCATTGACCTACTTACGAAGGTCATACAATTATTCGTGTATGATGTCTTCATGCATACAATAATTTGTATTGCATGTTTGCACATTCTTCACAAATGTGACCCTAGTTTAGTCTAGATTTGAACAAATAATTTGTGCTTATAATTTCTTGTAGTTACAATTATTTAGATATTGTTTTACTCAAAGACACATATAGGTCAAAACTATGCATGACCAATGAAATCTGCATATGTTACTCAATATAATAACCTGGTAACGTTAAGTTCACTTCAACAGAATTTTCCCTAATGAAAAAATTACATTCCAAAATGGATTGCATCATCAGGTGTAGATGCACCAAATATTAAGTTGAAAGACAATTTTTACAAATACATAGTCTCATACAATGACCTATACTTCATGATATTATGATATCTCATTGGAACTTTTATTAAATAAACCCTCTAGAATCTTTTCTATAGTGGAACCCACTTAAGTAGCCATCAACATATGTTAATGTTGATAGAATGGCAAGGACGTCTTACCTGATGATTTATATAGTTTCCATTTATCTACTTAAATTTTTTATTTTTGCTCATGTTCTCCATGATCTATGGAAAGAAAACACTTAACATTTTATTTCGTAAAGGCTCGTCACTTCTTCCCTTAATATTTCAAGATCTCTATATGCATAAACATTATAGCATAAACATTATTTCACTTTTTCCTAAGCTTGTTATATGATTTACTCCTCTTATGTGGAGGCATTTAATATTTGAACCCTCTCATTCCTAAATGATATATATATATATATATATATATATATATATATATATATATATATATCTCCTTCTTACAGATGTATTACCGGTTATCCAATTGATTTACTCCTTCTATAAAATAACCATACTTTAAAATTGTTTATTTCTCCCGCTCTACTATGAATCATTGAAGAGTATGAAAGTATCTTAGACTGATTTAAGATCATTCAACAATAATTTAAGTTGTGACAAACTTCCACCACATATAATAAGTATAATTTAAACTTTCACTTAATTCAATAAGTAGGCACAATAAAAACAATCGCTTCATTAATCACACAACAAATAACATGTTGATTATTCTTTTTCATTACTATTTATTCAATATCGTAGAATGATGTGTTTATTCTTCAAGCTCGATTATGAATATCTAGCATCTTAATAAGTTCTTAACACAGGTTGATTGTGAGAGTTTTCATCCATCCATTCATGTAAGCATATCACTACAGCTCATTGTAATCATGCCATTGGGCCCTTCATGCAAGTCATACATATATGTAAACATAGGCATGTAATCACATCATGAATATCTCCTTTCAACATAAAACTTCGAAGATAAAGTATTCCTATCCTTCTATTTTATGCATAAAACAGAATAATTCGTATAAACTGTACACATTCTTCTCTGTGGTTTGTTTATACACAAAGTTCCCCCAAGTCTATTAAACTTGTTTTGACTACTTAAATAAGTATGCAGACTACTCTGAAAACAATATCATTGTCATCAAGGAAATCATGGCATATTTATCAACATGTTGGTATTTTTTTTCACACAGTTAGTGTACCGAATAAAACATGTGCAATCTTCATCAATACAACCAATACCTTCCACTACTAATAGGTATTTGCCATGTTTTTTTTTTCAGCTCCCATATTTAGTCTACATAGTCTTCCAATGTACAAAGTCATTTAGTTAGAAAGAGTTCACTCATGCAATTCTGTAATCTTAACTTCATAATGATAATAATTTCAAATCTATTTTTAGTCGAAGTATTTCCTGAATTATTTTCATGAAAAATTACTCCCCTCGATTGCTTTCACTTGTGATAAAAGAAAGCTATGCCGTTTAAATTAAATTTGGAAGCTAGGGAATGAGCTTATAAATATTTACTCTTATTAGGAAAACCATGCTTAGTCTTATTACCCAAGTCTCTTGTCCTCAGTATGCAACATTGTCATTGATAATGTACCGTAGAAGTATAATCACATTTACCGTTCTATGTGACAAAAGAAATAGATTGGTTAATCAAGCAATTTCTTACCATTGGAGGACTTTTCATTCTAGCTCACAACTGTAAGGCATACGTAAAAAAGACAACACATTTAATTTTCCACAACATGTAAATTTGTTAGGAAGGACACATGGATTTTAGAGGAGAAGTTCACTTATAACAAAATCCTACTATGGCATGCAACTTATGTTAAGGGTAACGAAATAGATTTGAAATATGTTGGGCTTCACCAGTGCATGTTTGAATCGTGTTGTTGATAGCAAAGTAAGTGAAGGGGGGTGGACGAAAGGATTGATTTAATTATTGATCATCTGCCATCTTCCCATGACATCTCATGTGGCTTGAACATCAATCAAGTAGGGTGTCTGCATACCCCATTGTCCTAGGTGTGCTGAATTGATCAAAAATTTCATCATCAGGCTATCTCACCCTATAGACAAAAATGAACACTTGAATGCAGCAAGCACTATAATATAGAACACCTGTGAGCATGTCATCCTCCAATGCATGCGTACATAGATCTGCATCATTTGTTTAATCAAACTATAAGATATAGATTTGAACATTCTATCCTTCTTGCATTAGTCCTCCACCTACACAAGCATATGGTTTTTGAGGATATTTCACATATTATTATATTTTCAATAATTTTGGAGAGCTTTGATTTTCTAGTTGATGTGTTATATATTATACTTAGTCTTAAAAGTAATTATGTACCATGATGAAAGAAATGTCAATCATTTGCTAGTTCACAATTAAATTAAAATTTATAGATCTCAATAATTTGTTAATTCACAATTAAATTAACATTTATAAGTAAAGGGAATATCAAAGTAAATTTTAGTTTTGTTTAGATGTTATTTAGTGGTTTAGTTTAAGTGTTATTTTAGTGATTAAATTCAATTTATATATCTATAAAAATAGAATATAACATTATTACGATTGAATCCCAATAACATTGCCCAAATCAAAAGGAAAAGGGGCATACTTAAAAGGGAAAGAAAAATGAAGCAGATATGCATCACCGTATAAATATTAGGGAGAATTATCTACAATATTTCACTACAGCTCCAATGTAATCCCTGCGAAATAGGGCAACGTCGACATAACTTCCCTGCAAATTGGATCTGCTTTTCTCGAGTACCATCATCTGTTAACACGCCAATGAAACGCATGTGGTTCCGTGGTCCCCGGTCCCTCCCTGTGTATGTCCCAAAAACGCAGATCAAAATTGACGTCCGACCAACAATTCCCTGACATAATCAATTCCGGAGGGCAGAATACCTGGCCAGTTTGAAATGTCGTTTGAAATGCCAATCAAAGATTTCAAATTTCCGAAGTAACCGTTGCGTTGTGCATGTAACGCCAAAAAGGCCAATAACGATGTAACTTCCCTAGAGATTGGATATTCTTTTTTCCATTAAGCACATCGATTATGTGGTCCCTGCGCATGCCTAAAAAACAGTCACACAATCAAGTAGTTCATTCCATCACGCCACATCCTTATCAAACTTCGCTTTCTTGTTATTCCGACGTGCAGAATGCCTTTCTTGTTATTCCGATGTGCAGAATAGTTTGGAAGTTCCGGTAACTGATTTTAAATTTCGTACGAACGGTAACCGATGAGTGCCTCATTTGTCTATAAAACCACATACAGTTTTAAAGCATTCATTTCATTCCTCTCATATCTTTGGCACTCTGAACTGTAGGTTGGTCGTGTGGATGGTCGATGTCTGTATATATTTGTTCAATGTTTTCATATAGGTGATGTCTACAGTTGCTCTGTGGTTTATGTTGCTCAGAGGCTATCCGAAAGCTTTGGATGCATGGAGACAAGCTTTTCTTCTATGGAAAAATCTGGTATGATTTCATTCTTAGTATGCTAAACTTTTCTCCACTCAGATTTCATGGAAGGAAACATATGTTTTGTGTTTTTTGATAGTTTGTTTAGAAATTTTCGTGTAATCTTAATTGATTTTTGATGTGTCATTATATTTTTTTGTATACCCAGGAAGCTGCTGTTGCATACTTTCATCCTTGGAGAATTGTGATAAACAGAGTTGGTCAGGCACTCCATCAATCATAACAGGTAAATAGATACGCAATTCCCAGTCATACTTTTTTCTATAATAACAATAACAAGTATAATACTTATGTGTACCATATCATATTTTCAGTATGTTCGCCTGTGTTTCTCACCTTTCTATATTACTTTTACTCCACAATTTTTCTGTGTTTACTGTTGCTTTGTGTTGCTACTTCTATGCGTTTCTGTTATTACTAAAATTCTGTTATTACTAAAATTCTGTGTTGATTGTTGCTTTGTGTTACTATTTCTTTGAACGTTCAAATTAAAGTATCCAACGATACGCCCGGCTTAAAACCACTGAAATTTCTCTTTCTATGTTAGGAACATGCACTTTAGAGTGTCAGGGTTATCTGTGCCAATCTCTTCAGGTTCGCTGTACAAATCTGAGACTAGCTACGTCAATGAATATGACCAACTTACATCCTTGAGTGTATCAATGGGACGTTGTAAACTTACATCCTTCAATGTATAAATGGACGTTGTAAACTTAGGCACTTCTTGTTTTTGTCATAAACTCTTCTTGAGTCCGGCTTTTAAGGGCGTCAAAGCCGTATGGCGAGGAAAAAATGTACTTCTCCGTTCACCTTGCAATTTAATTTCCAACGATGTCGTTGAGGTAAATACATTTCATAGCAACCGTTTAGGATAAAGAAAGAACCATATTCCATGAATATGAGTAGTTTACATCCTAGAGAGTATAAATGGGAGGTTGTAAACCCGGCACTTCTTTTTTTTTTACAAACTCTTCTCCAGTCGAGATTTTAAAGGACTTTTTAAACGCTTTACACAATAAATATTTGCATATTTTATATAAAAAATTTAAATTCGTGATGATATATTAGGGATGATATTTTAGAAAAGGTGTTTTGTAATATTACAAAGACAATGATAATTCTTTTTAAAATCTCTTATAACTTTAATGTGTTTTATTGTTTTATATATTACAGATATTTTATTAAATCAATTATTTTATTCCTTATTGAGTATACTATTACATGTTATTTTCATTATATTGTATATGTTATTTTTTAACATTTATAATTCGAAAACCATTAGGATATATTGTTATTAGTATTGGTTTATTATTTATAAAAATATTCAAATATTATTTAAAAAAGAAATCTAACTAAATAATAATTATAATATAAAATTAAATATATCGTAAAACTATATTCATTTATTTTACAAAATAGTCTTATTATAAGTAATGATATATTTGTTTATTGGATTTGTGAACTTTAATTAAAGTAATAATATATTGTTTTTTTTTTTAACATTATTTGAGTATAATAGTATAATGTGTTGTAGATATTATGAAAGATTTGATGTGGGAAAGGGAGTGAGGAGGGAAATGGTGGTGGGAAGAGATGAAGGGTAGATGGGTGGATGGTAGGCAGTGGGAGTGTAAGAGGGAGGGAGTGGGAGTATAAGAGGGATGGATGGAGTGGGTCGGGTAGAGGGAAATTAATGAAGGAGGCAATGGGGGAGAGGGAAAGGGAGAGGGAAGGGGAGAAAGGGGAGAGATAAAGGGGAGGGAGTGTGGAAGAGGGAAAGGGAGAGGGAGAGGGAGGGAGGGAAAGGGGAGAGACAAAGGGGAGTGAGTGGGGAAGAGAGTGAGAGGAAGGAAGGTGCGGTGATATGTGTAGAGGAGGAGGATGCAATGGTGAAGAGATGTGGGTGGAAGGGGAGGAGGTTGCACGGTTGCAGACGGAGGCAGAGAAGGCGCAAGAGGCAGAGGGGAAGTGGGAGGAGGTGGAGCAGGAGGGGCGGGAGGTGGCGACAGAGGAGGGGGAGGACAAAGAGGGTGGCGGAGGTGGCGACAAGGGAGGAGGACGGGTAGGAGGAAGGGGAGGAGATGACGAAGGAGGCAACGGGAAAAGAGGAGGAGGGGGAGGTAGAGGCAGAGGCAGGGGTGGAGGTAGAGAGGCAGGAGGAGGTGGAGGAGGGGCCGAAGGTAGAGGTGTAGTAGGAGGTAGAGGTGGAGGAGGACGGGGCGAGGAGGGAGGGAGTGAGGCGGAGGAGAAGGAAGAGGAGGAGGAGATGGAGGCGGGAGGCAGGCAGAAGAGGATGAGGAGGCGAGGGGCAGGTAGAGGCAAAGAAGGAGGAGGGGGCAAGGAAGAGGAGGTGACGGGGAGGTAGAGGTGGAGGAGGAAGAGGAGGAGGGGGGAGGTAGAGGTGGAGGAGGAGGAGGAGGAGGGCGACAGGTAGAGGGGGAGGAGGCAGAGAAGGAGGAGGGAGCGAGGGAGGAAGGGGGCAGGAGGAGACAGGTTGGGGGGAGTAGGAGGAGGAGGAGGAGGAGGAGGGGCAGAGGAGGGCGGAGGAGGGTAGGTAAGCAAAGGAGGAGGAGGAAGACAAGGAGGAGGCAGATAAGGAGGAGGAGAAGGAGGCAGGGGGGTAGGTGGAGGAGGAGGAGGAAGTGGGGTGAGGCAGAGGAGGAGGCATGGGTGGAGGTGGATGGGAGGCAGAGGAGGAGAAGGGGGGATGAGGGCAGGCTAAGCAGAGGAGGGGTGGGGGGGGGGGGGGCAGATGCAGAGGAGGAGGGGGGGGTGGATGCAGAGGAGGAGGAGGAAGAGGAGGAGGCAGACAAGGAGGAGGAGGAGGAAGAGAGGAGGCAGACAAGGAGGAGGAGGAGGAAGAGGGGGGAGGCGAAGGAGGATTAGGAGGAAGAGGGGGAGGCGGAGGAGGAGGAGGCAGCGATGGAGGTGGAGGGGAGGCAGAGGAGGAGGAGAGGGGGGGAGGTAGAGGTTGAGGAGGAGGGGGGGGGGAGGTAGAGGTCGAGGAGGAGGGGGTGTAGGCAGAGGCGGAGGAGAGGGGGAGGAGGAGGACGTCGAGGTGGAGGAGGATGGGGAGAGGAGGAGGAGGAGGAGGAGGAGGGGAGTTAGAGGAGGACGCGAGGAGGAGGAGGGGGAGAGGAGGAGGAGGAGGTTGTGGATGTAGAGGCGGAGGAGGGGGTGAGGAGGAGGATGTTGAGGAGGAGGAGGGGGGAGGAGCAGGAGGGGTCGGAGGTGGAGGCGGAGGAGGAGGAGGAGGAGGAGGTAAAGGCAGAGGCAGATGCAAAGGAGGAGTAGGGGGAGTGGGTGGACGTGGAGGAGGGGGGAGTAGGGGGCAGAGGTGGAGGATGAGGAGGAGGAGGTGGTGGGGGGATGTAGAGGCAGAGGATGAGGAGGGGGGAGGTAGAGGTGAAGGAGGAGGAGGAGGAGGATTGGGGAGGGCGGGGGGGGGGGGTGAGGGAGGCAGTGGTGTGGGGGGCGGAGTAGTTGGAGGAGGAGGGGGGGTGGAGGAGGACAAGCAGGCAGAGGACGAGGTGGAGGAGTAGGAGTAGGAGAAGAAGGATGGGGGAGGGGAAGGTGGAGGAAGAGGCAAAGGAGGAGGAGTAGGAGGAGGAGGAGGAGGAGGGGGTGGTGGTAGAGGCAGAGGCAGAGGGTGGGGGAGGAGGAGGAGTGGTTGGAGGCAGAGGAAGAGGAGGGCGGGAGGAGGGGAGAGGAGGAGGAGTGGTTGGAGGTGGAGGCGGAAGGCAGGGCAGGAGGGGGGTAAGTAGAGGAGGAGGAGGAGGAGAAGGCAACGGAGGCAGAGGAGGATGAGGAGGAGGAGAAGGAGGAGGGGGGGAGGTGGAGGAAGCAGAGGAGAAGAAGGCATAAAGGGGGAGGTGAATGAGGAGGAGGAGGAGAGGGGAGGTGGAGGAGGAGGAGGAGGAGGCACAAGGGGCATGACAGAAGAGGAGGAGGAGGAGGAGTACGAGGGGTGGCGGAAGTGGAGGAGGAGGAAAAGGAAAATGGGAAGAAGAGGAGGGGGAGGGGGAGGAGGAGGAGGAGGAGGAGGGGAGGAGGAGGAAGGGGTGGAGAAGGGGTGGGAGGAGTCGGGGGGGAGGTATAGGCAGAGGAGGAGGAGGAAAGGACGAGGAGGAGGAGGTGAAGGAGGAGAAGGTGAGGTATAAGCAGAGGAGGAGGAGGAGGAGGAGGAGGAGGAGGCAGATGGGGAGGAGAGGATGAGGAGGCAAAGGGGGAGTAGGGGTGAGGAGGAGGATGAGGGGGGGGTGAGGAACGGGGGGAGGGGTATTAGCACGAGGAGGTGGGTGGAGGAGGTGCGGGGAGGAAGGGGGGGGAGGGGGAGTAGCACGAGGAGGGGGAGAGGAGGACGAGGAGGTAAAGGAGGAGATGGATGAGGAGTAGGATGAGGAGGAGGGGGGAGGGGGATGCAGAGGCAGAGGGGGAGGAGGTGGAGGGGGTGGTGGCAGAGGCCGAGGTAGAGGAGGGGGCGAGGAGGAGGAGTGGTTAGAGGTGGAGGGGGGAGGAGAGGCGGGGAAGGAAAGAAGGAGTAGGAGGAGGAGGGGGGGTGGAGGTGGAGGAGGAGGAGGAGGAGGGGGTGGAGTCGGAGGCGGAGGCAGAGGCAGAGGTAGAGGAAGGGGGGAGGAGGAGGAGTGAATCAAGAAGCACCAAGAGTTGGTTTTACACTCCCATTATGTATTTACACTAGATTTAATTTTGGTGTCAGGCCCATTGACATTCTTATTAGAGTCGTAATTTATTTATGTCCTTTCCAACATGCATATAATGTGGTGTACTACATTTGTGCATTTCCTTCACCACTTCTGACCCTAGTTCCTTCTAGATTGGAATATAATTTGTGCCTCTTATCTACTTTAGTTATAATTATTAAGATGTCTATTTCCTCAAAGAAACTTATATGTTCCAAAATTTGCATGTTCAATTAATTACACATATTTCTCTTGAATATATGAATAATAACCTGTTAAGATTTAGTTCCCTACAATACTATATATTTGGAGTATTTTCTTACTAAGGGTGAATTAAAAGACTCATCCAAAACCATATCAAAAATAAATTTCATCATTACATGTAGATGCACCAATCATCACAATAATAAAATTACATAGTCTCGTACTTCATACCAAGACTTGTCTTCCATGAGTAAAATTTTTAGAATCTGTTTTAGGATGGAACCCACTTAATTAACCATAAATTTATTTATGTCCATTTATATACTTTTATTTGAAATATTTCTTGGTGTTGACCATGATCTATGGAAATTGTACTTGTGATTTTATCTTTTCTGTTTTCCATTTACCTCATAAGAGTTCAACATTTCTTCCCTTAAGATCTCTTATAAGTATCATCTACATTCTAGTTAAGGTATGTCCTTGCATAGCAATCATGCGACTCATAATTTTAATTTTAATGAGTAAAGTAATATGGTGATAGTATGACAAAAGAGACCTATTGGTACAAAATTAAACATAGTATTCAACTTTTTCTATTCCCCATTACTCTTTTCAACACTCCCATGTCTATTTATCCCGCATGATGACCACATCCCTATAACTTCTCATCCAAATTAATCCAATAATCATACACTACAATTTTTTCATTTATCAAATTTGAATATGAACAAGGTCTATCATTTAAAGTATTTTAAACCATTTTTACCTCATGGCTCATGGTATAGAATCCTTGTGCCCTCCTAAGAGAATTTAACGATAAATTAAGTTTTGGGGAACATAATGAAATAAAAATTTTACCTTCTACATAATTTACAACACTTAATAATTAGGAAAAATAGAACAGTGACCAATTTTCCATTTATACTTATGGAAATTAATTAACACGTGAATTGTTGTTATTTCGTGTATTACTCTTAACTCTACCACAAAATGTAGCCACACCGGATAGTGCATAAAGGCAACAACTATCACAAAATTTACTGGATGCATCCTATCTCCTAGCTCATTGAAGGAGATCATTCCGTAGATGCACATGATCAAACATTATGAACATTCCATTGTGAGTGGATAAAATTTCATGTCTCTAGATACACTGGATTGTATTGCTAATCTAACCTAAACATTTCGCTATTTTTTTTACATTAGGTGTTCAGATGATTAATTTAATTTTTAATTTACTTTGATTAGCATCCTTCCTCAATTCATTATTTAAATTGGGTGGACAATGTATTTCGTAACTCAACAAATTAAAAAAATTCCTCAATAGAACAAATTTCCTAATCCCCCAAACCAAGTACTATAATTTTAACCTAATTACAAATGGATTTTGGTCAATCTCCTTCCTCAATTAACATTAGAAAACTGTCAATCTTGTTCACCCAAACCTAGTACAATAATTGTGAAGCAGAGTTTAAAAGAGGGATGGAAGGCTAGCATATGTGGTGATTATGTAATTGGAGATCCTTTTCCTATCTCCCATATGATGCACCACAATAGCTTCAGCAAAAAAATCATTGGTCACCCCTCTCAAATTACTCATTAAATTTCCATTGTTTCTGGTTGTGACTAAGAATGAAGAGAATAGTTATGAAATCAAGGAGAGTTGGCAAGAATTTACAGTGATATGAACTAGTATACCTTAAACCATACTTGAAAGACCAAACAGAAAAATCATGCAAATTTCCTCATATGAGCAAGCCATCATAGAAGAAGGATATGTGAGAGTCATCATTGTGATCATAGCCAACATTTTCCTCGAGACTCTTATGGATTGTGAGTCTCCACACATGACTCAGCCTTGCCCATTATGATGCCATATTTTTGACAACACCTCGCTCTCCTCTTTCGAGATATAAATTTTTACAATGTTGGCCTTAGGGACGTTTCTCGGCCTCCCTTACTAAACGACTGCAACACCTTGCAATATCTCCCTCTCTGGAAGTATTCAAAGGAAATATAAAGGAAAATACATCCAATACAGTTTTAGCACCGAAGAGGATGAAATTTGATACCAACGTATGGGTAGGAGTAGTATTTATATCGAAGAATTGCTAATCGAACAAACATTGTGTAACCTCCACGCAAGGAGAAATTAAGATAGAAGAAGATAAGATGAGTAAGATTTTCCCATTGTGACTTGTCTATGTGCAAGTAAGGATAAGTGTTATCCAAATTACATAAGAAGACAGGAGAATAACCACTCACAACAAGTTTCCATTTGCTTGCTACAA
Organism: Pinus tabuliformis; assembly: GCA_031772625.1. Classification (NCBI taxonomy): domain Eukaryota; kingdom Viridiplantae; phylum Streptophyta; class Pinopsida; order Pinales; family Pinaceae; genus Pinus; species Pinus tabuliformis. The sequence goes on along the minus strand of CM062817.1, from coordinate 689,292,016 downwards.
GTCTGGTAGCTTCACTCGCTTGTCTACCTGAGGGATAGTTGTCCTCGACCTGAAGAACACCTCGTCTTCTTATTACATTTTCACCTAGAAAGAAACTCATAATTTCATAAGACCTTTACAAGTATTAGGATTACCTAAGGTGAATAAGGTTATAGTTTTCAAGATGGAATGCAATTTCAATGCTTTAAGGTATTAAAGACACTCTTTATCCTTATTTGAGTAGTGAGTGATAACAATTGGATACTTGGCCATGGAATGTCCAACCAAGTCTCTTTTTCTCAGATGAGGTGGATACTCACATTGTTCTCCCCGAAACCAGGAAAGGATAACCATTATCCCACACCAAATTCCTTTGAACGCCTCCAGATCAGTGGAATAGGGCCAACAAAAAGGCATTATTGGGGACCGAAAGGGAAACAACAACCCTTAATGGGATTTTACCCAAAAACCTAGTTGGGAAGGTGTCTCTTTAGCTTTAAATCTACCAAGAAAATGAACTACTTCTAAAAGCTACCAAAACCTAACGTCATCGCTCATAGTAAACTATTATAGGGTCAGTGTAGACAAACACAATCACTTAACCCATGATTACTTAAAAGCAAGCAGGTGGAAGTGATTTTATCCATGTTGTGATTCTATTACCCAGAAATTGGATTTGATGTATTTGGAATGTTTTTATTTGTATTTAGTAGCAAAGGAACCTTTGGCTTCATTAATAAACTCTTTTGATAGTTTATTTTAGTATCATTCATTGTCTCGATATTTTTTTTCGTGGTCGTGATTTATTGCTAGCACTTCTAACTACTTTTGTAACTTTAGAGAATGCTCATTTCATGTTTAAGAAATAATCCTAAGGCTAATGTTCTCTAAAATTGAGAAGTACTCACTGCGGATAAACAAAAATGATCATTTCAAATACATTAACACGAAGGTTTACAAAACCTAGCCATCGATATTCATATCATTTATATGGTAGATTGGGTCTCGACTTCCCTATTGACAATCCTTAGAAATCAAAACTTGCAATCACCTTATTTGCTTCATGCCTATTCGTGGTTCTAGAATTGCACCATATGTCCAAGGATTTAAACATATGGGCATTCTTAACTTGGTAGGAAAGGTTCCGAGTGTCTAAAATCGCATCACTGAAACATCACATTTCTTATGGTGTGCCTTTTACACTACACTTTTGTAGGGCTTCTCAGTGCTTGAGCCAGCGACCATGAATGCATCTTGCACTCATTAAGATAATTGAGGATATTATGTTAAGCATAGAATATAGTTAAGTCATATTAATCACATTAAGCAGTTGGTTCACTTTAGGTGATGGCAAGATTTGGAAATTATTGCATGGATGCGGCTTGACAACATTCACTCCCTGCAAACTTATTAAAATTTCCTCTGAAATTTCAGTTTGATTTCAATCATAATTTATGATTTTATACTTATTTTGGGACCATGTATTTGCATAAATATTCAAAATTACAATTGTTCAATAGCCCAATGTATGGTTCAATCAGTCATACTTTCTTGTTCTAAAATATCGATGTTCATTACAAGTTAGTAGTAGCAATTATTGAGGTTTTATTTGTAAAAATATCTTAACAAATTCCTAAAAGAAATTCCATCTATTGTCTTTAATTTTAGAACATTCCAATTTACCATGATTCTCCTTTCTACTTTGTTTCTAAAAAAATTTCAATATTTGAGTTATGTAGAGTATTGTAACTTACACTTTTAAATTCTCACATATTTTACTTCTTGGCCATGTTTATCTCTCTAGAGACACTTTAGGTCCCTAAATACTTCTTTGTGTGAAAAATATAGTAGGTCCCAATACAATTTTCTTATTTTTGCTTGGGAAGAAATAGAGAGGAATTTATAATTTTTTACAAAACCTTTAATTTTTGGAAACTTATTAATTGTACATATATTAATGTCTATAGACTTATGCTATAAGTCTCCTCATTTTGACAATCTTATTATGTCTAAAACTAATGAAATTAAAGCATGAGTGTGTAGACTATGTTCTTGCATACACAAGGAATATGTTGGGCAAGAGTCTATGTGTAATAGGATAGATCCTATTACTGTGCACAGGGTGGGGCAAAATCTAGCATTTAGCTCTGTATATGTCTGTCATAGTTTTTTTCTTTTTTTCTTTAGCGTAAAGGTGTTATAGGAAGAATGCAAACCACCAAGCCTATTGAAATTCCTAATTTAGGACCTAAAGCTCATTGATACCCTATAGAGGTGGGTTGGATCTTAGGCCATAATACTTGAACATAGAGCTCCAATACCATTTGCCACATACGTTCTTGATCCAATATTAAAACCGCATATTTTGTTCCTTCACTAAATTTAACTTGGCTTAAACTTATATGCAATAGTTGTCATATCCGTCCATATAGAATCATCCGATAGACAAAGTTAATACCCGTAATTCTACACATGCATACATCACATCATAGTGGAAGTCATCAATTATGATCATTCAAGATCTTACAGTCAAGTTCCATTCCTCTGAGGATTTAACACAAGGATTAATGGAGACATTATCATAAATACACTGTAGTTAACTTTTCGATATAACATGTTCATAGTCCTATTGGTGTATCTTATGCAATACTAACCATAGTCAATAAATATTTAAGATGATCTTTAGTACATGCAATTCATAGTGCAAAAGGCCTAGCATGGATAACCTGAACCACTAGCTCTATGATGGCAACATTAAAACATAATTATTCATCCTACCTAGTTGTTTCATGCATCATTATTCAATTATCTTTCTACACAAAGATCACACATGCAGCTATACACATATGCTGAGAGAATTCGACAATATACAAGGTAAGGAACAACATACAACAAATCCCATGCAATGGAATTCTATAAGAGAAATTGAAATAATGTCACATGGAAAACCAAGCACTGCCACCCAACCTAGAACTTCTTGCTTCCAGTTCACCCTCGAGTAAAGAGTTCTTTTCATTGATAAACTACATCATGTTGATCTCTTACATGGGTATTTAATACCCTCTTTCATGATATGGTGTCCATTAGTACCATCATGCTTTTATGCATCTGTCTATCCATTTTCCTATGCTTTTCCTAGAAAAGCTCGACTTTATCTCCCGCGAGGATTTTGCTCATCAAATCTTGCCTTTTCTTGGGCAAGGCTTTTATGCTTTTTCTCAACTTAGCATCTTTCTCCAGCTAAGTAGTTTAATGGATATTTATCTCAAAATTCATTAATCTCATCTAGATATGGATCTAGAAGTCTTATTATGAATATTATCGATTCCCATTCACCAATGGGATTTGGCAAGAATCTCCTCTCTTGGTGTCTTTCTTTTCTAAGTGATTAATTATTTTATTTATTTGATAATGTATTTGCTTTTATTGTTACACGTCAGACCTACTTTTTCTCATCTTAGGTTAGCAAAGTTTTACATACAAGGGAGGGGTGTTACATATATGCAATTTTAAACAACACAGAAAATACAAATTTAAATAAGCAAACATACAATTATTAAATTTTTAAATATGAAACACAAATACAAATTCAAATACAGAAATACATAATATATAGCTCCAAGTTGTAACGAACCTCCTTATCCTACCCTGGAATTTAGTTGCTAAGATCCCATTCTGTAAAGTTTCTTTATTTTTTCTATATTTAAACGTTAAGATGCAATACTAACAAGGGTATCTTTAGCTTTCCCTTAGACCATCATTAGTAATTCTATAACGAACTCCACAATCATTATCAATTTAATAATAGAGTGTTTTGGTATCTTCTTTTAACCTTATTGTCAAGGCTTATGTGTGAGATTTCTAGTAAACATGATTTAGTAGATGAAGTTGGAACTAATCATAACATGCAACCTATAATAATTTCCTTACCTACATCAATGATATTAATTAAACTCTACTATCATGTTCATCGATCATTATTATAGGTCTTGTTTCCATCATGCATAAAGAATTGGTTAATTAAATACAAATCTTAAATAACACATTATATAGGTAACGTATCTCATACACACACTAGGTACTGGCAGAAACCTGGTGATATTCAAGTCAATTCCACTGGATATCTTACAGACCTATATATGCATAACTAAAAATATGTACCATTAATTCCTTACACTGCATGCAGAAGCATCTAATTTCATTATGCACGACATAGACCATGGTGAAACCTTGATAATACTATGGGAGACACTCCTCCATAATTGTTCCACATGCATGAACATCTGCAAAACACTAAAGCATGCTACTCTTTCTTACCACTGCCAGGACAGTAAGTGAAGGGGGGTGGATGAAAGGATTGATTTAATTATTGATCGTCCACCATCTTCCCATGACATCTCAGGTGGCTTGAATATCAATCAAGTAGGGTGTCTGCATAACCCATTGTCCTTGGTGTGTTGAACTTATCAAAAATTTCATCATCAGGCTATCTTGCCCTATAGACAAAAATGAACACTGGAATGCAGCAAGCACTGTAATACAAAACACCTGTGAGCACGTCATCCTCCAGTGCATGTGTACATAGATGATGTATCACAAACAAAGAATATTATTTAAGGAATTTACTTGCTCTTTCTTTATACTGACGTTCAAATGGTAATTACGCGTAGGGAGGGTATGACGTTGAAGGGATTTTTTCTTTATGTGTGATTATTCCTATTCTAGAAACAACTCTAGATTTATGAATAAAAAAGCAGAATCTGTGGGATGACAATCCACTAAATTTTTTTTAAGGCATGTCACCAAATGGGCCTTATCCTTTGAACAATTTTGTGGAAAGCTAAACCATTAGCAATCGCCTTAAGTTCAATAGATAAGGCAACCAAAGAGGGCATTGTTACCAATTGGAAAGGGACACAGATGAATTTCCTCAGTTAATCAATTTGAAAATTAAGTTTGTACTTTAAATCTAGCATCTTGTGCTTTAATTCCAGCATTTAACATTTTTTTGTTTTATACCTCGATTTACATGTTTTTAGGTATTACCCCACTAAGGCTCCCTCCTTCATCTGCTAATTGCCTCAACCAAGGTATACGTATAGTGAGTTCCAATAACAACTCTAAGGGTTTCAAACGATCTTCATGAGGTTGGGTAGGAACCATGAACCATTTCAACAAATATGATCCCAATATGTATTTATTCGAAAGAAAAAATATCTCACGAGTGAATTCTCTTGGCAGAGCTAATTCTGTTTTCACAATAGTTACGAAAATAGCAATAGATATAGCTACCACTACAATGGAGGGACTTGAGGAAATATCCTCAACTATTAATTTTTACAAGTTTCCTACAATATTCTTCAGTTTCTTGGATCCTACCATCTCAAATTATTCCAATTCTCTAAGATCTGTATGACAAGGTGGGACTCGCACAGAATGTGGAGAGTCTCTATGTACTTTGTCAATGTCTCTATGGCGTATCGTATATCTATGTAACGTGGAGACAAGTAGGAGTCCCCATGTGAATTCTATGGACTCGGCGCCATATGATTTATTTGGCATCGTTCATGGCCATGTAGATATGGCACATATATTTGTTAATCTATTCTAGAGTTCACAAGCACAAGCTAATACACTCATCTATTGTCAGTAATCCAAGAAGCTCCTTGTTGCTCAAGTATTAATGCATTGTCCTAAGCGAGACTTGTGATTTACCTTTCTAAATAATCTATCAAGGAACTTGATATTAAAGAATCAAGATAAAAATATTCATGGCTTCTACTATATTCAATGAGACCACAGAATGGATGACTAGTCATATCAACAAAAAGGGATTCGGTGTCTAGACTGAATGATATTCCAGGTATCTCTCCGAAGAAATCAAATTCCAAAATCAAGTTATTGTCCCCAACATTTTCTTCGTGCCTCCATGGATTTGGTTATTACGATTTCACTTTTAGTTGTAATGTGTAAATTGAAAATATACACATTCATATGAAAATTAATTCTACTAACTAAAGCATCTTTGCATATATGAACATGAGAAAATGTATTAAACAAGAAGCTTATATGAACACGTGGAGCACAAAATGTTATTTGCTGGCTACATCCATAACACACTTGCTTGAGTTGACTCGTGATATTTTGTAACTATTTGACTCGTGGTATTGTGTAATTTAGATAGGATGAAGGTTTGGTTAAAAGGAAAAACTTCTTAATCATTTAATCTATCCCTTTATGCAATTTGAAACACAATTCGTTACATTCTTTGACAAGAAATATAGAAGTTTCCTCTCCCCAGTAAAATACCCTGTTTTGCCATACAAAAATCCATCATTTTACACAAACCTAGTTCAACCTTATCTTCGATTTCAATATAATAGATATATATAGCATAACATATATATTCGATAACATATGTGTGTGTGTGTGTTATTGCTTCAACACCCACCTCCAATAAATCATTTAAAAATTTAATTTCAACGGTTATGAATTATAATACCTTAAGACACTACTCTAGAACTCATTGTAATAGAACCTAATAACAACTCATTTATATCTTATAGAGGTGGATTGACCCATAGGCCAAAACGTTTGAAATTAGAGCTCCAATACCATTTCTCACATACCCCTTGGGCACCAGACCACTAACTAACTACTTTGCTTTAATTCATCCATGATGTGGACCTTTAGGTTCCATTAATGGACTTATTTACTACAGCACAAATAAACCCTTCAACAGTTATTGTACATACATTACTACTCGGATGGAAGAATCAATCATGGTCATTCAACATGATGAGATTATGCATTCATAATTTCAGTACTTTGATGACTTCATACAAGTATTAATGGAATTGTTAGCATAAATACACTATTGGTAGCATTGCCATATATCATTGTCTTAATCCTACAAGCATAGCTGAAAGAATACTAACATATATCTTATGCTATACGAGCGTCGGTAGATGCAATTCACTCGATAATGCATAATGCATAGCATAGATAACCTAAACCATATGTTATACATTTTCAAGCCTTAGACATTAATTATATATATATAGTATCTCAAGCATAACTGTTCACCATCTTAAAAACTGAGATAGCACATAAGTTTAAAGATGTGACAACATAAAAATTATTGCATAAAGGCCACATATTATGTTCCTTCACTAAATTTAACTTGGATTACATTTATGTACAATAATTGTCACATGTATTCATATATAATCATATCATAGCAAGGAAAAATCAAGGAAATTCTTTGATATGCTAAATAAATTGACAACATAAAGGCTAAGGAGTGAACGTGCAGGACATCCCATGGAAACTAGATTATTTGAAAGAATGTCACTAGGAAAACTGATCACTACTGACCAACCTAGAACTGTCTTCTTCTAGTTGACCCTTGAGCAGATATTTCTTGCCATAGATCAACTGCCTCGTGTTGATCACTTCAATGGGATTTTAGTATGCTCCTTCATGATATGGTTTCCATTAGTAGCCTCTAGCTTTTATGGATCTTTTTATTTGTTTGCCTAGGTTTTTCCCAGAAAAGCTCGCCTTTCTCTCTTGCGAGGCTCTTCCTCATAAAATCTGGCCTTTCTCTTCCACACGACTTTTATGTTTTTCTTAAATTAGCATATTTCTCCAGATAACTAGGTTAATGGATATTTATCTCCAATCCATTAAGGTTATCTAGAATTGGATCTGGAAGTCTTATCATGAAGCAATTATCCCTTGCCGTTCACCAATGGGATTTGGTAAGAATATCATCTCTTGGTGTCTCGGTTTTCCAAGTGATTAAATTATTTTATTTAATAATAAAGTATTTACTTTCCTTGTTACACATGAGACCTAGGTTTTCTTAACATAGGTTAGCAAAGTTTTACATACAATGGAGGAGTGTTACATTATTATTATATATTAATGATAATAATAATTTACGTATGCTAACTTTAACATTATATATATTAAAAAAATGTTTAAATTTCGTCAATGCTAAGGTGTAAACTATATATATATCCTCTATCATTGCAAAATGTACATTTTAGAAAAATTCTAATTAAATATTACAAGAAGACATAATCACTTTTTCTATACGCGTTAATGATTGAATCTTTGTAATATAGAATGGACTACCATGGCATCACTAAAGTCATTTCAAATTTACAATATAGTATTATTATCCTTAATTGTTGCAAAGTTATGGAGCTTGTATATTTTTAAAATAATTATTTGGTTGTGTAGTTGGCTTAAGTTTTTCTTAAATAGAATTGGTGACATAATGTGATACCATCGTTTCCTTACTAAATGTTTATATCTATTTTTCTAAGGAAAATATGTATCAAAATCTTGGTAAGAATATGGAAATTGGGTGTTGAAGGAGTTTACTCAAGCGGTAGAGGCACATATTGTCTTTCTAGCTGTGGTGGATTCAAATCTGTGGAGACATGCTATACTTGGTGAAAATTGTGAAAGAAAGTTGTATAAAGGAGTTCTATTGGGTTGTCCCATTACTCTTTGGTTGAAAAAAAAAGAACATTAAAATTGGGTCAAACGATCTTACCTCAAGTAGTTAGATGAAAATTTGATTTCTCTAGTGGATTGCCTTCAATTCTCCAGAGGCATGTTCTACTTGGTTTGCTAGTAGAATTTTTGAAATAGTTATATCTTGTGTAATAGTCTAAGCTAATGTTTCAATGTTATTGATTCTCTAATTTTATTTTTTTTAAAGAGAAAAGAAAAATCTTACAAGTGGATTTGGCTGGTCATCTAGTGATGATTAAGTTTATGCAATGCATAAAAAAACATATGAAATTTTATAATATAATTTATTTTCCACTTGTTATGATTTACGATTATAGTAAGGAATTAGAAGTTATTCAGGTAGACATGACATTTCTTGGTGTCATATGAATCTCAAGAAAAAAGGGATATGAAAAGTGGGTCAAATGATCCTAGCTCAAGTACTTAGGTGAATAATTTTTCCCTCAAGCTCTAATTACATTGATTGTAGAATTTTCGAAATAGTTATTTATTGTGTAACAACAAAAGACAATATTTTGAAGTTCTTGATTCTCTATTTTTGTTTTGTTTTAAGAAAAAAAAATACTACAAGTGGATTTTGTTGATCCTCTACTAATCATTAAGTTTATGTAGTGCACATTTAAAAAGAGATGAACATTTCTAATTACATTTATTTTTCACTTGCTGTGATTTATGATTATAGTAAGAAATTTGAAGTTGTTGAAGTAAATATTGGATTTGGTTGATCCTCTACTAATCATTAAGTTTATGTAGTGCACATTTAAAAAGAGATGAACATTTCTAATTACATTTATTTTTCACTTGCCGTGCTTTATGATTATAGTAAGAAATTTGAAGTTGTTGAATTAAATGCTGAAGGAGAGTTTTTAGTGTCATGAATATTAGAAAATCATATAAAATAGCGAGGAAAATCCTTTTATTTACCAATATTTTTGTGCAATTGTGTTTAAATCCTTCCATCACCCCAATGGAATTTGTGTAGGTACGTGCTATGAAATATTTTGAAAAAATATTACATTGATATTCTATTCATTTACACTATATAGACCAAAAGAAAAAGTGGAAACAATATAGACATGCACAAGAAATAAATGTAGACTAATTAGTCACTATCATTTTCCCCGCCTAGTATATGTTATTTTTTGGGCCAATCCTTTTAAAATGTGAATGTAACTTGATAAAATGTTCATCTATTAAACAATAAATTTGCCACTTCAAAAGGATATAAATATTGTAAGTTCTACATTTTATATTACAATAACTCTTTATCTCATTTTGCTAAAAAATATACATAGAGAGATATTTAACTTTCTAACTCCACATGATATGGAGTTTGTAATTACTTTTAATACTATTTCTACATGTACAAAGACCTCTACCTCATAAATATACAAAGAATTTGACCTCATAAATATCCATACATTTGGTAATATTGGGTTAGTTTTTAATAAAATAGAAATTTTGAAATATGTATGTTGAGATTTTCATATTTCAACTTACAAAACGTTAGTTTACTATTGGACAATGTTTGATAATTTTTTGAAAAGAATCCCTTAGTGTATAAATGTGACGTTGTAAACTTAGGCACTTCTTGTTTTTGTCATAAACTCTTCTCGAGTCCAGCTTTTAAGGGCATCAAAGCCGTATGGCCAGGAAAAAATGTACTTCTCCGTTCACCTTGCAATTTAATTTCCAACGATGTCGTTGCGGTAAATAGCAACCGTTCAGGATAAAGAAAGAACCCGACACTTCTTTTTTTTACAAACTCTTCTCTAGTCGAGATTTTAAAGGACTTTCTTACTGCTTTACACAATAAATATTTGCATATTTTATATACAAATTTTAAATTCGTGATGATATATTAGGGCTGATATTTTAAAAAAGGTGTTTTGTAATATTACAAAGACAATGATAATTCTTTTTAAATATATTATCATTTATCTCTTATAACTTTAATGTGTTTTATTGTTTTATATATTATAGATGTTTTATTAAATCAATTATTTTATTATTATTGAGTATACTATTACATGATATTTCCATTATATTGTTTATTTTATTTTTTAATATTTATAATTCGAAAATCATTATGATATATTGCAATTCGCATTGGCTTATTATTTATACAAATATTTTAATATGATTTAAAAAAGAAATCTAACTAAATAATAATTATAATATAAAATTAAATATGTCGTAAAACTATATTCATTTATTTTTACAAAATAGTCTTATAAGTGATGATATATTTGTTTATTGGATTTGTGAACTTTATTTAATGTAATAATATATTGTTTTTTTTAACATTATTTGAGTATAATAGTATAATGTGTTGTAGATATTATGAAAGATTTGATGTGGGAAAGGGAGTGAGGGAGGGAAATGGTGGTGGGAAGAGAGGAAGCGTAGATGGGTGGATGGTAGGTAGTGGGAGTGTAAGAGGGAGGGATGGAGTGGGTTGGTAGAGGGAAATTAATGAAGGAGGCAATGGGGGAGAGGGAAGGGGGAGAAAGGGGAGAGATAAAGGGGAGGGAGTGGGGAAGAGGGAAAGGAGAGGGAGGGGGAGAAAGGGAGAGACAAAGGGGAGGGAGTGGAACACAGCGAGAGAAGGAGGTGGGGTGATATATGTACAGGAGGAGGAGGATGCAATGGTGAAGAGATGCGGTTGGAAGGGTAGGAGTCTGCACGGCTGCAGATGGAGGCAGAGAAGGCACAAGAGGCAGAGGGGAAGTGGGAGGACGCAGAGCAGGAGGAGTGGAAGGTGGCGAAAGAGGAGGGGGAGGAGAGAGAGGGTGGTGGAGGTGGCTACAGGGGAGGAGGACGGGTAGGAGGAAGGGGAGGAGATGACGAAGGAGGCAACGGGAAAAGAGGGGAGGAGGGGGAGGTAGAGGTAGAGGCGGGGGTGGAGACAGAGGTATAGGAGGAGGTGGAGGAGGAGGCGAAGGCAGAGGCAGAGGAGAAGTAAGAGGAGGGGGAGGATGAGGAGGAGGAGGAGGAGGTAGAGGTGAAGGAGGATAGGGGGAGGAGGGAGGGAGCGAGGCGAAGGAGGTGGAAGAGGAGGAGGAGATGGAGGCGGGAGGAAGGCAGAGGAGGTGTGGGGGAGGTATAGGCAGAGGAGGAGGAGGGGGCAAGGAGGTAGAGGCGAAGGAGGGGGGAGGTAGAGGAGGAGGAGGAGGAGGAGGAGGAGGAGGTGGAGGAGGGGGGTAGGTAGAGGCAGAGGGGTGGAGCAGGAGGAGGGGCAGAGGATAGAAAGGGGTGGGACGAGGTGGGTGGGCGGAGGAGTAGGATGAGGCAGAGGAGGAGGAGGAGGAGGAGGAGGAGAGGGGGAAAAGGAGGGGGGAGGAGGTGGGGTAAGCAGAGGAGGAGGAGGAGGGGGCAGAGGGCAGAGGAGGAGGAGGAGGAGGAGGAGAGAGGAGGAAGACAAGGAGGAGGTAGACAAGGAGGAGGAGAAGGAGGCAAGGGGGGTAGGCGAAGGAGGAGGAGGAAGTGGGTGAGGCAGAGGAGGACGAGGAGGCACGGGTGGAGGCAGAGGGGAAGGAGGGGGGAGGAGGGCAGGCTAAGCAAAGGAGGAGGAGGAGGAGGAGAGGAGGAGGAGGGGGAGAGGAGGAGGAGAAGGTTGTGGAGGCAGAGGCAGACGAGGGGGGTGAGGAGGAGGATGTCGAGGAGGAAGGGGGAGGTAGAGGCAGAGGAGAAGGAGGTGGGGGTAGGGAGGAGGAGGAGGGGGGCATGTGGAGGTGGAGGAGGGGGGGAGGTAGAGGCAAGGAGGAGGAGGAGGAGGAGGTGGAGGAGGGGATTAGGTAGAGGGGGAGCAGGAGGAGGGGCAGGGGGCAGAAGGCGGCAGGAGGAGGTGGGTGGGGGAGGAGTAGGAGGAGGAACAGGAGGCATAGGAGGAGGAGGGGGGAGGAGGCAGAGGAGGGGGGTAAGAAGAGGAGGAGGAGGAGGGGGTGCAGCCAGAGGAGGAGGAGGAGGAAGACAAGGAGGAGGCAGACAAGGAGGAGGAGAAGGAGGCAGGGGGGTAGGTGGAGGAGGAGGAGGAAGTGGGTGAGGCGGAGGAGGAGGAGGAGGCAGGGGTGGAGGCGGAGGGGAGGCACAGGGGAAGGAGGGGGTAGGAGGGCAGGCTAAGCAGAGGAGGAGGAGGAGAAGGTTGTGGAGGCAGAGGTGAAGGACGGGGTGAGGAGGAGGATGTCGAGGAGGAGGAGGGGGGAGGAGGAGGAGGGGTCAGAGGTGGAGGCGGAGTAGGAGGAGGAGGAGGATGAGGAGGGGAGGAGGAGGGCATCATGGAGGGGGGGGGGGGAGTAGGAGGAGGGGGATAGGACGGAGGAGGTGGAGGAAGGGTAAAGGTAGAGGCAGATGCGAAGGAGGAGGAGGGGGGGGAGTAAGGGGGCGGATGAGGAGGAAGAGAAGGAGGAGGTGAGGGGGAGATAGAGACAGAGGATGCAGAGCGGGGTTGGTAGAGGCGAAGGAGGAGGAGGATGAGGAGGACGAAGAGGAGGGGGGGGTGGGGAATGAAGAGGAGGAGAGGGGTGGGGAAGGAGGAGGAGGAGGGGGGCGGAAGGAGTAGGAGGAGGAGGGGGCGGAGGAAGAGGAGGGCAGGGAGGAGGGGGAGAGGAGGAGGAGTTGTTGGAGGTGGAGGCGGATGGGGGGCAGGAGGGGGTAAGTAGAGAAGGAGGAGGAGGAGAAGGGGACGGAGGCAGAGGAGGATGAGGAGGAGGAGAAGGAGGAGGGGCGAAGGTGGAGGAGGAGGATGAGAAGTAGGCACAAAGGTGGAGGTGGATGAGGAGGAGGAGGAGGAGGAGGGGCGGACGTGGAGGAGGAGGAGGAGAAGGAGGCATAAGTGGCAAGGCAGAGGAGGAGTAGGAGGGGAGGCGAAGGTGGAGGAGGAGGAAAAGGTGGGTGGGAGGAAGAGGAGGGGGAGAGGTCGGAGGAGGAGGTGGGAGGGGAGGTAGAGGAGGAGGAGGAGGAAGGGGTGGGAGGTGAAGGAGGAGAAGGAGGAGGAGGATGTGTGGGGGAGGTATAATTAGAGGAGGAGGAAGAGGAGGAGGAGGAGGTGGGGGAGGAGGAAGGTGAGGTAGAGGCAGAGGAGGAGGAGGAGGAGGAGGAGGAGGTGAGGTAGAGGAGGAGGAGGAGGAGGAGGAGGTGAGTAGAGGAGGAGGAGGATGTAGAAAGGGAAGAGGAGTCAGGAGGCAAAGGGGGAGGATGGTGTGAGGACGAGGGGGGGAGGAAGGGGGGTGGGGGAGTAGCACGAGGAGGGGGGGAGGAAGGTGGGGGAGGGGGAGTGCATGAGGAGTAGGGAGAGAGGAGGATGAGGAGGCAAAGGAGGAGGTGGAGGAGGAGTAGGATGAGGAGGAGGGGGGCAGGGGGATGCAGAGGCAGAGGTGGAGGAGGTGGAGGTAGAGGAGGAGGGGAGGAGGAGGAGTGGTTGGAGGTGGAGGGGGGAGGAGAGGGTGGGAAGCAGAGGAGTAGGAGGAGGAGTGCGGGTGGAGGTGGAGAAGGAGGAGGAGGAGGGGGTGGAGGTGGAGGCAGAGGAGGGGGGAGGAGGAGGAGTAGATCAAGAAGCACAAAGAGTTGCTTTTACACTCCCATTATGTATTTACACTAGATTTAATTTTGGTGTCAGGCCCATTGACATTCTTATTAGAGTCATAATTTATTGATGTCTTTTCCAACATGCATACAATGTGGTGTACTGCATTTGTGCATTTCCTTCACCACTTCTGACCCTAGTTCCTTCTAGATTGGAATATAATTTGTGCCTCTTATCTACTTTAGTTATAATTATTAAGATGTCTATTTTCTCAAAGAAACTTGTATGTTCCAAAATATGCATGTTCAATTAATTACACATATTTCTTTTGAATATATGAATAATAACCTGGTAAGATTTAGTACCCTACAATACTATATCTTTGGAGCATTTTCTTACTAAGGGTGAATTAAAAGACTCATCCAAAACCATATCAAAAATAAATTCCATCATCACATGTAGATGCACTATCATCACAATAATAAAAACACATAGTCTCGTACTTCATACCAGGACCTGTCTTCCATGAGTAAAAATTTTAGAATTTGTTTTTGTGATGGAACCCACTTAATTAACCATAAATTTATTTATGTCCATTTATATAATTTTATTTGAAATATTTCTTGTTGTTGACCATGCTCTATGGAAATTGTACTTGTGATTTTATCTTTTCTGTTTTCCATTTACCTCATAAGAGTTCAACATTTCTTCCCTTAAGTTCTCTTATAAGTATCATCTACATTCTAGTTAAGGTATGTACTTGCATAGCAATCTTGCGACTCATAATTTCAATTTTAATGAGTAAAGTAATATGGTGATAGTATGGTAAAAGAGACCTATTGGTACAAAATTAAACATAGTATTCAACTTTTTTTATTCCCCATTACTCTTTTCAACATTCCCATGTCTATTTATCACACATGATGATCACATCCCTAGAATTTCTCCTCCAAATTTTTAATCCAATAATCATACACTACAATTTGTTCATTTATCAAGTTCGAATATGAACAAGGTCTACCATTTAAAGTATTTTAAACCATTTTTACCTCATGGCTCATGGTATAGAGTCCTTGTGCCCTCCTAAGAGAATTTAATGATAACTTAAGTTTTGGGGAACATATAATGAAATAAAAATTTTACCTTCTACATAATTAACAACACTTAATAATTAGGAAAAATAGAACAAAGACCAATTTTCCATTTATACTTATGGAAATTAATTAACACGTGAATTGATGTTATTTCGTGTATTACTCTTAACTCTACCACAAAATGTAGCCACACCAGATAGTGTATAAAGTCAACAACTGTCACAAAATTTAGTGGATGCATCCTATCTCCTAGCTCATTGAAGGAGATCATTCCACAGATGCACACAATCAAACATTACGAACATTCCATTGTGAATGGAGAAAATTTCATGTCTCCAGATACACTGGACTGTATTGCTAATTTGACCAAAATATTTCATTATTTTTTTTCATTGGGTGTTTAGACGATTAAGTTAATTTTTAATTTACTTTGATTAGCGTCCTTCCTCAATTCATTATTTAAATTGGGTGGGCTATGTCTTTCGAAATTCAGCGAATTAAAAAAATCCTCAACAGAACAAATTTCCCAATCCCCCAAACCAAGTACAATAATTTTAACCTAAATACAAATGGATTTCGGTCAACCTACTTCCTCAATTCATTATTTAAATTTAAATAGGGCAGGCAACATCTTCAGTAATCACTTCTTCCCTTAATATTTCAAGATCTCTATATGCATAAACATTATAGCATAAACATTATTTCACTTCTTCCTAAGCTTGTTATATGATTTACTCCTCTTATGTGGAGCCATTTAATATTTGAACCCTCTCATTCCTAATTGATATATATATCCTTCTTACAGATGTATTACCATTTATCCAACTGAATGTCTCATTAATATTGTGGTTATAGCATCCCACTTTCTATAAAATAACCATACTTTAAAATTGTTTTTCTCTCTCGCTCTACTATGAATCATTGAAGAGTATGAAAATATCTTAGACCGATTTAAGATCATTCAACAATAATTAAAGTTTTGACAAACTTCGACCACATATAATAAGTAGAATTTAAACCTTCACTTAATTCAATAAGTTGGCACAATAAAAACAACCACTTCATTAATCACACAACAAATAACATGTTGATTATTTATTTTCATTACTATTTATTCAATATCATAGTATGATGTGTTTATTCTTCAAGCTCGATTATGAATATCTAGCATCTTAATAAGTTTTTAACACAGGTTAATTGTGAGAGTTTTGATCCATCCATTCATGTAAGCATATCACTACAGCTCATTGTAACCATGCCATTGGGCCCTTCATGCAAGTCATACATATATGTAAACATAGGCATGTAATCACATCATGAATATCTCCTTTAAACATAACGTAAATTTGCAACTTCAAAGATAAAGTATTCTTATCCTTCTATTTTATGCATAAAACAAAATAATTCGTATAAACTGTACACATTCTTCTCTATGGTTTGTTTATACACAAAGTTCCCCCAAGTCTATTAAACTTGTTTTAACTACTTAAATAAGTATCCAGACTACTCTGAAAATAGTATCGTTGTCATCAAGGAAATCATGGCATATTTATCAACATGTTTTGGTATTTTTTTTTACACATTCAGTGTACCGAATAAAACATGTGCAATCTTCATCAATACAACCAATACCTCCCACTACTAACAGGTATTTGCCATGTTTTTTTTTTAACTCCCATATTTAGTCTACATAGTCTTCCATTGTACAAAGTCATTTAGTTAGAACGAGTTCACTCTTGCAATTAACGATAATAATTTCAAATCTATTTTTAGTCGAAGTATTTCCTAAATTATTTTCATGAAAAATTCCTCCCCTTGATTGCTTTCACTTGTGGAAAAAGAAAGCTATTCCATTTAAATTAAATTTGGAAGCTAGGGAATGAGCTTATAAATATTTAGTCTTATTAGGAAAACCATGCTTAGTCTTATTACCCAAGTCTCTTGTCCTCAGAAAGTAGAGTTGTCATTGATAATGTACTGTAGAAGTATAATCACATTTACCATTCTCTGTGACAGAAGAAATAGATTGGTTAATCGAGCAATTTCTTACCATTTGAGGACTTTTCATTCTAGCTCACAACTGTAAGGCATACGTAAAAAATAAAACGCATTTAATTTTCCACAACATGTAAATTTGTTAGGAAGGACACATGGATTTTAGAGGAGAAGTTCACTTATAATGGAATCCTACCATGGCATGCAACTTATGTTAAGGGTAACAAAGTAGAATTGAAATATGTTGGGCTTCGCTAGTGCATGTTTGAATCGTGTTGTTGACAGCAAGGACAATAAGTGAAGGGGGGTGGACGAAACGATTGATTTAATTATTGATCGTCTGCCATCTTCCCATGACATCTCGGGTGGATTGAACATCAATCAAGTAGGGTTTCTACATACCCCATTGTCCTTGGTGTGCTGAATTGATAAAAAAATTCATCATCATGCTATCTCGCCCTATAGACAAAAATGAACACTTGAATGCAGCAAGCACTGTAATACAGAACACCTGTGAGGACGTCATCCTCCAGCACATGCGTACATAGATGATGTATCACAAACAAAGAATATTATTTAAGGAATTTGCTTGCTCTTTCTTTAAACCAACGTTCAAATGGTAATTATGCGTAGGGAGGGTATGACGTTGAAGTGATTTTTTTCCTTATGTGTGATTATTCCTATTCTAGAAATGACTCTAGATTTATGAAAAAAAAGCAGAATCTGTGGGATGACAATCCACTGAATTTTTTTTTTAAGGCACGTCACCAAATGGGCCTTATCCTATGAACGCTTTTGTGGAAATCTAATGCATTAGCAATCACCTTAAGTTCAACAGATAAGGCAACCGAAGAGGGCAACAATACTAAAACAAATGAATTTCCTTAGTTAGTCAATTTGAAAATTAATTTTGTGCTTTAAATCTAGCATCTTGTGCTTTAATTCCAGCAGTTAACATTTTTTTCTTTTATACCTTGATTTACATGTTTTTAGGTATTACCTCACTAAGGCTACCTCCTTCATCCGCTAATTGCCTCAACCAATGGATAGGTATAGTGAATTCTAGTGACAACTATAAGGGTTTCAAACCATCTTCATGATGTTGGGTAAGAACCATGAACCATTTCAACAAATATGATCCCAATATTTATTTATCTGAAAGAGAAAATCTCTCACGAGTGAATTCCCTTGGCATCTTTGATTCTCTTTTCGAAATAATTACGAAAATAACAACAGATACAACTACCTCTCTAATTGAGGGACCTGAGGAAATATCCTCAACTATTAATTTTTACAAGTTTCCTACAATATTCTTCAGTTTCTTAGATCTTACCATCTCAAATTATCCAATTCTCTAAGATCTATATGACAAGGTGGGACTCGCATAGAATGTGGAGAGTCTCTATGTACTTTGTCAATGTCTCTATGGCATATTGTATATCTATGTAACGTGGAGACAAGTAGGAGTCCCCAAGTGAATTATATGGACTCGACGCCATATGATTTATTTGGCATCGTTCATGGCCATGTAGATATGGCACATATATTTGTTAATCTATTCTAGAGTTCACAAGAACAAGCTAATACACTCATCTATTATCACTAATACAGGAAGCTCCTTGTTGCTCAAGTATTAATGCATTGTCCTAAGCGACACTTGTGATTTACCATTCTAAATTATCGATCAAGGAACTTGATATTAAAGAATCAAGATAAAAATATTCATGGCTTCTGCTATATTCAATGAGACCATGGAATGGATGACTAGTCATATCAACAAAAAGAGATTCGATGTCTGGATTAAATGATATTCCAGGTATCTCTCCGAAAAAATCAAATTCCTAAATGAAGTTATTGTCCCCAACATTTTCTTTGTGCCTCCATGGACATTGTAAGTTTAGATATTAAAATCAACACTAGAACTAGTATCTGTTAATGTTGATTTGGTTATTAGGATTTCAATTTTAGTTGTAATGTGTAAACTGAAAATATACACATTCATATGAGAATTAATTTTAATAACTAAAGCATCTTTGCGTATATGAACATGAGAAAACGTATTAAACAAGGAGCTTATATGAACACGTGGAGCACAAAATGTTATTTGCTGGCTACATCCATAACACACTTGCTTGAGTTGACTCATGATATTTTGTAACTATTTGACTCATGGTATTGTGTAATTTACATAAGATGAAGGTTTGGTCAAAAGGAAAAACTTCTAAATCATTTAATCTATACCATCATGCAATTTGAAACACAATTTGTTACATGCTTTGACAAGAAATATAGAAGTTTCCACTCCGTAAAATACCTCGTTGTGCCATACAAAAATCCATTGTTTTACACAACCCTAGTTCAACCTTATCTTCGATTTCAATATAATAGATATATATAGCATAACATATATATTCAATAACATATGTGTGTGTGTGTTATTGCTTCAACACCCACCTCCAATAAATCATTTTAAAATTTAATTTCAATAGTTATGAATTATAATACCTTATGACACTACTCTAGAACTCATTGTAATAGAACCTAATAACAACTCATTTATATCTTATAGAGGTGGATTGACCGATAGGCCAAAATGTTTGAACTTAGAGCTCCAATACCATTTCTCACATACCCCTTGGGCACCACACCACTAACTAACTACATTTCTTTAATTCATTCATGATGTGGACCTTTAGGTTCCATTAATGGACTTATTTACTACAACACAAATAAACCCTTCAACATTTCTTGTGCATACATTACTAATCTGAGGGAAGAATCAATCATGGGCATTCAACATGATGAGATTCTGCATTCATAATTTCAGTACTTTGATGACTTCATACAAGTATTAATGGAATTGTTAGCATAAAGACACTATTGCTAGCATTGCCATATATCATTGTCATAATCCTACAAGCAAAGTTGAAAGAATATTGACATATATCTTATGCTATACGAGCCTCGATAGATGCAATTCACTCAATAATGCATAATGCATAGCATAGATAACTTGAACCATAAGTTATACATTTTCAAGCCTTAGTCCTTATATATATATATATATATATATATATATATATATATATATATATATATATATATATATATATATATCAATATCACCATAATAAGATAGCACATAAGTTCATAGCATATGCATAATTATATAATCAATCATATTCATGATATTATGCATTCATAATTTCAGTACTTTGATGACTTCATACAAGTATTATAGCATATACACTATAGCATTGCATATATCATGTATACAAGCATATATATACATATATATATATATAGATGCATATATATGCATAATATAGCATATATATATATATTTATATTATATATATATATATATATATATATATATATATAGTATCTCAAGCATAACTATTCACCATCTTAAAAACTAAGATAGCACATAAGTTTAAAGATGTGACAGCATAAAAATTATTGCATAAAGGCCACATATTATGTTCCTTCACTAAATTTAACTTGGCTTACATTTATGTACAATAATTGTCACATGTGTTCATATATAGTCATCTCATAGCAAGGAAAAATCAAGGAAATCCTCTGATATGCTAAATAAATTGACAACATAAAGGGTAAGGAGTGAACGTGCAGGACATCCCATGGAAGCTAGATTATCTGAAAGAATGTCACTGAGAAAACAGATCACTAGCGACCAACCTAGAACTGTCTTCTTCCAGTTCACCCTTGAGCCGATATTTCTTGCCATAGATCAACTACCTCGTGTTGATCACTTCAATGGGATTTTAGTGTGCTCTTTCATGATATGGTTTCCATTAGCAGCGTCCCACTTTTATGGATCTTTTTATCCATTTGCCTAGGTTTTTCCCATAAAAGCTCGCCTTTCTCTCCTGCGAGGCTTTTCCTCATAGAATCTGGCCTTTCTCTCCCACACGACTTTTATGTTTTTCTTAAATTAGCATATTTCTCCAGATAACTAGGTTAATGGATATTTATCTCCAATCCATTAAGCTTATCTAGAATTGGATCTAGAAGTCTTATCATGAAGCAATTATCCCTTCCCATTCACCAATGGGATTTGGCAAGAATATCATCTCTTGGTGTCTCGGTTTTCCAAGTGATTAAATTATTTTATTTAATAATAAAGTATTTACTTTCCTTGTTACACATGAGACCTAGGTTTTCTTAACATAGGTTAGCAAAGTTTTACATACAATGGAGGAGTGTTACATTATTATTATATATTAATGATAATAATAATTTACATATGCTAACTTTAACATTATATATATGCAAAAATGTTTAAATTTCGTCAATGCTAAGGTGTAAACTATATATATATCCTCTATCATTGCAAAATGTACATTTTAGAAAAATTCTAATTAATTATTACAAGAAGACATAATCACTTTTTCTATATGCGTTCATGATTGAATCTTTGTAATATAGAATGGACTACCATGGCATCACTAAAGTCATTGCAAATTTTCAATATAGTATTATTATCCTTAATTGTTGCAAAGTTATGGAGCTTGTATATTTTTAAAATAATTATTTGGTTGTGTAGTTGGCTTGAGTTTTCCTTAGCTAGAATTGGTGACATAATGTGATACCATTGTTTCCTTACTAAATGTTCATATCTATTTTCTAAGGAAAATATGTATGAAAATCTTTGTAAGAATATGGAAATTGGGTGTCGAAGGAGTTTAGCTCAAGCGGTAGAGGCACATATTGTCTTTCTAGCCGTGGTGGATTCAAATCTGTGGAGACATGCTATACTTGGTGAAAATTGTGAAAGAAAGCTGTATAAAGGAGTTCTATCTGGTTGTCCCATTACTCTTTGGTTGAAAAAAAGAACATTAAAATTGGGTCAAATGATCTTAGCTAAAGTAGTTAGATGAAGATTTGATTTCTCTAGCAGATTGCCTTCAATTCTCTAGAGCCATGTTCTACTTGGTTTGCTAGTAGAATATTTGAAATAGTTATATCTTGTGTAATAGTCTAAGCTAATGTTTCAAGGTTACTGATTCTCTAGTTATTATTATTTTTTTTTTAAAGAGAAAAGAAAAATCTTACAAGTGGATTTGGCTGGTCATCTAGTGATGATTAAGTTTATGCAGTGCATAAAAAAAGATATGAAAATTTATAATATAATTTATTTTCCACTTGTTATGATTTATGATTATAGTAAGGAATTAGAAGTTATTCAAGTAGACATGACATTTCTTGGTGTCATATGAATCTCAAGAAAAGAGGGATATGAAAAGTGGGTCAAATGATCCTAGCTCAAGTAGTTAGGCGAATAATTTTTTCCTCAAGCTCAGTCCCTTCAATTCTCTGGAGACACATTCTAATTACTTTGATTGTAGAATTTTTGAAATAGTTATGTCTTGTGTGACAACAGAAGACAATATTTTGAAGTTCTTGATTCTCTATTTTTGTTTTGTTTTAAGAAAAAAAATATTCCAAGTGGATTTGGTTGATCCTCTACTAATCATTAAGTTTATGTAGTGCACATTTAAAAAGAGATGAACATTTCACTTGCTGTGAATTATGATTATAGTAAGAAATTTGAAGTTGTTGAAGTAAATATTGGATTTGGTTGATCCTCTACTAATCATTAAGTTTATGTAGTGCACATTTAAAAAGAGGTGAACATTTCTAATTACATTTATTTTTCACTTGCCGTGATTTATGATTATAGTAAGAAATTTGAAGTTGTTGAATTAAATATTGAAGGAGACTTTTTGGTGTCATGAATCTTAGAAAATCATATAAAATAGCGAGGAAAATCCTTTTATTTACCAATATTTTTGTGCAGTTGTGTTTAAATCCTTCCATCACCCCAATGGAATTTGTGTAGGTATGTGCTATGAAATATTTTGAAAAAATATTACTTTGATATTCTATTCATTTAGACTATATAGACAAAAAGAAAAAGTGGAAACAATATAGACATGCACAAGAAATAAATGTAGGCTAATTAGTCACTATCATTTTCCCCACCTAGTATATGTTATTTTTTGGGCCAATCTTTTTAAAATGTGAATGTAACTTGACAAAATGTTGATCTATTAAACAATAAATTTGCCACTTCAAAAGGATATAATATTGTAAGTTCTACATTTTATATTACAATAACTCTATCTCATTTTGCTAAAAAATATACATAGAAAGATATTTAACTTTCTAACTCCACATGATATGGAGTTTGTAACTACTTTTAATATTATTTCTACATGTACAAATACCTCTACCTCATAAATATACAAAGACTTTGACCTCATAAATATCCATATGTTTGGGAATATTGGGTTAGTTTTTAATTAAATAGAAATTTTGAAATATGTATGTTGGGGTTTTCATATTTCAATTTACAAAACATTAGTTTACTATTGGACAATGTTTGATAACTTTTTGAAAAGAATCCCTTATCTATATATATATATATATATATATATATATATATATATATATATATATATATATATATATAAGAAATGTTATCATGTTTTATATGGGGAAAAGCTAACTGATAATTGATTGTTCTTACATATATATGGGTGGTCATGTTATTCTTCTTTTGTACTTATGTTAAGGGGTAACTATACAATATATATATGAGGTAATGCACATTAGTGATGGTATCAAAGTGTTGTGAAGTTCATCTTTAATGAATGAACTACTCTAACTTCCATCTTCACTCTAGTTAAAGATTTGGAAAATGAGGTAGGTCTTTGAGAAGGTTAAATGAATCTGCATCGTTTGTTTCATCAAACTATAAGATATAGATTTGAACATTCTAACCTTCTTGCATTAGTCATCCACCTACACAAGCATATGGTTTTTGAGGATATTTCACATATTATTATATTTTCAATAATTTTGGTGAGCTCTAATTTTCTAGTTGATGTGTTATATATTTATACTGTCTTAAAAGCAATTGTGGACCATGATGAAAGAAATATCAATAATTTTCTAGTTCACAATTAAATTAAAATTTATAGATCTCAATGATTTGTTAATTCACAATTAAATTAACATTTATAGGTAAAGGGAATATCAAAGTAAATTTTAGTTTAGTTTAGATGTTATTTAGTGGTTTAGTTTAAGTGTTATTTTAGTGATTAAATTAAATTTATATATCTATAAAAATAGAATGTAACATTATTACGATTGAATCCCAATAACATTGCCCAAATCAAAAGGAAAAGGGGCATACTTAAAAGGGAAAGAAAAATGAAGCAGATAAATAAAACGATTCATATGCATCACCGTATAAATATTCGGGAGAATTATCTACAATATTTCACTACAGCTCCAATGTAATCCCTGCGAAATAGGGCAACGTCGACATAACTTCCCTGCATATTGGATCTGCTTTTCTCGAGTACCATCATCCGTTAACACGCCCATGAAACGCTTGGGGTTCCGTGGTCCCTGGTCCCTCCCTGCGTATGTCTCAACAACGCTATTTCAGGTTGATCGCCGTCAAAATTGACGTCCGACCAACAATTCTGTGACATAATCAATTTCAGAGGGCAGAATACCTGGCCAGTTTGAAATGTCGTTTGAAATGCCAATCAAAGATTTCAAATTTCCGAAGTAACCGTTGCGTTGTGCATGTAACGCCAAAAAGGCGAATAATGATGTAACTTCCCCAGAATAATGATGTAACTTCCCTAGAAATTAAGCACATCGATTATGTGGTCCCTGCGCATGCCTAAAAAACCGTCACACAATCAAGTAGTTCATTCCATCACACCACATCCTTATGAAACTTGCCTTTCTTGTTATTCCGACGTGCATAATGCCTTTCTTGTTATTCCGGTGTGCAGAATAGTTTGGAAGTTCCGGTAACTGATTTTAAATTTCCTACGAATGGTAACCGATGAGTGCCTCATTTGTCTATAAAATCACATATAGTTTTAAATCATTCATTTCATTCCTCTCATATCTTTGGCACTCTGAACTACAGGTTGGTCGTGTGGATGGTCGATGTCTGTATATATTTGTTCTGTGTTTTTATATAGGTGATGATATATTTGTTTACTGGATTTGTGAACTTTATTTAATGTAATAATATTTTTTTATTTAACATTATTTGAGTATAATAGTATAATGTGTTGTAGATATTATGAAAGATTTGATGTGGGAAAGGGAGTGAGGGAGGGAAATGGTGGTGGGAAGAGATGAAGGGTAGATGGGTGGATGGTAGGCAGTGGGAGTGTAAGAGGGAGTGATGGTGTAAGGACCTGCGGTCCTTGGCACGACCGCTCGAAGTGCGACCGTGGGTGAGCGCGCGTTTTAGACGAAGTGCGAACGTTCGGCTGAAGTGCACGAGTTGCGGTTATATGCTGGACGAGCTCACGACTTGGAGATGCGATGTGTATTCGCATAATAGGAGGTGGGCAAGTCACTTATACGCATGGAGCGTGGGCATAAAATGTTATGGAGGCCAACCTATATTGCATGGAGCCGATGGGTATGTGTTGGCAAGTTTGCGATGGTGTTTGGGGCGTTGGGTGAGTGGGCTGGGTAGCCAGACTACACCTACGCTTGTGTATATATTATGGAGCGATTGCTCTCATTTGCAACAATCCAACTCGCTCATACATCTTCGCTAAAGGAGTAGAGGCGCAGTCTTGTACGCAAATACAAGGAGGAAAGGCACAGTTTACACATGCGCCCATTCTTGGGCTAGTCGCACAAAGGAAAGCATTGAACTCGGTATTGGGTGAAGGTGCGGGCAGGTGCGCCCAGTAGTTGGGTGAGGCGTGCACAGTGGATGTGTGGCGCCCGGTTTGTGCGAAGGCTTGGCGTGGGTGTCTTGGCGACTCAGGTGAGCATCCGCCCATCGTGCAAGTGTGCACGAAGACTTGTTGGTGTGTTGGGCTGTGAACGGAAGTGTGTCTCGGTTGGAGGCGCCCGTGTGTGGCGACTTGGAGGCGTGCTCAAGTTGGGCAAACAACACGATCGTGCGACAGGGTGAATGAAGGGTTGGTGAGTCGTGCGGCAACCATGCGGAGGTGCCGATGAGTTGGACAACCAAGTTTGCCGAAGTTGTGAAAACTGACTAAGTGTAAATTTGGGGTTTCCCAAGATTTAGCTTGTACATTGTAAAAGTGAAGATTGCATAATATATTGATTCGGGAAGACTCATATTGCAGGGAGTTTCCCCTCCCTTTATACTGTTGTGCATTTCTCTTGTATAATGTTGTTGATAATGAATGTGTATGGGTATTCATTGGTATAAAGGAACACATTAATAATACTTGGTTGCGAAACACAAACTAAGTAGGATAAGTGGAATGTTAGGTGTAGTCCACGAACATAAGTATTGGTGAAAAGAAAGTGTTCGGTGGTGCCGCACGTCGCTATAAGCGGTTGAAAGTCTACCGCAGGTGTAGGGGCATGACAGATGGAGTGGGGAGTGTAAGAGGGAGCGATGGAGTTGGTCGGGTAGAGGGAAATTAATGAAGGAGGCAATGGGGGAGAGGGAAAGGGGGAGGGAAGGGGAGAAAGGGGAGAGATAAAGGGGAGGGAGTGGGGAAGAGAGAAAGGGAGAGGGAGAGGGAGGGGGAGAAAGGAGAGAGACAAAGGGGAGGGAGTGGGGAAGAGAGTGAGAGGAAGGAAGGTGGGGTGATATGTGTAGAGGAGGAGGAGGTGGAGGAGGAGGATGCAATGGTGAAGAGATGCGGGTGGAAAGGGAGGACGCTGCACGGTTGTAGATGGAGGTAGAGAAGGCGCAAGAGGCAGAGGGGAAGTGGGAGGAGGCAGAGTAGGAGGGGTAGGAGGTGGCGGAAGAGGAGGGGGAGGACAGAGAGGGTGGTGGAGGTGGCAATAGGGGAGGAGGAGGTGTAGGAGGAAGGGGAGGAGATGATGAAGGAGGCAATGAGAAAAGAGGAGGAGGAGGAGCAGGTAGAGGCGGAGGAGGATGGGGGGAGGAGGGAGGGAGCGAGGCTAAGGAGGAGGAAGAGGAGGAGGAGACGGAGGTGGGAGGGAGGTGGAGGAGGACGAGGAGGAGGCTGGGGGGAGGTAGAGGCAGAGGAGGAGGAGGGAGCAAGGAAGAGGAGGAGGCGGGGATGTAGAGGCAGATGAGGAGGAGGAGGGGGTGGAGGTGGAGGAGGAGGAGGAGGAGGAGGAGGAGGGGGGGCAGAGCAAGGAGGAGGAGGGGGGGGGAGTGGGGAGGGGGAGGGGGGGGAGGAGGAGGAGGAGGAGGAGGAGGGGAGGAGAGGAGAGGGAGGAGGGGGGTAGGCGGAGGAGGAGGAGGAAGTGGGTGAGCCGGAGGAGGAGGAGGAGGAGGGAGGGGTGGAAGCGGCAGGGAGGCAGAGGGGGAGGAGGGGGGAGGAGGGCGAGCTAAGCAGAGGAGGAGGAGGGGGCGGAGGCAGAGGAGGAGGAGGAAGAGGAGGAGGCAGACAAGGAGGAGGAGATGGAGGAAGAGGTGGGGGAAGTGGAGGAGGAGGAGGCAGCGGTGGAGGTGGAGTGGAGGTAGAGGAGGAGGAGGAGGGGGGGAGGTAGAGGTCGAGGAGGAGGAGGAGGAGGGAGGAGGAGGAGGGAGGGGGTGTAGGTAGAGGCGGAGGAGAGGGGGAGGAGGAGGACGTAGAGGAGGAGTGGGAGAGGAGAAGGGGGAGGTTGTGGAGGCAGAGGCAGAGGAGGGGGTGAGGAGGAGGTGTGGGGAGGAGGAGGAGGAGGAGGAGGAGGAGGAGGAGGAGGACATCATGGAGGGGGGCAGAGTAGGAGGAGGGGAGCGGCAGGTGGAGGAGGAAGAGGAGGAGGGGGAGGATGGGGTAAAGTCATAGGCAGATGCGAAGGAGGAGGAGGGGGTGTGGGTGGACGTGGAGGAGGGTGGAGTGGGGGGGGAGGAGGAGGAGGAGGAGGAGGAGGAGGAGGAGGTAGGGGAGGTAGAGGCAGAGGATGAGGAGGGGGGAGGTAGAGGTGAAGGAGGACGAGGGCCGGGGGGGCAGGAGGAGGAGGAGGGTGGTGGGGAAGGAGGAGGAGGAGGAGGGCGGGTGGTGCCGGGGGAGGGTGGGGGGAAGGAGTAGGAGGAGGGGGGCGGAGGATGACGAGCAGGCAGAGGATGAGGTGCAGGAATAAGAGTAGGAGAAGAAGGAGGGGGGAGGGGAAGGTGGAGGAAGAGGCAAAGGAGGAGGAGTGGTTGGAGGTAGAGGAAGAGGAGGGCGAGGAGGAGCAGTGGTTGGAGGGGCAGGCGGAAGGGGGGAGGAGGAAGTAGAGGAGGAGGAGGAGGAGGATAGAGGCAGAGGAGAGGAGGAGGAGAGGAGGAGGAGGTGGAGGAGGAGGAGGTAAAGGGGAGGTGGATGAGGAGGAGGAGGAGGAGGAGGTGGAGGAGGAGGAGAAGGAGGCAGGAGGCAGAGGAGGAGGAGGAGGAGGAGGAGAAGAAAGGTAGGAGCAGAAGAGGAGGGGGAGGAGGAGGAGGAGGAGGTGGGAGGGGAGGTAGAGGAGGAGGAGGAGGAAGGGTGGGAGGTAAAGAGGAAGAGGAGGAGGCGAGGGGGGAGCTATAAGCAGAGGAGGAGGAAGAGGAGGAGGAGGATGAGGAGGAGGCAGAGGAGGAGGAGGCAGGAGGTGGAGAGGAGGAGGAGGAGGAGGAGGAGGAGGAGGAGGAGGTGGACAAGGAGGAGGCACAAGGGGCGAGGCGGAGGAGGAGGAGGAGGAGGAGTAGGAGGAAAAGGTGGAGGAGAAGAAAAGGCGGTGGGAAGAAGAGGGGGGAGAGGAGGAGGAGGAGGGTGGGAGGGAGGTAGAGGAGGAGGAGGAGGAAGGGTGGGAGGTAAAGAGGAGGAGAGGAGGGGGGGGGGAGCTATAAGCAGAGGAGGAGGAGGAGAGGAGAGCGAGGTGAAGGAGGAGGAGGATGAGAGGCAGCTAGAGGAGGAGGAAGAAGAGGATGAGGAGGAGGAGGAGGGGTGAGGTAGAGGCAGAGGAGGATGAGGAGGAGGAGGAGAAGGTGAGGTAGGAGAGGAGGGAGGAGGAGGAGGCAGAGGGGAGGAGGCAAGGAGGAAAGGGGGAGGAGGGTGAGGAGGGGGGGAGGAGGAAGGGGGGGGAGGGGGAGTAGCATGAGGGGGGGAGGCGGAGTAGCACGAGGAGGGGAAGAGGAGGACGGGGAGGTAAAGGAAGAGGTGGAGGAGGAGTAGGATGAGGAGGAGGGGGGGAGGGGGATGCAGAGGTAGAGGGGGAGGAGGTGGGGGGGTGGTGGCGGAGGCAGAGTTAGAGGAGGGGGGGAGGAGGAGGAGTGGTTGGAGGTGGAGGGGGGAGGAGAGGGGGGAAAGCAGAGGAGGAGTAGGAGGAGGAGGGGGGGTGGAGGTGGAGAAGATGGAGGAGGAGGAGGAGGAGGAGGAGGAGGGGGGTGGAGGCGGAGGCGGAGGCAGAGGAGGTGGGGAGGAGAAGGAGTCGATCAAGAAGCACCAAGAGTTGGTTTTACACTCCCATTATGTATTTACACTAGATTTAATTTTGGTGTCAGGCAATTGACATTCTTATTAGAGTCGTAATTTATTGATCTCTTTTCCAACATGCATACAATGTGGTGTACTGCATTTGTGCATTTCCTTCACCACTTCTAACCCTAGTTCCCTCGAGATTGGAATATAATTTGTGCCTCTTATCTACTTTAGTTATAATTATTAAGATGTCTGTTAATTTTTTTTTAATTATTTTTTTATAACTTAATTGTATTTTATTTTTTGTTTTTTTTAACAAGATCGGCTATTGTTTTTAATTCCAAAAAAGAGAGGGCGTGAGAATGCCATTACATCCATAGAGTACGTGAGAAGGCTGCATAGGGCTGGGATGGCAGAAGCCAATCCTCCAGCACGATTTTTCACACTATTACATGAAAAACAAGAACATTTATAGACTTTTACAAACTGTGCTAGTAACAAAATAAATTTACTTGACATGGAAACTAAGAATAGAAGTAGAAGAATAGGATAAAAGGTGGTGATTTGGGACTAAGAACTGTTGTCTTTTTGTCCATTAGAGCTGATAGGGTTCCCCATCTTGCTTACTGAATTTTTGTTTTCTCCCATGTTGGAGCTGGAGCTCTGTGCTGCTTCTTTTGCTACCATGTAGCGAAGGATCTCCACTGACTCTTCAATAAGACCGCAAAGATTGTTGGAAGATCATAGTTGCTCCTCAAGGATATGCACCTTGTGAGTGAGAAACCCAAACGCAGATTGTTGCTTTGACCGAATAATCTTGTTTTTGGAATTGATCATTTTTATCTCCTCATAAAGGTCTGCACAATGTGAACAGTTCTCTCTCTTCATGCTGTAACAAGGAGCAAAGGAAGGATTTCGCAGGGAGGAGAGAGGTTCTGGGAGAATAGAGGAGCCTCCGTGGAGGGAATGGAGAGCTTGGTAGACAAGAGCGCACAGAAGGGAGTTGCTAGAAAAATGAAGGAAGTAGAGGAGCTTTAAGAACAGGAAGGGAGAGAGCCTGAGGAGTGAGCGGGAAGGATCTAGCAGGGAGGATCGGGAAGGATCTGGTAGGGGAGATCAGGAGGATTGGGTTAAGAGAGAAATGGCAGGGAGGATAAGAATATAGTCTTCTCCATCATAAATCGAGGAAGCACTGAGCATTAGGACAACAGGAACACAATAGGAATCCATGGAAGGGGGGAGTAGGTAGACCTGCCTTGGGCAGTGAGTTGATCAGGGGGAGAGACAAGCCAAGTTGGCATAAGAGTTAGCAATTTTATTATTCTACCTTAGGATATGGTAAAAAGAAATATGTCCAATTTCCCTGTTTAAAATTCTGCAACGAGTGATTAATCTGCTAAGATCAATGTTGGGAGATAGTGCTAGTTTCATCGTCATCTGTATTATTATTGACGAGTCTCGAAAGACCATTGCATTCTTAAATTTAAACTCTTTGATTATTTGAAGGCCTTGTAGTAAGGCATAGGCCTCTGCCTTATTAT
This sequence comes from Pinus tabuliformis, assembly GCA_031772625.1. Lineage (NCBI taxonomy): Eukaryota > Viridiplantae > Streptophyta > Pinopsida > Pinales > Pinaceae > Pinus > Pinus tabuliformis. The sequence continues at coordinate 689,260,938 of CM062817.1, read as the reverse complement.
TTGATGATTTCCCTAGTCCCCATTGATAGGTGGCTATATTTCTTCCCAATTCATTGAAAATTGCCCCTCCTGCTCCTATTGTTCCCGGGTTAGATTTTGAGGCACCATCAAAAATATACTGGGTCTACATTTTCCATCAAGTCATTCTAGAAAGTCCTGTTCTTTTAGCCTTACCTTCCATTGAGCATTAGTCTAGAGTTTCTTTGTGCTCGGTTTTTCATGCCTTGAAGGGAGATCCAGGGCGCTTCTGAATATGATTCTTTCTTCCACTTGAATATCTTTGATAATAATATGAATATTTCCTTTAGCATAGATAGTCTCTATAGTTAAGGCCCAGGTTTTGCTCAAGACCTTCCTTCTGAAAGTAGCTTTTTCCTGGAAGATGAATCCATTTCTCATGAGCCAAATGTTCCAAAGAAGGACAAATGGAAGCATATCCCAAATTCTCTTTTGGGCACTCAGTCCCTTTTTGGCACAGAGGTAACTTTTTTTTCACTTGACAATTGTGGCATAGATGGAGGAGTTTCTTTCTATTTTGAAGTTTAGCGGATGACGAAGGGAGCTCCAAGCATGAGAGGCAAATGAACAATCCACAAATAAATGTTGAATAGACTCTTCAGCATCGGAGCAGAAAGGACACCTAGATGCTCCCTGAATGCCTCTTTTTTTCAAATTATCTACTGTCAAGATCTTCCCTTTGAATAGGGTCCAAATAAATATTTTGATCTTTGGCATGCTCTCAGATTTCCAAACCTGCTTCCATAAGACCCACGAAGGAGAAGGGAGAAAGTGATCAAGTAGTGCATCATAACTTTCCTTAATGGCATACGTAGTTCCCAAAGGATCCCATATGAATTTTTCTTCTTCATACCTTAAGGTGGGAGCTGATCCATGTAGTGATTCTTTCATTCTGACTTGAGCATCGAGAAGATGTGCAAGGGAATTGGAAAAATTCCATCCCATCCATCACCCATTGCTTCTACTCCAACTGGAGATTTGGTTTAAGCCGTGTATTCCTTGATCCTTGTGATGCTGCTGGAAGGCGAGGAGAATGTGATCAACAGAGAGGGCCTTTTTCCCCATAATATTGTCATTCTAAATGTTAATGTTACTACCTCCATGAGGCACTTTGGATGTGTTGTCTTGAAGAAAGGGAATGGCCTTTTTGCAATGTTTCCATATGCGCGAACAGGGTTTGCTGGGGGTGTCATGACCCAATAGATGTTGTCTAGCTGTGTTAAGGTTTTTTTTTTTTTTTTTCCTGGAACCAGCATCCACCATGATTGCGGACTGGAGATCAAACACCAAACAATATTTCCACCCAAGAATGCATTTAGCAGCTTGGGTATGTGGATAGCAAGTCCACCACTTTCATGTTTGGTGGTAAGTTGGCTCCATTTGAGAAGACTGAACTTATTCTTATTTGACTTCCCTCCTTTCCATATAAATTGTCTTAGAATCTTTTGTAATTTTTTGTGGATGCTAATGGGGGGCTGGATCAAGGAGAAATTATAGAGGGAAGAGCAGATAAAACTTCCTTTAATAGTATGACCCTTCCAGCCAGGTTTAGCCATGTTTTTCCCCATTGTTGTATCATTTTCTTCATTTTATCAGTTATGTTATTCCATACCTGTGTCTTAAGGGGCCCAATGCAAACCGACATCCCTAAGTAATTGAAGTGGCTCCAATCGAGTTTGTAGGAGACTCCAAATATTTGCACTATATTGTGTATTGTGTTTGTTGTCACATTCCACCCATATATGGAGCTTTTTAGATGGTTAATCTACCCACCAGAGTACTGCATGAATTTCTCAAGGAGATTTTTGAATCTTCTTTCTATTATAATGAGGCTCCTCCCATTAATAGGGTATCATTAGTAAACTATGAATGGTTTATCTTTTTGACCCCATCACCGAAATTGATACCAGCTATCAATCCCATTCTGCGATTATGATCTAGAGCTATGCTGAAATATTCTGCCATGAGGATAAAGAGAAAGGCTGATAAGGGGCAACCTTGTCTTAGTCCTCTCGTGGATTGAAAAAAGGTAGAGGGCCTACCATTGATGAAAGGAGAGATCCAAGGTTTGGAGATGCAATTTTGGATGAGTAAAATGAAGTATTCACTGAATCAAATTTTTCTTATGACAACGAACAAGAGGGAATGCTTTACTCCATTAAAGGCATTTGCTAGATCAAGTTTTAAGACAAAACCTTTCTCACCCCTGCTAACACTAGAGTGAATGTCTTCTTGTACCAGAAGAATAGAGTTAGTTATCTACTATCGATTTGCTAGGAAACCCCCTTGATTTTCTGATATGAGGGAGGGAAGATATGCTTTGATGCAAGAAGCAAGGATTTTCAAAATAATTTTATATGAAGAATTTCACCAAGAGGTGGGCTTAAATGTAGAAAAGGATAGGGGTCGGGTCTTTTTGGGGAGAAGGGCTAGGAAGGTTGAGTTTGTCCAGCCTCCTATATTTGTTTTCTGATGCACCCAATGTATCATCTTCATTATATCTCGACAAATAACCTCCCAGAATATGAGATAGAAACTAATCGAGAAGCCATCCAGGTCAGGAGCCTTGTCTGGATGAAGAGTCCAAACTGCCTTAATGACTTCTTCCTCCTCAATGTCTTTAATTAGAGAATGTTTCATTTCCTCTGTTATCATTTTTGCAGTGTGTACAAGAAGATCATCTTAATCTTCCTCCTCGGTGTTCTCTGATAAGAGATTTCTGAAATGTTGTCGAGCAACATCTTTTATCTCTGCTTGGTCTGTGCGCATGATCCTTGCTTCATCTTGAATTTAATTGATGGCATCCTTAAATGTTCTCAATGTTGCCTGTTTATGAAAGTAGGAGTTGTTTTTGTCCCCTACGTGTAACCACGGATTTATGGATTTTATCCGCCATTTCTCTTCATCCTTTCTATTATTGTTGTAATTCTCCCTATAGATCCCTTTTTCCTTGTCGTGCTTTTGCCTGTCCATTCCATGGTCTTCTATATCCTTTTGGATCTCAACCAGTTCTCTTTTTAGTTCTTGTTTGTGGTGCTCTGGCTCCTTATATGAGTTTTTGACCCATATCTTAAGTGCATTACACACATTTTTTAGTTTTGTTTCCCAAATGTGCATTGCTGAGCCTTCTACAAGCTGGTGCCAGGTGTTTTCCACAATGTTCCTTGCTTCTAGAGAATCGATCCAAAGTGTGTTGAATCGAAAGGGCAGAGGTCCCAGATTTGGATGTGAACCGAGATCTAATGTGCCAGGTTGCTGATCAAAAGCAATACATTCTAAGATGGTGGAGGTGGTTGTAGAGTGAAGGGATGTTAACGGGACAACCATAATGAAGTGGTCTAGTCTCTCCATTATGTTCCCTAGTACAAGTCTTTTGTTGCTCCAAGTAAAACAATGATTCTTTGGCACAATATCCACTAGATCATGCTCATCCATAATATTTTTCAGCTTTTCTCATGGGGGATTAGTTGTAAAATTTCCTCCCCATTTTTCTTTCGCATAGGATCATATTTAGATCACCTCCATTGATGTAGTTCAAATTTTCTTCTTTTTCCATATCCTCCTGAAGAGTGATCCAACCCACTTCCTTGACCTTGTAGTGATTTGGCCCATATATGTTTTAGATGATTATTTCTATTCCCTCTCTTACACTCTACATTTTGAGTTTTATCCAATATTGCATTTTGTGGGCAGCAACGAGTCTCCATAATATTTGATTCCACATTGTTGCCATACCACCCAAGGCTGCCCAGGAATGTACACTTACACCTTGATAATTTCTGATTCTGGTGATGATGCTATCCATGTCTGCTCCTCCTAATTTTGTTTCTTGAAGAAGTATGATTTCAAGTTTCTCTTGTTTAATGATGTCTTTCAGGGCATTTATTTTTAGGGGTTGCCCAAGTCCCCTGCAATTCCATGTGAGATATTTCATCATGGAGGCAACGCAGGTGTAGTACCTATCTTGGTCCCTTCTACTTTTTGTACTTTTTCTTTGTTGAAGTGCCCTCCAATGAAAGGTTCTATCAGATTTTGTGTCCCCATGGAAATGTCCTTCTATGCTGCTTAATCCCTATGATGTTTGGTGGTTTTTCTACCAGGTCCAAGTTTAGCAACATTTCTAGTGATTATTCTTGCTGGTGTTGATTCCATGGACGATGAAGGAGGACGAGGAATGGAGGTAGAAGGTTATGAGAAAGGCTCAGAGGAAAGAAGAGAGAAGGTCAGGGGAGTATCCTCTTCAGTTGAAGACAGAGCATTAAAAGTGTTGGAGGAAAGGGGAGAGGAAGTTCTGGGGGCTGGCTATGTCAGAATGGGCTCATATGAGGAAGGAAGGTTAGGGCCAGTAGAAAGGGGGAGCATGGGAGAAGAGGATGGGACAGGTTTAATGGATTGATTAAGGTTGTTCTTTTTCTTTTTGACAGGTTCCCATTGGGGTTCAGGCCCATTATCTTTAGTTTCAATTGATTTTGGGCATCTATTAGGAAAATGACCATATTCATGACATACCTTGCATTTCAAGGGAAGTTTTTCGTAATCCAGCTACTTTATGTGCGTCCAGTTGTCCACCTTTAGTTTGATTGCCTTAGGGAGTCGTTTCCCTAGATCTACTTCAACACAGATTCTAGCACAGGCTTGCATGTTGTCCTTTGGCTCGCTTTTGTCTATAAACATTCCCACAACGTTTCCAATCGCTTTGACAAATTCACCCCCCTAGCAGTGTAGTGGTAGATGAGGCATTCAAACCCAAATAGGGACAACATTTGGAATGCCAAGTTCTAGGCAAAATATGGATTCCATTTATTGAGATATAGCCCTCTGGTGTCAATGGAATAAGGCCCATTTCTGAATATTAGGTCTTTGTCTTCTTTTGTCTCAAAATAGAAGGTGAAGTATCCCCTTCCATAGAATTTGATAGAGATATTTCCTGTTATTTTATCCATCCAGCTTATTTCTACCCATTTCTGAACTGACTTTGGGGATGGCCAGAGTCCTGTGAATTGCCTAATTAATCCTTTTTCTCCCAGAGATAAGGCAACCCTTCTCAAAATAGTTGGAGGTAGGGAAACTTCTTGCAATCCCTCAAGTTTCTTGACAAATTTCAACATTGAGGGTCTTGGCCTGGACAGATTCAGGGTGTCGATAAGAGTTGGGAACTCAACTTGCAGGTCAGAGGTTGTGGCCACCTCTGGGATAGGTTTCGAAGGTGCCATGCAGACAGGAAAATGCGAGTAGGCGGAGGCTGTGCACAACTATAGATGACCTAGCTCTGTGTTTTTGATTTAGTATTAAATTTTTTATATGTAATATTTTTATTGTTTTTTTAAATTCTATGTTAAATTTTTATTTTTATTTTTTCTTTTACTTAAAATTCATCCTTTTTTCAATTTTTAATTCTCAAATGTTATCATTTTTTTATATAAAATTCATAAAATTTGTTATTTCTCCTATTTTTTTATTAAAATTTTCAATAATTTTTTTTGTTTTAATTTAATGTGGGTTTTTAGCGAAAATTTCCTAAAATACATATTTTTTTAATTATATCTATATGAAAAACGTGTATTTTCTGTCGAGTATTTAAAATTATTATTATTTGGTGACAATTATTTTTTGTGTATTGAAATACTAATTAACGATATATAAATATAAAAAGAAAAATAGAATATCAAAAATATTCTTTTTTATTCTCTTTTAAACTTTGCAAAAACAATAAATTTTCATTATAAGAATATAGTGCAAAGGAAAACAAAAACAAAAAAATTGAAAACCCTTAAAAACCAAATTTCTAAGGATGAAAAACATGAAGAGGAATAAGATAGTTTTGAAAAATGATTAAATACTCATCATTTAAAAAAAAAACAAAAAAAACTTAATCGAAATTCCGTAAAAATGGCCAAAGCACCATGTTTAAACTAATCAAAAGGACAGATACAAGTCCATCTCTGTATACCTGGAATTGGGATTCGATTTCATGTCTTCAGTGAGCTAATTCGGATGCTTTGAACAACAGCAATGTCAGCCCTGCACTCACTCCAATAATTTACAATGCACTAGACACAAATACAAAGTTATGAAATGGAATTAGTTCTTACAACAAAGCAGAGATCAACAAGAACAATGAAATAAAATATAATTTTATCCATACCATTTTTGAGAGATAATTGATTTATATGATCCCAAAAAAATTATTAAACAACTCAGCTTTCCTGCCCTTCCCTTCTCTTGTTAGCCTCCTCCTCTATCCCACACAACCATGACTGACTTAAACACAACCTCGACCTAGACAGGCCCAAACTCTAGCCACACATACATCGAAGCACACAAGAATAACCAGACTCAATATGGATAGAGGAGGAGGACGATGCTCGAAAAATGATAAGACTTAATATAGGGATTGCCTAGCTCCCTTCAATGGCTACAAGAGTTTTACCACCTCTACTTCCTCTGGGGTTCCATGCTCTCTCTTCAATTGAGAGTTCATGGTTTTCAAAATTTCAATGAAATCTGCGCTTCTTTGAAAATCTCAGCGGATGCATTTTTTTGTCTAGGTTCGGCAGATGCTTCTGGTTGTTTGTTTTTTTTGGTGTTTGTTTCCATTAATTCTTGTTTTTTTCCTTTGAAACACACATCTTTCCAATAGGGCTTCAATTCATGATTTTACCATTTTTTATTTATTCCATTTCGTTAGTCACATTATTATGGATTTGACATTTATAATTCAGTATGGATTTAATTTTCATTTTAATATTTTAATTATTTTTTAGGATATTTGAAACAGGGTGTTCAAAGCACTCGAGAGTTTGTCTAACATATAATATAATGTCATCTATTTTAAATTTTAGCTAATATTTATATAACTTTTTTGGATATTAATAGCATTTTTTCTTTTTAAATTGCAAAGGAATATGTATGTAGTGTAGCATCTTGAAAATTTGCAAAATGGGTTTTAATAAGTTTTAAAAAAGGTAAGTGAAAATATGTGTATCCTAATCTTTATAATGAAGGGAAAGGTCTTTGATCTTGGTAGGAATTAGTGTAGCCATATAAACAAAATGGCTAGTAAACTCAGATGAACATCAAAACACTTACCTCATGATATATTTCACATTACTAACTAAAAAAAATCATGAAGACCTCAAAACTCTACCCAGGATGAAAATTACTTATGAAGGTGGAATGAAGATCTCAAAACTATACCCGAGATGAAAATTACTTATCAAGTTGATAGCTTAGAGATTGTCAATAATGCCAAAGCTAAAACTCAAGACAAAGAATTTCTCCAAATCATCAGAGGTTGATGTTCGCTATACATGACCTTGAAGATCATAGAAGTTTAGTTGATTATAATATTTGGAAGAACATACACTTCTGCTTGTCCTTCATCTCCCAAGTAATATGTAGATCTTTGTGAAGTTGTTGACTTGTAAGACTATTATAGTTGATGTTAAGAGAACTGATGTGAATGCTAAAACTCAAGATAAGGAAGGAATTTCTCTATATTATGAAAGGTTGATCTTCGCTGGGATAAGAAACCTTGGGATAGGACTTTTAAAGGTTTAGTCTAAAGGAACTCACTCTCCCCCTAGTTCTTTTTCTATGTGGTGGTATGAAAAAATTTCCCAATCACACGAACATGAGTGTTAGAAATTATTGATGATAATAAGGAACATATTTTAGATAAGGATGGAATTCCTCCATATTCAGAGGATGATCTTTCTTGAGAAGTAAGAAAAACTCCTATAAGTAAGGGAAATATTATTGCCTTAAAAAGGTGCAAAACCTACATTTAATGAGGTTGGCACCATTTTCACAAATAGCAGAAGCAATGATGTTCGAGAGAAGAATAACCATCTTGTTAATGCATGTGATATAGAAATTGGTCCATATTCTTTCCATTTTTGTTTTCTACTTATTTTAAGAGGTCAATAATTATCACTGCCACTATTCAATTTGGTTTATTGATCCTTTTACTGTTCCATTTAAAATATTTTCTCATATGAATTAGTTATTGTGGTTTGCTTGTGTCTCCACCTATATACTCATTATATGGAGTTGTCTAGTTGTTGTAATTCTTTAGAGGATTTTTGTCCTTTTGTGTCTTCCATAAATTTTTTCTATCTATTATTGGAATAGTATTGTTGTCCATTTTACTTAGCTAGGAAAGAAACTTCGTAAGTGATTTTAGAAATGTAATTAAATATTGTTTATGAAACCTAATGTAGTTGGATTTGAGATTTAGTGGCATAGGAGGCACTTGGGTGGTGGAAAAATTTTTAACCAATTTGTGTCAATTACAACTCTATATATTTTTATTAAAAAATTAAAGAAGAAAAACCATAAAACAAAAAAAAAGTTATAAAACAAACAATGATTATTATTAAAAAAATTAATCAATAAAATCCACTTCGGTCCCTCGGGCGGGCTCAATACGATTCTCATAATTGGATTAAGTCCGCCTAGGGGCTTGCGGGCCCATGGCTCTGGGCGGGAAGAGTTGTAGGCACCTTCGCCCACACAAGGAAATGCCCCGCCAAGCCACTGGGTAGGGCTCCATCGCAACTCTGCCAGCCCAGGGTCGTGCCCCCTTTAGCCACTTGCAAGGCTCCATTTGATTCTGAACATCGGATAAGCCCCTCACCCGATTCTCGGAATCGAGTTGAGCCTGCCAAGAAACCAAAAAATGGCTTCTTCTTTTTTTCAAGTTTTTATTTTTTTATATATATTTTTATAGTGATAATATTTTTTTATATATAATTCAGTTACTTTCACATTTATATGGTTTCTTTTTATTATAAAATATTTTTTTAATTCTTTTTATTGTCAAAATTTTTATATTTATATCTTTTTTTTCTTGTTTTTTTATTTTTTAAATTTATTTTTTCAATGTTAATTTTTTTCTTTAATGGTTTTTTTATAACTTTCGTATTTTTTATTTTTAAATTTTTTATATGTAATATTTTTATTGTTTTTTAAATTCTATGTTAAATTTTTATTTTTATTTTTTCTTTTACTTAAAAGACATCTTTTTTTGAATTTGTAATTCTCAAATGTCATCATGTTTTTATATAAAATTCATAAAATTTGTTATTTATCCGATTTTTTCATTCAAATTTTCAATATTTTTTTATATATTAAATGTGGGTTTTTAGCGAAAATGTCCTAAAATACATATTTTTTTAATTATATCTATATACAAAACGTGTATTTTCTGTCGAGTTTTTTAAATTATATAAAAAAATTAGAATCTCAAAATATTCTTTTTTTATTCCTTTTTTAAGCTTTGCAAAAAAATTAAATTTTCATTATAAAAAGGCAGCGCAAAGGAAAACAAAAACAAAAAATCAAAAACCCTTAAAAACCAAATATCTAAGGATGAAAAACATGAAGAGGAACAAGAGAATTTGAAAAATGGTTAAGTACTCATCATTTTAAAAAAAGAAAATCCACACTTAATACATTAGAAAATTTAAAGTGTTAAAAATAAGTCCTTTAAAGAAATGGCTTGATGGCACATTAACAATTTTCAAAATTAACGTGAAAATCACTGACATTTAAAAACAAATCTTCATCCTTGATACATAGGAAAATTTAAAGAATCAACACTTTTCAAAATCAGTTAATTTTTTTGCTAACTCAAAAGAACAGGTAATTGTATTAGTTCCCGTTTCAACGTTTACATTGTTAAGATTATTCTTATATGTTTTCAAGCTTTTTGGAGATTCTTTTTGCAATTTATTATATATTTCGTTATCTTTAGCTTGATATCATCAGGACATTGATGTCATTTTTAGAATTTTTTATATTGTTTATCATGAGTTTCTACGATTGTCTCCACATTCAAGGATAAAATTATGGAAATATACTATATAATTGTGAAATATACTTAAAGCTCCTCATAGGAAGGGGTGAGATATCAAATATTCAAAACCAAACGGTTTAAATAGAAGTTTCAAAACCTATTAGAAAATGTGATCTACAACGTTCAATTGCTTCAAATTTTCTATTTTCTCAAGGAAGAATAATACTCATGTCTTCACTACAAATAATTGTTTAGATATTGGGGTGTATATGAATTTTGGTTAAAAGGATTTTAAAATTTAGAGAAGGGTCCCTCCAAATCTCTTCTTATTTCTAACACATCAGTAAGTAAGATGGCATTATTGTGCTAAGCCAATTAATATGAAGGTGAAATAAGATTCTAATATTTACCCATTGATTAGCTCCCATGATTCTAGACTTGGAATAATTCTTACATTAGTAAACAGGTAGGATTGAGTTGTTGGTTATTGGAGTTTTCTTGAGAGATTTTCTCAAGAGTATTCTCCTTGTTTGGAATCTATTGGATCTCATGAACACTATTCATGTGGCTTGTAATTTGTCTTTGAAATGAACAATATACAAATTGTTTTTTGTGCACTATGTATCTTCCTCATATTTCTTTATTCGTATCAGAGCTTGTATGGGCTTGAATCTCTTATGGGAGGGCCCAGGAAGACAGAGAACATGTGACCATTGATACTATGCACATAAGTAAAATTGGATTAGATTACTGTGTACTTATTATTTAGTTGTAGATATGAGTGACATTGTTGAGTGTTTGTCCAAACTTTAATGTCCAATTGGAGGAGTAACTGGAGAACAAAAGGGTTGCCCAGTCTAAGGACAATGCAATGTAGTTATCAGCCCAGGGTGTGTGAAGTTGAAACTGGAATGTTTCAACAAGAGTGGTGCATCTGGAGAGGTCGTATATTGTTGTGAGGTCCTACGACATAGGAGGGATTTGTTTCTTGCATAGGGGATCAATGGACATAGAGGAAAATAATGAATTGTTGAATAAAGATGAGATCAGGTGCATTCGTGGTTAAAAACTTTGAAAATTGTTCATTCATCTCCAAAATGACGATCAGATCAAGGAAATTAGTTAATTCCCCAAGAGCCATAAAATGTTTTGAGGGAAAAAGTGAGCTCCATCTATCTGTACTGTGGTATTTGAACAATTCTCCAAAAATATGAAGTTGTTGCAATTTATAGTTTTAGGAACTGAGTTAGAGATTGTGGTATCACCGCTGAAGATAACTGTAGTGGAGCATGATGTTTCAACAAAGCCCTAAGAAGCTCAGCAAATATTTTGACTCAACTTATTGGTTACGCTGCGCTTGAATTTTGTAGAAAGGTGGTGCTTGTCAATATGTTGGCTTTAAGGAGTTTTTTATAGTCATGGAAGCAAGAAATTGAAGACGCTACATCTCAATGCTGACTTTCAATTATGAACTATTTTTAGTAGCAGAGCTTCTATATTTTTTGCACATCTGGGGAATTGGTTTGGATTTGTTGGTGTAATCCCCCCTTTAGTTCCTTCTAAATTTTGTGAGTGTGAATATTCATCGACATTATTTTTTCAATCAATTTTCTTCAACTACAAATTATGGAGGAACTAGGTTTGAAGAGAATTGTTCAAATTGCGTAGAGTGGAATAAACGAGAGTCATTATGGAATGTGATTATGTTAGGATATTCTGACACATAGGAAGTAGTTAGGTATAACTTGGTCTAGTATAGGGTTAGGTAAAGTGTGTTTCTTTACTATGTACTTTTTGTAACTTACAATCCGACATTCACGGTATGTAGTGATTCGACGGTTCATTCTCTCCTCGGTATTACCGACACTTGATCCGTGGCTTAACACCCGATTGGTCCATGATCTCTATTTAAAGAGCATGGAGGGTCATTTGTAGGGTAACCGTTCATGAGAGAAGCTTATGTAAATTTTCCTTCTTTTATTAATAAATTGCCTGAAGTGGCCAGTTGGCTCAGGCCATGGACTGTTTCCCTCTTTGAGGGTTTTAACCACGTCAAAAATACTGGTGTATTGATCTGTGATCTATTTGTGAGTGGTGTCCTTTGGTGTTCTGTCTGAGGAACTTACCCTGTAAATTCCTACATGGTATCAGAGCTATTTGATAGCCGCGTCCATTGGTGATCCAAATCTGAAGCCGGTAGAACTGCATCCGACTGTCGTTTCCTAGATCTACTGCTTCTGACTACTTTCAGGCCGAGAGGACTGCTCTATTGTGTTAGGAGCATCTGTTCCAGTGAGGAACCCCTTTCGTTTCACGCGAAAAGGTTTCCGGTAGCCCCAGCTACGTCATTTTTAAGATCTGGAGGTATACAGTGTTTATTTGCAGTTTACAGTGATTTTCTCTCTGTTTATTTCGGTTTATTTAGCTTTTTGTTTTTTTTATTACCAGATCTATACCTTTCATTTCTGCGTATGCTCTTTGCCCTGCGACTCTGTGTGATTTGGGAAAATCAGAAACAGAAAGGAATGATTTTTCTCATGCATATGCTCTTTTCCGCCGCGCCTTAGTGTGATCTCGGAAGATCAGAAACATAGAGGGAAATATTTAGTTTCCGGCTAAAGCTAACTTCGAGCTGCAAGGTTCGTTTTTTTTTTGTATGTCCGTGTTGGGTTTTGTGTTTTTTGTTTTGTAGGGAAAAAGAGCTTTCCCAAGTAAGCAAGCATCCCAAAGCTTCAGCGACTAAAAAAAAAAAAAAAAAACCCTTCCTCTGTTCCAAAAATTACTAAACTTTTAGTTTAGCTCACTTGGTCCAAAGCTACTTTATGAGAGTAGAGGTCTTGAGTTCAAGTATTCTTTTTGTTGAGCTAATTAGATTAAGTTTAGAAAGGGGGTGGATTTTTTTTAAACATTATCATTCATTTCCGCACATTCCCGCACTTCGTCGACATCTTCATCAAATTTTCTTCAAAAAGCCATAACTTCTTCATCCGGAAGTTGTTTTCAGAGCCGTTTTTTTTAACCAGCCTAATTTTTCGAGATCTTTCCATTGGAACACTTAGTTTCAGCATCTATAGCTTCAGTTTCTGTTAAAATGGAAGGTCCATGCCAAGTTATTCTTGACAGCACCAACTACTTCCAATGGTGGTCCTACATTGTGGATTTACTTAGAAGTAAAGGTCTCTACAGAATAGCCTCAGGCCAAGAAACCAAACTGAAAGATGAAGATAAGGAAGCTAAATGGGAAAATAGGCAAGATCAAGCACATGGGTTGATAGGGATGTCTATTTCTCCAGATCTTAGATTCCATATTGCAGAACTTGATACTCCTGAGGAAGCAATGAAACAGATCACTAAAGTTTTTGGAATTAAAAATGAACTTAAAGCCCATCAACTCGAAAATGAGTTGCTTACATTGGACCCCAATAATTTTTCTTGCATTGAAGATTTTTTGTCCAAGTTCAAGACCCTTGGACTTCTCTTGGAAGGTGTTAAGGTTAAGAAAGAAGATAGTAACCTTATCTATTCCATTCTTACTAAGTTGGGACCAGCCTATTCTGTGTTTGTTTCCACCTTCCATTCTACAAGAGAAGCCTTCATTTTTCAAGGACAATCCTACAAGTCCCCTTCCTTTGATTCCTTTTGTGATTCTTTAATAAGAGAACAAGAAAAAATCTTACACCTTGGTCTTCTTAATCTTGGAAACTCTTCTAAGAAAGTGTTAGCCGCCCAGCAACAACCAAATTCAAAGAATCCTAAGAAATTGTATCCTAAAAGGAATGGTCCTAAACCAAACAAGGGTCCTAAGCAAATTCGGCCTCAAAATGAAAAATCATTTCAACAAAATGATAAGACAAATAAAAACAAAGGGAAGAAGACTGATAGACATTGCAACTTTTGTAATCGAGATGACCACTTAGAATCCAAATGATTTAAGAAGATGGAAGCCTTGGAAGCAGCATTGAAGAAGCATAACATCCATTTGGAGCACTCTTCAACTTCAACTTCATCTTCAGGAATAACACTTTCTGCATGTGGTTGTCAAGCATCTCGGTCTGGCTATGCACTAAATGTATCTTCTTCTTCTCATTCTCATGAGTGGCTCATTGATTCTGGAGCTTCTTATCACATGGCCAAAAACAAAGCCATGTTTTCTTCTTTAAATGATTGTAACACCAAAAATATATATGTTGGTGATGATAGATCTCTTAGTGTTATAGGGACTAGAACTGTTCATATAGACAATGGTCAATTTAATGATGTATTATGTGTTCCAAACTTATCCGGCAACCTTCTATCTGTATATCAGATAACTCATTCAAGTGAAGGTAAAATCGTTGAATTCTCACCTCACGATGTTGTAATTAAGGACCTAAGAGATCTTAGACAGATTTTAGCTACTGGAATTGCTGATGATTCTACAAGGTTGTATAAGTTTCACAACTTTGGGTCATCAAATCTTCCCTCAGTATTTGTTGCTCATAACGATGAAGTGAGCAAACTTTGGCATGAGCGATTTGGTCACTTAAACTATCGCTCCCTTCAGAATCTATTTAAAGAAAATATGGTGACAGGTCTTCCAAGGGTATCTTGCAGAGATTGTGTTTGTTCCGGATGTGTACTCAGAAAACATCATCGGGATAGTTTTGAAAAACGTGCCCCTTGGCATGCCTCAGCCCCTTTATAGCTTGTGCATAGTGATTTATATGGTCCACTTCCAGTTGTTTCATTCTCTGGCTACAAGTATTTCTTAACTTTCATTGATGATTTCTCCAGACGCACTTGGGTATACTTCTAAAAACTCAAGAGTGAAGTATTTAACATGTTCTTGGCCTTTAAGGCCTTTGTTGAAAAACAATCTGGCCATCAAATTCTTAAGTTAAGATCTGATAATGGCGGAGAATATGTTAACAACAAATTCATCAACTTTTGCACTGAGAATGGAATTCAAATGCAACATATTGTTCCATATACTCCACAACAAAATGGTGTAGCTGAAAGGAAGAATCGTACCTTAAAGGAAATGGCTAATTGTATGCTTCAATCTAAAGGACTTGGTCTTAATTTTTGGGCAGAAGTAATTAACTGTGAAAATTACGTAATAAATCGCACTCCTACTAAGGTTTTAAAGAATATCACTCTAGAAGAAGCATGGAGCTCAATTAAACCAGATGTAAGTCACTTTCGTGTTTTTGGAAGTGAAGCATGGGCCCATATTCCAGATGAGAAACATAAAGCTTTAGAACCTAAGAGTGAAAAATGTATTTTTGTTG
Source organism: Pinus tabuliformis (assembly GCA_031772625.1). NCBI lineage: Eukaryota > Viridiplantae > Streptophyta > Pinopsida > Pinales > Pinaceae > Pinus > Pinus tabuliformis. Next base: position 689,245,851 of record CM062817.1, on the reverse strand, counting down.
GATATTCTGAAGATGTCAAAGGATATAGACTTATTCCACTTAAGTCCAAAAATGTTATCAATAGAAGAGATGTAAAGTTTGCTGAAAATATATCGGCCTACGAGCCTAGTTCGGCGGATGTGCCACCTCTCCCTATCTCTTCTACTTTTGAAAATATTTCCTCTTCAGATGATGAAAGCGAGGATGACAATCCTCCCCCACCTTCTCAAGATCCTCCTTTAGTTCCTCAGCTTCCAAAATGGGTCTGTGCTACTCGGGATGCAGCAGGTGATCTTGACGGTGATCCTACAAATCAGTGACGTACACATTCTCAGTTTGATAGAGCCTCTTCTTTACTGGCTCAAGATTCAGTGAATTTTGATCCTGACACCTTTGCAGAAGCTTCAGGCCATCCATATTGGGAAGCAGCTATGAATGAAGAATATCATTCATTATTGGCAAATGATACATGGGATCTTGTTCCTTTACCAAAGGGATGAAAACTTGTTAGATGCAAATGGGTTTACAGAACCAAGTATGGACCAGATGGGAAAGTTGATAAACATAAAGCTCGTCTTGTTGCTAAGGGTTTTTGATAAGTTGAAGGCATTGACTACACTAAAACCTTCTCCCCTATTGCCAAAATGAACTGTATCCGCCTTGTTCTTTCCCTTGCTGCCTCTTTCAGATGGGAAGTCCATCAGATGGATGTTAAATCTGCCTTCTTGCATGAGGACTTGCATGAAGAAATCTATATGGAACAACCTATTGGCTTTATACAAATAGACTCCAGCCTTGTATGTCGGCCTAAGAAATCCCTTTATGGTCTCAAGAAATCTCCTCAAGCTTGGTATGCCAAAATGGATAGCTTTCTTTTAGAAACTGGCTTTTCTAGGTGTCATTCTGACAATACTGTCTACACCAAGAAAGTGGGCAAGTCCCTTATCATTCTTGTTCTTTATGTTGATGATCTTATCCTTACTAGTAGTGATCCCAACGTTATAAACCAAGTGAAGTCCAGCCTTAAAAGGAAGTTTGAAATGACAGACTTAGGACACTTACATTATTTTCTTGGTCTTCAAGTCTTGCAATCCAAGGAAGGTATTTCCCTTTCCCAGTCCAAGTATGCCTGTGATATTCTATGCCATTTTCACATGGAAGACTGTAAGCCAGCCCCTTCTCCCTTTCAGTCTAGAGTCAAACTTTCAGTCACTTGTACTTCTCCTGAAGTTGATGCTACCTTATACGGTCAACTTGTAGGAAAACTTTTGTATCTAACCCATACTCGTCCTGACCTTTCCTTTGTTGTTGGCCTTGTTGATCGGTTTATGCAAAACCCACATGAAAGTCATTGTAAAGCAGCTAAAAGAATACTCTGTTATGTTCGAGGTATAGTTCAGTTTGGGATTCATTACAGTGCCGAAGCAACTCCTCTATTGGCTGGTTTCACTGATTCCGATTGGGCTAGTGACCCTGATGATCGGAAGTCTACTACAGGTTATGTGTTCACTCTTGGTTCAGGACCTATTACATGGGCTTGCAAGAAACAAGGTGCCATTTCTCTTTCTTCAGCAGAAGCAAAGTATCGTGGTGTCGTAGAAGCTAGTAAGGAAGCCTTGTGGATTCGTCAGATCCTGTCAAAGTTTGGCTTTCAGCAGCAGCATCCGACTACACTTTGGTGTGATAATCAAAGTGCCATTCAACTATGCAAAGATCCAGTCCAACATCAGCGCAGCAAACACATTGAACTACACATGCACTTCATCAAAAAGCTCATTCACGACCATGTTCTTGAAGTGCAATATTGTTCAACAAATGATCAAGTTGCAGACATCTTTACAAAGGCTCTCACAAAGGCGAAGTTTACTAAACTTCGATTTATGGTTGGAGTTCAGGAAGTTGTCACTAAGGGGGGATAGGCTCTAGTGCCTCCTTCCTTCTTCTATTGTGTCACATTTGTACATCCTTCAATCCTATCCCAAGTTGTTCTTAAGGGGGGATGTTAGGATATTCCGACACATAGGAAGTAGTTAAGTATAACTTGGTCTAGTATAGGGTTAGGTAAAGTGTGTTTCTTTACTATGTACTTTTTGTAACTTACAATCCGATGGTCACGATATGTAGTGATCCGGCGGTTCATTCTCTCCTCGGTATTACTGACACTTGATCTGTGGCTTAACACCCGATTGGTCCATGATCTCTATTTAAAGAGCATGGAGGGTCATTTGTAGGGTAACCATTCATGAGAGAAGCTTATGTAAATTTTCATTCTTTTATTAATAAATTGCCTGAAGTGGCCGCGTTGGCTCAGGCCGTGGACTATTTCCCTCTTTGAGGGTTTTAACCGCGTCAAAAATACTGGTGTATTGATCTGTGATCTGTTTGTGAGCAATGTCCTTTGGTGTTCTGTCTGAGGAACTTACCCTGTAAAATCCTACAGATTAGATTTATTGTTATGGGTTTTTCTTTGTCCTATTTGTTAGGTTGTTTCTTTTTTTCTAAAAAGTTCAAAAAAACTCATGAATAGAGGAATATAATTAAATTAACAGTTCTCGACGTTCTTCGGTGTCCATAGAACACACCACTATGTTAATTGTATGAATTTGATATATATTGGTGGTTCTTGTTGTGCTTCGGGGTTCAAGAGAATCAATTAAAGGTATTGTAAGGAGATTCATTTGTGTAGAAAGGTCAGTTGCATAATTGACTTCTAGATACAGTCTAGTATCGAGATTGTCCTTCGGGATATTTAGGAGAATCAATTATACAAAGTTCATCAAGATGGTTAGAGGTAATTATGTCTTAAATGAGTTGAATGAGAAGCTCAAAAATTGTGTTGGTGGAAAGGGTGTTGTCTAAGAGGCTTCAGAATGGGTATAAATGTCGAGGAAGGCCAGTTAGACAGATGTTACATGCTAATTGTAAATTGTCAGTTTTATATTAATATATGTAATGATGTAAATGTAATCATTAAATGGTGGATTTGGAATAATGCTTACATTAGTAAATAAGTATGATTGAGTTGTTGGTTTTTGGAGTTTTGTTGAGATATTTTCTGAACAATATTCTCCTTGTTTGGAATCTGTTGGATTTCATGGGCACTATCTATCCATCCTATAATTTGGCTTCGAAATGAGCAATATATGATTTTTTTTTTGTGTGCACTATGTCTATTCCTCATATTTCCTGGTTCTAGGTTATAAAAGCTTTTTGATAAGCTATAAAAAAATGGATGATGAATTAGATTAACATGAGATTAAAAATGAGTGTGACCCAATTCTAAATATTGCTATCAATTAAATGTTCTTCTAGATAGCTCTCAAATTAAAATATAAAATTTGTTTCCTATATTAGCTCATTTCTTAGAAAAAATTATAGATGTATCATTGATTCACACTCGACTTTTTGGAACCTTACTTTTCCTAAGAGCATTAATTCACATTCCCATTTAAGATATTGTCATCACATGATAATATCTTTTATTAAAAATGTAAAACTTATATATCATCATTAAAAGTGACCACTACACACACACACACACACACACACAGGATCATGGGCTACATATAAAACTAATTATCCAAACATATTATTGGAGGATGGGATATTACTACATCAATAGAGTTACTAAACACACACTTAAGTTGTAAATCAGTGAACACTTAATTGTATTTCAAGAATTATTCTTTTGTTATGTTATTAGCTTAAAATTAATTTTCCCAATTTTTTTCATTATGTTAGGATGTCATATAATAAAATTAACATAAATTGATCTTAACTTTAATTTCACTTAGGTAGTAATATGAGCCAAAAAAATAGTCGTGATCTAAATTCTTAGTTCTTAGGTTAATATGGTTTTAAAAATACGTAAATAAAAACAAATATGATGGAATTATATTAATTATATGTGTGTGGGGGGTCATTTCAATTTGTTTTGTGTGGTTGATCCTCCTCAGCAAAGTTCAATTGGTATACGTGACAAGATGATATACTATTATTATAGTTATTGTTATTAATTTACTTGCATTAATTTTATTATTATGTATTATTATTTTGTATGATGATGATAATAATAATAATAATAACTTGTATAATAATAATTTACATATGCTAACTTTAACATTATATATATGAAACAAATGTTAAAATTTCCTGATTTCTAAGATATAAGCTATATATGGCCACTCCCATTGCAGAATATACATTTTAGAAAATTTATAATTATTTATTAAAGGAAAACATAATCACTTTTTCTATGAGCGTTAATGATTGAATATTTGTACTGGAGAATGGGCTACCATGACACCAGTAAAGTTATTGAAATTTTACAATATAATATTTCTATCTTTAATAGGTGAAAAGTTATGGAGCTTGTATATTTATAAAATAATTATTTGGTTGTGTTGTTGGCTTAAGCTTATTTGAAGTAAAATAGGTGACCAAATGTGATACCATCATTTTGTTACTAAATGCTCATATCTATTTTTTTATAAGGGAAGTATGTATCAAAAGCTTGGTAAGAATATGGCAATCGGGTGTGGAAGGAGTATACTTCAAGTGATAGAGACGCATATTGTGTTTCTGGCTGTGGTGGGTTCAAATCTCTGATACATGCTCTATTATGTGAAAATAATAAAATAAAGTTATATAAATGAGTTCTATTGGGTATTCCCACAATTGTTTGGTTGAGAAAAACGAATATTAAAATTTAGTCAAATGATCTTAGCTCAAGTAGTTAGGTGAACAATTGGTTTCTTGAGTAAAGTGCCTTATATTCTCTAGAGGCATGTTCTACTTGGTTTCTTTATAAAATTTTTGAAATATTTCTATCTTGTTTAATAGTTGAAGCCAATATTTCAAAGTTATTGATTCCCTAAAGAGAAATCTTAGAAGTGGATTTGGTTGGTCATCTAGTGTTCATTAGGTTTATGTAGTGCACAAAAAAAAACATATGAACATTTATAATAAAGTTTATTTTCCACTTGTTATGATTTATTATTATAGTAAGGAATTAGAATTTGTCGAGGTGGATATCGAATGCCATTTCTTGGTGTCATATGAAGATCAATAAAAAAAATAATATGAAAAGTGTGTCAAATGATCCTAGCTCAAGTAGTTAGGTGAACCATTTTTTTCTCAATATCAGTGCCTTCAATTCTCTGGAGACGTGTTGTAATTAGTTTTTTCATAGAATTTTTTAAATAGTTCTGTCTTGTGTAACAACATAAGAAAATATTTTGAAGTTCTTGATTCTCTAATTTTGTTTTGGTTTAAGTAAAAAGGAAAAAAAATCTTACAAGGTGATTTCATTGATCCTCTACTAATGATTAAGTTTATGTAGCACACATTTAAAAACATATGAACATTTATAATATCATTTATTTTTCGCTTGCCATGATTTATAATTATAGTAAGGAATTTATCGTTGTTGAGGTAAATATCAAATGAGAGTTCTTGGCATCATATTAATCTCAAGATAATCATAAACAATGGCAACGAAAGTTGTTTTATTTACCAATATTTTTCTACAGATCTGTGTAAATATGTACATCACCCCAATGGAATTTCTGTATCTATGTGGTATTAAAATATTTTGAAAAAATATTACTTTGAAATTCTATTCATCTCTATATAGATCAAAATCGAAAGTGGACACAATATAAACATGCACAAGAAACTAATGTAGGCTAATAAGTCACTACCATTTCCCCACCTAGTATATGCTATTTTTTTGGCCAATCCTTTTATGTAGTAGCAAAAGAGGTAAAAATTCTAATATGATCAGGTAAGCTTTAGAATAGCATGGGCCCAAGTTGTGGAGCTTATGTGAAACCTTTGAATAAGGAAAGTTAGTTTTGTGAAGAAGGTACAAAGATGTGAATGTAACTTGATAAAATTGTTGGTTTATGTATTCAACAATAAATTTTCCACTTCAAAAGGATACCAACATTGTAGGTTCTAAATTTTATATTACAATAAATATTTATCCCCTTTTGCCTAAAATTATAAATCAAAAGATATTTAACTTTCTAGCTCCACATGATAGGGAGATTGTAATTACTTTTACTATTATCTCTACATGTACAAAGACCTTGACCTCAAGAATATCAATATGTTTGGGAATACTCGGTTGGTTTTTAATTAAATAGAAATTTTGAATTATCTATATTGGGGTTTTCATATTTTAATTTAGAAAACATTATTTTTCTATTGCACAATGTTTGATCATTTTTTGAAAATAAACCCTTATCTATTACATGGATATATATATATATATATATATATATATATATATATATATATATAAATGCAAACATGTTTTATATGGGGAAAAGCTAACTCATAATTGATTGTTTATATATATATATATATATATATATATATATATATATATATATATATATGGATTGTCATGCATATATGGTTAAACATAATCTCTTTTTCCATAAACATGTAATGATCATATCTGTGTACTAGAGAATGCACTACAGTAGCATCACTAAATTCATTGAAAATTCAGCATGCAATATTGTTGTCTCTAATGATGGTTATGTTTATATAGTCGACATTTAAAAACATATGAACATTTATAATATCATTCCTTATACACTTTCCATTATGTATGACTATAGTAACGAATCAAAGTTGTTGAGCTATATATGAAAGGAAAATTATTTGTGTCATGAATTTCAATAAATAATCAATGATCGCAACAAAATCTTTTTATATAGTATTTTTCTTTGGAAGATTTGTTTAAATCCTTCCATCACACCAATGGAAATTATGTAGCTATGTGCTATTAATTATGTTTAAAAAGTATCATTTTCAAATTCTATTCACGTACCATATATAGACCAAAAACCAAAGTGGCTAGCTTCGAGTCACTAAATTCATTAAAATATTGTGGGAAAATTTAATGAGTCCAAAAAAGTACGAATGCCAATAGTTGGAATTCTTAATATGCAGATAGTTGACAAGATATATATTTCCTATAGGAAAAAAAATTCAATCCAACCAAAAAAAATAATATTTACTTTCCTTAACTAACACTAGTAGTTATCCTATGTTTCAAATTATCCAACCCAAATATTATCTAAGAAGTTTTCAATCTATAACATTATATCTATCTTAAAATGTTGTATATAACATACCCCAAATAAAATTGTAGTTGTTTATAGAACTTATATAAAAATATCCACAAGCTTCTCTTCTACTTCATTGGGAATTCACACTTTATAATTTTTTTTGCATTAAGATTCGTAATTTAGATATGCTATTAACCATTTATAGTTAACAATAATAAAGTCAAAACGATGATATCCTTTTGTTAAAAAAAATATTCTTATATGTTTTCAAGAATTTTGTAGATGCGTTTTTCAATTTATTATATATATTTTTATGTTTAGTTTGATATCGTAAGGACATTGATGTCATTTTTAGATTTTTTTATATTGGTTATCACGAGTTTCTACGCTTGTCTACACATTCAAGGAGTGCTGGTGAGAGGAGTACTTACATATTTGAGAATATTATGAAATTGAATCTACATATAAATATAATTGTGGAAATATACTATTTAATTATGAAATATACTTAAAGCTCTTCGGAGGAAGGGGTGAGATTTTGAATATTCGAAACTAAATTCTTTGATTAGAGGTTTGAAAAAACATTAGCGAATGCGATCTTCAACTTTCAATTTCTTCAAGATTTCTATTTTCTCAACGAATAATAATACTCATGTCTTCACTACAAAAACATTTTTAGATATTGGGGTGTATATGAATTTTGGCTCAAAGGCATTTAAAATTTAGAAAAGGGTCTTTCCAAATCTCTTCTTTTTTCTAACACCAGTAAATAAGATGGAATTATTGTGTTATGTCAATTAATACGAAGGTGAAATAATATTTTAATATTTACCCATTGATTTGTTCATATGATTCTAGATTTGGAATAATTATTACATTGTTAAATAAGTAGGATTAAGTTGTTGGTTGTTGGATATTTGATGAGACATTTTCTCAACAATATTTTTCTTGTTTAGAATTTGTTAGATCTCATGAACAATATTTATATGGCTTGTAACTTCGCTTTGAAATGAACAATATAAGAATTATTTTGTGTGCACTATGTCTATTCCTCATATTTATTTATTTGTATGAGAGCTTAGATTGGATTCAATCCCTTATTGGAGGGCAGAGGGAGATGGAAAACATGTGAGGATTGATACTATGTACATAAATAAAATTTAAATTAGATCAATATCTGTTTATATTGTTGTGTGTTTATCCAACCTTTTTTGTCCAGCCGAAGGAGTAGCTGTAGAAAATAAGGGTTGGTCATTCGAAAGACAGTGCGATGTAGTTTTCAGCTCAGGTTGTGCGAAGTTGAAGCTAGAACTTTTCAATAGAAATTGTACATCCGGAGAGGCTGGAGAATAGTATGAAGTCCTATGACATAGGAGAGAGTCATTCCCTGCATAGGGGATCAATGGACAGAGAGGCAAAATATGAATTATTCAATAAAGTTGAGATCAGGTGCATTTGTGGTTCAAAACTTTGATAGTTATTCATTTATCTCCAAAATTATGATTATATCATGGAAATCACGTGATTCCTTAGGAGTCTTTGAATGTTTCGAGGGTAGATGTGAGATTCATCCATCTGTGTTGTGGGATTTGAACAATTCTCAACCAATATGAAGTTGTTGTGGTTTACATTTTCAAGAACTGGGTTGGATATTTTGATATCACCATTGAAGATACTTGAAGTGGGCCATGATGCTTCAACAAAAGCCCCAAGAAGCTCCAAAAATATTATGACTCGACTTATTGTTTACTCTATACTTGAATCTGGAAGAAAGGGAGCGCTTGTCAATATGTTATATTTAAGGAGTTTTTTGTGGTCATGGAAGGAAGCAATCTAAGATGCTACATGTCAATGTTGACTTTCAATTATGAATTGTTTTTAGTAGTACAGTTGTTATATTATTATATATTTGGGTTGTTGGTTTGGATTCGTTGGTGAAATTCTCCCTTTAGTTTCCTTCTGAATGTTGTGAGCGTGACTATTCATTGACATTAGAGTTTCCATCAATTGTATTCAACTACATAGTATGGAAGAACCAGTTTTGAAGAGAATTGTTCAAAGTGCACAAAGTGGAATAGATGAGTCATTATGGAATGTGATTGGTTTTTTTTGTTATGTTTTTTGTTTTGTCTTATTTGTTAACCTTTTTTTTGTTTATTAAAATTGTAAAATCAATGGATGAAGACATGAATATAATTAAATTAGTGTTTCTCGATGTTTTGTGGTGCCCATAGAATGCATCACTAATTTAATTGCATGAATTTGTTATATATTGATTATTTTTGTTGTGCTTTGGGGTTTAAGAGAATCAATTACAGCTTATGTTATGAGATCCATGTTTGTAGAAAGGTTAGTTGGATAATTGTCTGCTACATACAGCCTGAGATTTCCCTTTGGGATATTTAGAAGCATCAATTATAAAAACTTTATCGAAGATGGTTAGAGGTGATCATATCTTAAATGAGTTGAATGAGAAGGTCGAAAATTGTGGTGGGGGAAAGAGCATTGTCAGAGAGACTTCAGAGTAGGCATAAATGTCGATGAAGACCAGTCATACATTTGTGACATGTGAATAGCAAATTGTAATTTTTGTATTAATCTTTGTAATGATGTAAATGTAATCCTTAAAGGGGGGTCTTGGAATTATGCTTACATTAGTAGATAAGTAGGATTGAGTTGTTGGTTGTTGGAGTTTTGTTGAGAAATTTTTCTCAACAATATTCTCCTTGTTTGGAATCTGTTAGATTTCATGAGAACTATTTATGTCGCTTGTAATTTTCGTTTGAAAGGAACCATATACGAATTGTTTCGTCTCCACAATGTCTATTCCTCATATTTACTTGTTGTAGGTGATAAAAAACTTTTTGGTAATCTATAAAAAATATTTTTGATGATGAATTAGATTAACATGAGATTAAAAATGAATGTTACCCAATTCTAAATATTGTTATTGATTAAATTTTATTCTATATAACTCTCAAATCCAAATATAAAATTTATTTCCTATATTAGCTAATTTATTAGAAAAAAATTATAGATGTGTTATTGATTCATGTTGGACTTTTGAGAATATTAATTTTCCTAAGAGCATTAATTCACATTCCCATTCCCATTTAAGATATTGTCATCATGTGATAATATATTTTTATATTTTTATTGAAAATGTAAAACTTATATGTTATCATTAAAAGTGACTTACATATATATGATAATGGGCTACATATAAACGAATTATCGAAACATATTATTTCAACATGGGATATTACTACATCATTTGTGTTACTAAACACACACTTAAGGTGTAAATCATTGAACACTTAATTGTATTTCTAATATTGTTCTTTATTTATGTGATTAGCTTGAAATTAATATTTTGAAAAAAAATTCATTATCATAGGATGCCATATAATAAAATTACCATAAATCTATCTTATATTTAAATTCATTTAGGTAGTAGGATGAACGAATAAAATAGATGAGATCTAAATCTCTTAGTTATTAAGTTAATATGGTTTTAAAAATAAATAAATTAAAATGAAGATGATGGAATTATATTAATTGTCTATATATATATATATATATAGTCATTTCAGTTTATTTTGAGTGGTTGATCCTCCTCACCAAAGTTCAATTGGTAGAAGTTAAAATATGATTTATTATTATTATTATTATTATTATTATTAAATTTACTTTCATTAAATTTATTTGTCACATACCCCCAAGGCACCACACCACTAACTACCTACTATGCTTTACTTGATCCATGATGTGGACCTTTAGGTTCCATTAATAGACTTATTTACTACAACATGAATAAACCCTTTAACATTTCGTGTGCATACATTACAACTTGGAGGAAAGAATCAATCATGGTCACTCAACATGATGAGCTTATCCATTCGGAATTTCAGTACTTTGATGACTTCATACAAGCATTAATAGAATAGTTAGCATAAATACACTATAGCTAGCATTGCAATATATAATTTTTATAATCCTATGGGAAAATTCAAAGGAATAATGACATATATCTTATGCAATATGAGCCTTATTATACGCAATTCACTCCATAATGCATAATGCATAACATAGATAACCTGAACCATAAGTTATACGCTTTCAAGCCTTTATATATATATATATATATATATATATATATATATATATATATATATATATATATATATATATATATATATATAGTATCTCATGCATAATTATTTACCATATTAAAAACCGAGATAACACATAAGTTTAAAGATGTGACAACATAAAAATTATTTCATAAAACCCACGTATTATGCTCCTTCACTAAATTAAACTTGGATTACATTTATGTACAATAACTGTCACATGTATTCATATATAATCATCTCATAGCAAGGAAAACTCAAGCAAATTCTCTCATATGCTAAATGAATTGAAAACATAAAGGGTAAGGAGACAACATATAGGACATCCCATGCAAACTAGATTATCTTAAAGAATGTCACTTGGAAATCGAGCACTGCAACCCAACCTAGCACTTTCTTCTTCCAATTCAAGCCTGAGTCGAGAGTCCTTGTCGTAGATCATTTTCCTCATGTTGACATATTAAATGCGTATTTAATATTCTCTTTCATGATATGGATTCCATTAGCAGTGTCCTTCTTTTATGAATCTTTTTATCCATTTGCCTATTCTTTTCCTAGAAAGGCGTGCCTTTCTCTCCCGCAAGGCTTTTCCTCATAAAAGCTTACCTTTCTATCTCGCAATCCTTTTATGTTTTTCTTAACTTATGATGTTTCTCCATCTAAGTAGCTTAATCGATATTTTTCTCCAATCAATTAAGCTTATCTGGAATTGGATCTAGAAGTCCTACCACGAAGGAATTATCCCTTCCCATTCACAAATGGGATTTGGCAACAATCCCATCCCTTGGTGTCTCGTTTTTCCAAGTGATTAAATTATTTTATTTAATAATAATGTATTAAATTTCCTTGTTACACATCAGACCTAGCATTTCTTACCTTAGGTTAGGAGATTTTTACATATAATGGAGGGGTGTTACATACTCTCGGCCTTAAATGTACACCGTCCTGGTTGTCTTACTACATATTACAATATAATTTCCTCGTTCTTAAGTAGATTTTTATGAATTTATAGGCTCCCATGGCCTTTCCATCTGATTCAGATCTTCCGATATATGTCGGTTACAAAGGATTTATACCAGCACATCTCCTTCCATCGCTACCTGTAACATTTGTTTCAATCAATTTTGTGAGATATTTTAGATGGAGAAACTCAACCTTGTTTACCACAGTGAATGTCATATATTGATATAAAATACTATTATTTGAGTAACTAACAGTTATGTTTCCCATCATGAAAGAAATGCATGTCGCTCCAATGCATTATTCCAATGCCTTTGTGTTCTTTCTGAACACTTGCTTCCTCCAGTTTCCCTGCATTAGTCACAACAATTTAAACTAGCACAATTGACTAATCAACATGTATAAAATATCATATGAGGTTAGCTCAAACACTACCATCAAAATCAAAACTCATTATTAGCCATCATAAAGCATAACCATATATCATATGTATACTAATACTGAAGCAAAATACGAATACTTATCCTTAGTTTCCAATACCAGTTTTTAGCTTCCACTTTTATCTTACCTCTATATGTACTCTGGATTGGTTTCCTCGAAAAACAATCACCCAGTGCATTCATACACACATACACATAGGGTGCATTACACACACAGTTATACATGTAATATACCATCATTGAATACATGCATCCATACCAGTACCATATGTACCATTTGTACACATTACCACCTGTACATGTGTACCTAATATCAATGTCCATAATGTTACGTGCATGACATATACTTCATCCACATGTTTTCAACCATGTTAGTATTATGCAAAAAATTCCTTTATTTATTACTTTTATGCAAGATTGATCAAATCTTGCTTAATTTATCGATTGTAGAATAAGGAATTTTGTGGATCTCTTCAAATTCCATCATGAGTGAATAATTTTATGTCAACATATTCAAGTGATTTTATTTAGCCAATTCTTTTCATGTGTCTTATGGTTGTAGTACATTGTCCGCGAAATAATACCATAGAAGTAATCATGCATACTGCAACTTTATCATACCCATAACTTTTAGTTTTGGGATTTCATCTGTCATGTAGACAAGTTTTTAACAACAATGGAATATGACCTCTCCTTAATCATAAAGAAGACTATTGACTATGATAGTTAGTCCGGCATGGAAATTTGAAGTCTAAGAACAAGGTTAACTTTGTCTTTAACGAAGAAAATGATGGTTTGGTACTCAAAAGTACCCCATATGTAAACTAATCATGTCATATGATTTACTGTTGCTATTTTTACACTGCTTCCAACCCTTCTTATCCAAGAATAATTCAGTGTATGTCCAAAACCAATTGAACAATTAGTAGGCAAGCACATCCACCTCCCATATATAAGTTATAAATGAAAGTTACATTGTATTCACTTGCACAACATCTAACTTTTTTAGGCACTATGTGCACCAGGGTGTGATCCTAGGGAATTTATATGTTAACACCTTATTTAACATTCAATCAGCCCAAAGAGAATATAACTCATTTATCAATTATCAAATTCATTAACATGAATTCCTACGTTGTTTATGCAATACTTGCTATGTAGTCCCATTAAGAACCAGACAACACTATTAATGTAATCAGACATGTAGACTTCTTTAAGATTGCTAGATAGTCAACAGTGTTACAAAATATGCATTTCATATTATGCATTTTTCCATTTATTGGATACCCAATATATTTGGTGTACAATAATCCTGATTACCAGTACCACTTTAGTTATCATCTTCTTAATTTAGCAACAAGTTTTTGCATGATTTGTTATTCTCTTTCTTCCTCATCTAAAACATTTTATATGTTCCATTTTTCTTGATGTCTGTATTATTTTACTACTAGCCTAAGATCATTAGATCATCATAAGTTGTACTAATGTAAATCCTTTTTCTTTACCAAAAATTTGATAACTCGTTCGGAAAAGTCATGTTCTAAATCTATTGTACTTCTTACTAGCCATTAGGTTACATTTGAATTGCTCTAATTTTTTTGTCTTTTATGTTTCATAAAGCTTATTTATACACCCAAATTATTTTAATCTTATCACTTCCCATATTAAATTCCTTCGCAAGATCTATAATCCTTTTACTAAAAGTATCGTTTTCTTGCTCTAGATTTGAAATCCTTCTACTTGTAAGATATCAGCAGAACCCCATCTGTACCTGGATGGAGATGAACATCAAGATTGTGAAGTTTGAGGTTGGATGCGTTGAGTTGACACATTGGAATCTGAGTAAACTTACGAATGTGTCCTTGAACTTGTATTTAGTATTGTCTTAATAATATTAATTGCGATCCTTAGGAGATTCTTTTACACTTCCATTATGTATTGGTACTTTTGGGTGACAGTCCCATTGACCTACTTATGAAGGTCATACAATTATTCATGTATGATGTCTTCATGCATACAATAATTTATATTGCATGTTTGCACATTCTTCACAACTGTGACCCTGGTTTAGTCTAGATTTGAACATATAATTTGTGCTTATAATTTATTTTAGTTACAATTATTTAGATATTGTTTTACTCAAAGACACATATAGGTCAAAACTGTGCATGTCCAATGAAATATGCATATTTTACTCAATATAATGACCTGGTAAGGTTAAGTTCACTTCAATAGAATTTTCCCTAATGACAAAATTACATTCCAAAATGGATTGCATCATCAGATGTAGATGCACCAAATATTAATTTGAAAGACAATTTTTACAAATACATAGTCTCATACAACGACCTATACTTCATGATCTTATGATATTTCATCGGAACTTTTATTAAATGAACCCTCTAGAATCTTTTTCTACAGTGCAACCCACTTAAGTAACCATCAACATATGTTAATGTTGATAGTATGTCAATGATGTATTACCTGATGATTTATATAGTTTCCATTTATATACTTTAATTTTTTATTTTTCCTCATGTTCTCCATGATCTATGGAAAGGAAACACTTAAAATTTTATTTCATAAAGGCTCATCACTTCTTCCCTTAATATTTCAAGATCTCTATATGCATAAACATTATAGCATAAACATTATTTCACTTTTTCCTAAGCTTGTTATATGATTTACTCCTGTTATGTGGAGGCATTTAATATTTGAAACCTCTCATTCCTAAATGATATATATATCCTTCTTACATATGTATTACCAATTATCCAATTGAATGTCTCATTAATATTGTGGTTATAGCATCCCACATTCTATAAAATAACCATACTTTAAAATTGTTTATTTCTCCCGCTCTACTATGAATCATTGAAGAGTATGAAAGTATCTTAGACCGATTTAAGATCATTCAACAATAATTTAAGTTTTGAGAAACTTCCACCACATATTACAAGTAGAATTTAAACCTTCACTTAATTCAATAAGTAGGCACAATAAAAGCAACCACTTCATTAATCACACAACAAATAACATGTTGATTATTTATTTTCATTACTATTTATTCAATATCGTAGAATGATGTGTTTATTCTTCAAGCTTGATTATGAATATCTAGCATCTTAATAAGTTTTTAACACAGGTTAATTGTGAGAGTTTTGATCCATCCATTGATGTAAGCATATCACTGCAGCTCATTGTAACCACGCCATTGGGCCCTTCATGCAAGTCATACATATATGTAAACATAGGCATGTAATCACATCATGAATATCTCCTTTCAACATAACGTAAATTTGCAACTTCGAAGATAAAGTATTCCTATCCTTCTATTTTATGCATAAAACAAAATAATTCGTATAAACTGTACACATTCTTCTCTGTGGTTTGTTTATACACAAAGTTCCCCCAAGTCTATTAAACTTGTTTTGACTACTTAAATAAGTATGCAGACTACTCTGAAAACATTATCGTTGTCATCAAGGAAATCATGGCATATTTGTCAACATGTTTTGGTATTTTTTTTTCACACATTAAGTGTACCGAATAAAACATGTGCAATCTTCATCAATACAACCAATACCTACCACTACTAATAGGTATTTGCCATGTTTTTTTTTTTCAACTCCCATATTTTGTCTACATAGTCTTCCAATGTACAAAGTCATTTAGTTAGAAAGAGTTCACTCATGCAAGTCTGTAATCTTAACTTCATAGTGATAATAATTTGAAATCTATTTTTAGTCGAAGTATTTCCTAAATTATTTTCATGAAAAATGCCTCCCCTTGATTGCTTTCACTTCTGATAAAAGAAATCTATGCCATTCAAATTAAATTTGGAAGCTAGGGAATGAGCTTATAAATATTTACTCTTATTAGGAAAACCATGCTTAGTCTTATTACCCAAGTCTCTTGTCCTCAGTATGCAAAGTTGTCATTGATAATGTACTGTAGAAGTATAATCACATTTACCGTTCTCTATGATAGAAGAAATAGATTGGTTAATCAAACAATTTCTTACCATTTGAGGACTTTTCATTCTAGCTCACAAACTGTAAGGCATATGTAAAAAAGACAACGCATTTAATTTTCCACAACATGTAAATTTGTTAGGAAGGACACATGGATTTTAGAGGAGAAGTTCACTTATAATGGAATCCTACCATGGCATGCAACTTACGTTGAGGGTAGAGAAATAGATTTGAAATATGTTGGGCTTTTCCAATGCATGTTTGAATCGTGTTGTTGACAGCAAGGATAGTAAGTGAAGGGGGATGGACGAAAGGATTGATTTAATTATTGATCATCCACCATCTTCCCATGACATCTCAGGTGGCTTGAACATCAATTAAGTAGGGTGTCTGCATACCCCATTGTCCTTGGTGTGCTAAATTGATCAAAAATTTCATCATCAGGCTATCTCGCCCTATAGACAAAAATGAACACTTGAATGCAGCAAGCACTATAATACAGAACACCTGTGAGCACGTCATCCTCTAGTGCATGCGTACATAGATGATGTATCACAAACAAAGAATATTATTTAAGGAATTTGCTTGCTCTTTCTTTAAACCAACATTCAAATGGTAATTATGCATAGGGAGGGTATGATGTTTAAGGGATTTTTTCCTTATGTGTGATTATTCCTATTCTAGAAATGACTCTAGATTTATGAATAAAAAAGCAGAATCTGTGGGATGACAATCCACTGATTTTTTTTTTTAATGCGTGTCACCAAATGGGCCTTATCATATGAACGCTTTTGTGGAAATCTAATCCATTAGCAATCGCCTTAAGTTCAACAGATAAGGCAACCAAAGAGGGCAGCGTTACTGAAACAGATGAATTTCCTCAGTTAATCAATTTGAAAATTAATTTTGTGCTTTAAATCTAGCATCTTGTGCTTTAATTCCAGCGTTTAACATTTTTTTCTTTTATACCTCGATTTACATGTTTTTAGGTATTACCTCACTGAGGCTCCCTCCTTCATCCACTAATTGCCTCAACCAACGAATAGGTATAGTGAATTCCAGTGAGAACTATAAGGGTTTCAAACCATCTTCATGAGGTTGGGTAGGAAGCACGAACCATTTCAACAAATATGATCCCAATATTTATTTGTCCGAAAGAAAAAATCTCTCGCGAGTGAATTCTCTTGGCATCTCTGATTCTCTTTTCGCAATAGTTACGAAAATAGCAATAGATACAGCTACCGCTCCAATGGAGGGACTTGAGGAAATATCCTCAACTATTAATTTTTACAAGTTTCCTACAATATTCTTTAGTTTCTTAGATCCTACCAGCTCGAATTATTCCAATTCTCTAAGATCTATATGACAAGGTGGGACTCATATAGAATGTGGAGAGTCTCTATGTACTTTGTCAATGTCTCTATGGTGTATCGTATATCTATGTAACGTGGAGACAAGTAGGAGTTCCCAAGTGAATTCTATGGACTCGACGCCATATGATTTATTTAGCATCGTTCATGGCCATGTAGATATGGCACATATATTTGTTAATCTATTATATAGTTCACAAGAACAAGCTAATACATTCATCTATTATCACTAATACAGGAAACTCCTTGTTGCTCAAGAATTAATGCATTGTCCTAAGCAACACTTGTGATTTACCTTTCTAAATAATCGATCAAGGAACTTGATATTAAAGAATCAAGATAAAAATATTCATGTCTTCTGCTATATTCAATGAGACCACAGAATGGATGACTAGTCATATCAACAAAAATGGATTCGGTGTCTGGACTGAATGATATTCTAGGTATCTCTTCGAAGAATTCAAATTCCAAAATCAAGTTATTGTCCACAACATTTTCTTCGTGCCTCCATGGACATCGTAAATTTAGATATTCAAATCAACACTAGAACTGTTATCTATTAATGTTGATTTGGTTATTATGATTTCACTTTTAGTTGTAATGTGTAAACTGAAAATATACACATTCATATGAGAATTAATTCTAATAACTAAAGCATCTTTGCGTATATGAACATGAGAAAACGTATTAAACAAGGAGCTTATATGAACACATGGAGCACAAAATGTTATTTGCTGGCTACATCCATAACACACTTGCTTGAGTTGACTCATGATATTTTGTACCTATTTGACTCTTGGTATTGTGTAATTTAGATAGGATGAAGGTTTGGTCATAAGGAAAAACTTCTAAATCATGTAATCTATACCATCATGCAATTTGAAACACAATTTGTTACATGCTTTGACAAGAAATATAGAAGTTTCCACTCCTCAGTAAAATACCCTGTTTTTCCATACAAAAATCCATCGTTTTACACAACCCTAGTTCAACCTTATCTTCGATTTAAATATAATAGATATATATATAGCATAACATATATATTTGATAACATATCTGTGTGTGTGTGTGTGTATTATTGCTCCAACACCCACCTCCAATAAATCGTTTTAAAATTTAATTTCAATGGTTATGAATTATAACACCTTAAGGCACTACTCTAGAACTCATTGTAATAGAACCTAATAACAACTCATTTATATCTTATAGAGGTGGATTGACCCATAGGCAAAAATGTTTGAACTTAGAGCTCCAATACCATTTCTCACATACCCCTTAGGCACCACACCACTAACTAGCTACTTTTCTTTAATTCATCGATGATGTGGAACTTTAGGTTCCATTAATGGACGTATTTACTACAGCAAAAATAAACCCTTCAACATTTCTTGTGCATACATTACTACTTGGAGGGAAGAATCAATCATGGGTATTCAGCGTGATGAGATTATGCATTCATAATTCCAGTACTTTGATGACTTCATACAAGTATTAATGGAATTGTTAGCATAAATACACTATTGCTAGCATTGCCATATATCATTGTCATAATCCTACAAGCATAGTTGAAAGAATATTGACATATATATATATATATATATATATATATATATATATATATATATAGTATCTCAAGCATAACTATTCACCATCTTAAAAACTGAGATAGCACATAAGTTTAAAGATGTGACAACATAAAAATTGGGTCAAATGATCTTAGCTCAAGTAGTTAGATGAAGATTGATTTCTCTAGTAGACTTGCTTCAATTCTCCAGACGCATGTTCTACCTGGTTTGCTAGTAGAATTTTTGAAATAGTTATATCTTGTGTAATAGTCTAAGCTAATGTTTCAACGTTACTGATTCTCTAATTGTTTTTTTTTTATTTAAGAAAGAGAAAAGAAAAATCTTACAAGTGGATTTGGCTGGTCATCTAGTGATGATTAAGTTTATGCAGTGCATAAAAAAACATATGAACATTTATAATATAATTTATTTTCCACTTGTTATGATTTATGATTATAGTATGGAATTAGAAGTTATTCAGGTAGACATGACATTTCTTGGTGTCATATGAATCTTAAGAAAAAAAGGATATGAAAAGTGGGACAAATGATCCTAGCTCAAGTAGTTAGGTGAATAATTTTCTCCTCAAGCTCAGTCCCTTCAATTCTCTAGAGACACATTCTAATTACTTTGATTGTAGAATTTTTGAAATAGTTATGTCTTGTGTAACAACAAAAGGCAATATTTTGAAGTTCTTGATTCTCTATTTTTGTCTTGGTTTAAGAAAAAAAAAAATATTACAAGTGGATTCGGTTGATCCTCTACTAATCATTAAGTTTATGTAGTGCACATTTATTTAAAAAGAGATGGACATTTCTAATTACATTTATTTTTCACTTTCCGTGATTTATGATTATAGTAAGAAATTTGAAGTTGTTGAAGTAAATATTGAAGGAGAGCTTTTAGTGTCATGAATCTCCGAAAATCATATAAAATAGCGAGGAAAATCCTTTTATTTACCAATATTTTTGTTTAGTTGTGTTTAAATCCTTCCATCACCCCAATGCAATTTGTGTAGGTGTGTTCTATGAAATATTTTGAAAAAATATTACTTTGATATTCTATTCATTTACACTATAGAGACCGAAAGAAAAAGTGGAAACAATATAGACATGCACAAGAAATAAATGTAGGCTAATTAGTCACTATCATTTTCCCAACCTAGTATATGTTATTTTTTGGGCCAATATTTTTAAAATGTGAATGTAACTTGATAAAATTTTGATCTATTGAACAATAAATTTTCCACCTCAAAAGGATAGAAATATTGTAAGTTCTACATTTTATCTCATTTTGCTAAAAATATACATAGAAAGATATTTAACTTTCTAACTCCACATGATATGGAGTTTGTAATTACTTTTAATATTATTTCTACATGTACAAAGACCTCTACCTCAAAAATATACAAAGACCTTGACCTCATAAATATCCATATGTTTGGGGATATTGGGTTAGTTTCTAATTAAATAGAAATTTTGAAATATGTATATTGGGGTTTTCATATTTTAATTTACAAAACATTAGTTTACTATTGGACAATGTTTGATAATTTTTTGAAAAGAATCCCTTATCTATTATATATATATATATATATATATAGATAAGGGATTCTTTTCAAAAATTATCAAACATTGTCCAATAGTAAACTAATGTTTTGTAAATTATATATATATATATATATATATATATATATATATATATATATATATAAGAAATGTTATCATGTTTTATATGGGGAAAAGCTAACTAATTATTGATTGTTCTTACATATATATGGGTGGTCATGTTATTCTTCTTTTGTACTTATGTTAAGGGGT
Source organism: Pinus tabuliformis (assembly GCA_031772625.1). Taxonomy (NCBI): domain Eukaryota; kingdom Viridiplantae; phylum Streptophyta; class Pinopsida; order Pinales; family Pinaceae; genus Pinus; species Pinus tabuliformis. Next base: position 689,224,525 of record CM062817.1, on the reverse strand, counting down.
AACTATATAGTGTATAATATGAGGTAATGCACATTAGTGATGGTATCAAAGTGTTGTGAAGTTCATCTTTAATGAATGAACTACTCTAACTTCCATCTTCACTCTAGCTAAAGATTTGGAAAATGAGGTAGTTCTTTGAGAAGGTTAAATGGATCTGAATCATTTGTTTCATCAAACTATAAGATATAGATTTGAACATTCTAACTTTCTTGCATTAGTCCTCCACCTACACAAGCATATGGTTTGTTGAGTATATTTCACATATTATTATATTTTCAATAATTTTGGTGAGCTCTAATTTTCTAGTTGATGTGTTATCTATTTATAATTAGTCTTAAAAACAATTATGGACCATGATGAAAGAAATATCAATCATTTGCTAGTTCACAATTAAATTAATTTATAGATCTCAATGATTTGTTAATTCACAATTAAATTAACATTTATAGATAAAAGGAATATCAAAATAAATTTTAGTTTAGTTTAGATGTTATTTTAGTGAGTAACTTAAATTTATATATATATATATAATATAACATTATTACGATTGACTCCTAATAACATTGGCCAAATCAAAAGGAAAAGGGGCATGCTTAAAAGGGAAAGAAAAATGAAACAGATAAATAAAACAATTCATATGCATCATCCTATAAATATTCGGGAGAATTATCTACAATAATTTCACTACAGCTCCAATGTAATCCCTGCGAAATAGGGCAATGTCGACATAACTTCCCTGCAGATTGGATCTGCTTTTTTCGAGTACCATCATCTGTTAACACGCCCATGAAACGCATGTGGTTCCGTGGTCCCCGGTCCCTCCCTGCGTATGTCTCAAAAACGTATTTCAGGTTGATCGCCGTCAAAATTGACGTCCGACCAACAATTCCGTGACATAATCAATTCCGGAGGGCAGAATACCTGGCCAGTTTGATATGTCTTTTGAAATGCCAATCAAAGATTTAACCGTTGCGATGTGCATGTAACGCCAACAAGGCCAATAACTATGTCACTTCGTTATTGGCCAATAACGATGTAACTTCGTTATAAGGCCAATAAGGCCATTAAGCACATCGATTATGTGGTCCCCGCTCCCTCCCTGCGCATGCCTTAAAAACCGTCACACAATCAAGTAGTTCATTCAATCACACCGCATCCTTGTCAAACTTCCCTTTCTTGTTATTCCGACGTGCAGAATGCCTTTCTTGTTATTCCGATGTGCAGAATAGTTTGGAAGTTCTGGTAACTGAATTTAAATTTCCTACGAACGGTAACCGATGACTGCCTCCTTTGTCTATAAAACCACATACAGTTTTAAAGCATTCATTTCATTCCTCTCATATCTTTGGCACTCTGAACTGTAGGTTGGTCGTGTGGATGGTCGATGTCTATATATAGGTGATGTCTACAGTTGCTCTGTGGTTTATGTTGCTCAGAGGCTATCCGAAAGCTTTGGATGCATGGAGAAAAGCTTTTCTTCTATGAAAGAATCTGGTATGATTTCATTCTCGGTATGCTAAACTTTTCTCCACTCAGATTTGAGCTTTCCGCTCAGATTTCATGAAGGAAACCTATGTTTTGTGTTTTTTGATAATTTGTTTCGAAATTTTCGTGTAATCTTAATTGATTTTTGATGTGTTATTATATTTTTTTGTTTACCCAGGTAGCTGCTGTTGCATATTTTCATCCTTGGAGAATTGTGATAAACAGAGTTGGTCGGACACAGGCAAATAGATATGCAATTCCCAGTCATACTTTAGCTTTTCTATAATAACAATAACAAATGTAATACTTATGTGTACCATATCATATTTTCGGTATGTTCGCCTGTGTTTCTCACCTTTCTATCTTACTTTTATTCCACAATTTTTTTGTGTTGATCGTTGCTTTGTGTTACTATTTCTTTGAACGTTCAAATTAAAGTATCCGACGTTATGCCCGGCTTAAAACCACTGAAATTTCTCTTTCTATGTTAGGAACATGCAGTTTAGAGTGGCAGGGTTATCTCTACCAATCTCTTTCTATGTTATATGTTTTCATTTATACTTTTCTTCAGGTTTGCTGTACAAAGCTGAGACTAGCTACTTCCATGAATATGAGCAACTTACATCCCTGAGTGTATAAATGTGACGTTGTAAACTTAGGCACTTCTTGTTTTTGTCATAAACTCTTGTTGAGTCCAGCTTTTAAGGGCGCCAAAGCCGTATGGCCAGGAAAAAATGTACTTCTCCGTTCACCCTGCAATTTAATTTCCAACGATGTCGTTGTGGTAAATAACAGCTCATTGTTAAAATAAACTGAAATACATTTCATAGCAACCGTTTAGGATAAAGAAAGAATCATATTCCATGAGTATGAGTACCTTACATCCTAGAGAGTATAAACGGGAGGTTGTAAACCCGACACTTCTTTTTTTTACAAACTCTTCTCCAGTAAAGATTTTAAAGAACTCTTTTAAACGCTTTTTTCGTGATGATATTTCAAAAAAGGTGTTTTGTAATATTACAAAGACAATGATAATTGTTTTTAAATATATTATCATTTATCTCTTATAATTCTAATGTGTTATATTGTTTTATATATTATAGATATTCTATTAAATAAATTATTTTATTCATTATTGAGTATACCATTACATGATATTTTCATTATATTGTATATTTTATTTTTTAATATTTAGAATTCGAAAACTATTAGGATATATTGTTATTAGTATTGGCTTATTGTGTATATAAATATTTAATATTATTTAAAAAAAAATCTAACTAAATAATAATTATAATATAAGATTAAATATATCATAAAACTATATTCATTTATTTTACAAAATAGTCTTATAAGTGATGATATATTTGTTTATTGGATTTGTGAACTTTATTTAATATAATGATATATTGCTTTTTTTTAACATTATTTGAGTATAATAGTAGATATTATGAAAGATTTGATGTGGGAAAGGGAGTGAGGGAGGGAAATGGTCCTGGGAGGAGATGAAGGGTAGAAGGGTGGATGGTAGGTAGTGGGAGTGTAAGAGGGAGGGATGGAGTGGGTCGGGTAAAGGGAAATTAACGAAGGAGGCAATGCGGGAGAGGGAAAGGGAGAGGGAAGGGGAGAAAGAGGAGAGATAAAGGGGAGGGAGTGGGGAAGAGAGAAAGGGAGAGGGAGAGGGAGGCGGACACAGGGGAGAGACAATGGGGAGGGAGTGGGGAAGAGAGTGAGAGGAAGGAAGGTGGGGTGATATGTGTAGAGGAGGAGGAGGAGGAGGAGGATGCAATGGTGAAGAGACGCGGGTGGCACGGGAGGAGGCTACATGGTTGCAGACGGAGGCAGAGAAGGTGCAAAAGGTGGAGGAAAAGTGGGAGGAGGCAGAGCAGGAGGCGCGGGAGGTGGCGGCAGAGGAGGGGGAGGACAGGGAGGGTGGTGGAGGTGGCGATAGGGGAGGAGGAGGAGTAGGAGGAAGGGGAGGAGATGATGAAGGAGGCAATGGGAAAAGAGGAGGAGGGGGAGGGAGAGGCAGAGGCGGGGGTGGAGCGGAGGGGCAGGAGGAGGTGGACGAGGGGGTGAAGGCAGAGGTGGAGGAGGAGGAATAGGAGGAGGGGGAGGAGGAGGAGGAGATTGAGGTGGAGGAGGATTGGGGAGGAGGGAGGGAGTGAGGCACAGGAGGAGGAAGAGAAGGAAGAGGCACGGGCAGGAGGGAGGCAGAGGAGGAGGACAAGGAGGAGGAGGTAGGGAGGAGGTAGAGGCAGAGGGGGGGAGGGGGCAAGGAGGAGGAGGAGGAGGAGGAGGGGGGGGGAGGTAGAGGTAGAGGAGGAGGAGGAGGAGGAGGAGGTAGGGAGGAGGTAGAGGCAGAGGAGGGGGAGGGGGCAAGGAGGAGGAGGAGGAGGAGGAGGTAGAGGCGGAGGAGGAGGAGGAGGGGGAGGGGAGGTAGAGGTAGAGGAGGCGGAGGAGGAGGAGGGGGAGGGGCAGGTAGAGGTAGAGGAGGGGGAGGAGGGGGGAAGGAGGAGGCGTGGGGGAGCCTGAGGAGGGGGAGGGGGAGAGGGAGGAGGGGGGCAGGAGGAGATTTCGGGAGGTGGGTGCAAGTAGGAGGAGGGGGAGGAGGAGGAGGTGGGGGTAGAGGCAGAGGTGGAGGAGGGGGGAGGAGGGGGGTGTAAGCAGAGGAGGAGCAGGAGGGGGTGGAGGCAGAGGAGGAGGAGGAAGGGGAGGAGGCATACAAGGAGGAGGTATTCAAGGAGGAGGAGAAGTAGGCAGTGGGGGGAGGAGGAGGAGGAGGAGGGGGGGCGTGTGGCATAGGAGGAGGAGGAGGAGGCAGGGGTGAAGGCGGAGGGGAGGCAGAGGGGGAGGATGGGGGAGAACAGGGGGCTAAGCAGAGGAGGAGGAGGAGGGAGCAGAGGCAGAGGAGGAGGAGGGAGCAGAGGCAGAGGCGGAGGAGGAGTAGGAGGAGGCAGGCAAGGAGGAGGCAAACAAGGAGGAGGAGAAGGAGGTAGAGGGGGGGAGGCAGAGGAGGAGGAGGGGGGTGAAGCGGAGGAGGAGGCAGCAGTGGAGAAGGAGGGGAGGAGGAGGAGGGGGGGAGGTCGAGGAGGAGGAGGAGGAGGGGGTGTAGGCAGAGGCGGAGGAGAGGTGTAGGAGGAGGATGTCGAGGAGGAGGAGGAGGAGGAGGATGAGGAGGTGGAGGGGGAGGAGGAGGAGGCAGAGAGGAGGAGAGGAGGAGGGGGAGAGGAGGAGGAGGAGGTTGTGGAGGCAGAGGTGGAGGAGGTGGTGAGGAGAAGGATGTTGAGGAGGAGGAGGGGGGGGAGGAGGAGGAGAGGTCGGAGGTGTAGGAGGAGGAGGAGGAGGAGGAGGAAGAGGAGGACGTCATGGAGGGGGGAGGAGTAGGAGGAGAGGGAGCGGCAGGAGGAGGAGGAGGAGGAAGAGGGGCCATAGGTAGAAGTAGATGCGAAGGAGGAGGAGGGGGACTAGGTGGACGTGGAGGAAGGGGGGAGGAGGAGGAGGAGGAGGAGGTGGGGGGGAGGTAGATGCAGAGGATGAGGATGAGGAAGTGGAGGAGGAGGAGAAGGAGAGGAGGAGGAGGAGGAGGAGGAGGGGGGAAGGTAGAGGCAGAAGAGGGGGGAAGGTAGAGGCAGAGGAGGAGGACGGGGGGAGGGGAGGAGGAGGGGGATGGTGAGGAGGAGGGGTGGGAGGAGGACGACCAGGCAGAGGACAAGGTGGAGGAGGAGTAGGAGTAGGAGAAGGAGGGGGGGAGGGGAAGGCGGAGGAAGAGGAAAAGGAGGAGGAGGAGGAGGAGGGGAGGGGAGGAGGGGAGGGGAGGAGGAGGACGACGGAGGCAAAGGGGGGCAAGGAGGAGTGGGCGAGGAGGAGTGGTTGGAGGTGGAGTCGTAGGAGGGGGGAGGACATGGGTAAGCAGAGGAGGAGGAGGAGGAGGGGAAGAAGGCACAAAGGGGAAGGTGGATGAGGAGGAGGAGGAGGAGGAGGAGGATGGGGGGAGGTGGAGGAGGAGGAGGAGGAGAAGGAGGCACAAGGCGGGAGGTGGATGAGGAGGAGGAGGAGGAGGAGGCGGCGGGGGGGAGGTGGAGGAGGAGGAGGAGGGAATGGGAGGGGAGGAGGAGGGGGTGGTGCCAGAGGCAGATGAAGGAGGCGAAGGAGGGCAAGGAGGAGGGGGCGAGGAGGAGGAGTGGTTGGAGGTGGAGTCATAGGAGGGGGGAGGACATGGGTAAGCAGAGGAGGAGGAGGAGGAGGAGGAGGGGGGGGGCGAAGGCAGAGGAGGATGAGGAGGAGAGGTGAAGGTGGAGGAGGAGGAGGAGAAGAAAGCACAAAGGGGGAGGTGGATGAGGAGGAGGAGGAGGGGGGGAGGTGGAGGACGAGGACGAGGAGAAGGAGGCACAAGGCGAGAGGCGGAGGAGGCAGAGGAGGAGGAGGAGGAGGAGGAGGTGAAGGAGGAGGAGGAGGAGGAGGAGGAGGAGGTGAAGGAGGAGGAGGAGGAGGAGGAGGTGAGGAGGAGGAGGAGGAGGAGGAGGAGGAGGTGACAGGGGGAGGTATAAGCAGAGGAGGAGGAGGAGGAGAAGGAGGAGGAGGGGAGGTAGAGGTGAAGGAGGAGGAGGAGGAGGAGGCATATGGGGAGGAGGGGTAGAGGAGGCAGACGGGGAGGAGGGGGGATGAGGGGGAGAGGACAAGGATGAGGAGGATGGGTGGTGGGGGAGTAGGAGGAGGGGAAGGAGGAGGAGGAAGGTGGGGAAGGGGGAGTAGGACAAGGAGGGTGGGAAGGAGGATGAGGAGGGTGAGGAGGTAGAGGAGGAGGTGGAGGAGGAGGAGGAGGCACGGAGGGGGACGCAGAGGCAGAGGACGAGGAGGAGGAGGTGGATGGAGGTGGAGGGGGTTGTGGCAGAGGTGGAGGTAGAGGAGGGTGGGAGGAGGATGAGTGGTTGGAGGTGGAGGGGGTAGGGGGCAGCAGAAGAGGAGGAGGAGGAGGAGGAGGAGAAGGGGGGGGGGGAGGAGGAGGATGGGGGGGCGAGGTGGAGAAGGAGGAGGAGGAGGAGGCGGAGGATGGGGGAAGATCGAGAAACACCAACAGTTGGTTTTGCACTCCCATTATATATTTACACTAGATTTAATTTTTGTGTCAGGCCCATTGACATTCTTTTTAGAGTCATAATTTATTGATGTCTTTTCCAACATGCATACAATGTGGGGTACTGCATTTGTGCATTTCCTTCACCACTTTTGACCCTAGTTCCTTCTAGACTGGAATATAATTTTTGCCTCTTATCTACTTTAGTTATAATTATTAAGATCTCTATTTCCTCAAAGAACTTGTATGTTCCAAAATATGCATGTTCAATTAATTACACATATTTCTATTGAATATATGAATAATAACCTGGTAAGATTTAGTTCTCTACAATAGTGTATATTTGGAGCATTTTTTTACTAAGGGTAAATTACAAGACTCATCCAAAACCATATCAAAAAAAAATTCCATCATTACATGTAGATGCACCAATCATCGCAATAATAAAATTACATAGTCTCGTACTTCATACTAGGACCTGCCTTCCATGAGTAAAATTTTTCGAATTTGTTTTAGGATGGAACCCACTTAATTAACCATAAATTTATTTATGTCCATCTATATACTTTTATTTGAAATATTTCTTGGTGTTGACCATGATCTATGGAAATTGTACTTGTGATTTTATCTTTTCTGTTTTCCATTTACCTCATAAGAGTTCAACATTTCTTCCCTTAAGATATCTTATAAGTATCATCTACATTCTAGTTAAGGTATGTCCTTGCATAGCAATCATGCAACTCATAATTTTATTTTAATATGAGTAAAGTAATATGGTGATAGTAAGGCAGAAGAGACCTATTGGTACAAAATTAAACATAGTATTCAACTTTCTTTATTCCCCATTACTCTTTTCAACACTGCCATGTCTATTTATCTCGCATGATGACCACATCCCTAGAATTTGTCATCCAAATTTTTAATCCAATAATCATACACTACAATTTGTTCATTTATCAAATTCGAATATGAACAAGGTCTATCATTTAAAGTATTTTAAATCATTTTTACCTCATGGCTCATGGTATAGAGTCCTTGTGCCATCCTAAGAGAATTTAACGATAAGTTAAGTTTTGGGGAACATATAATGAAATAAAAATTTTACCTTCTACATAATTTACAACACTTAATAATTAGAAAAAATAGAAGAGTGACCAATTTTCCATTTATACTTACGGAAATTAATTAACACATGAATTGTTGTTATTTCATGTATTACTCTTAACTCTACCACAAAATGTAGCCACACCGGATAATGTATAAAGTCAACAACTATGACAAAATTTACTAGATGCATCCTATCTCCTAGCTCATTGAAGGATATCATTCTGCAAATGCACATTATCAAACATTATGAACATTCCATTGTGAATGGAGAAAATTTCATGTCTCCGGATACACTGGATTGTATTGCTAATCTGACCAAAACATTTTGCTATTTTTTTCTCATTGGGTGTTCAGATGATTAAGTTAATTTTTAATTTACTTAGATTAACATCCTTCCTCAATTCATTATTTAAATTGGGTGGACAATGTCTTTCGCAATTCAACAAATTAAAAAAAATCCTCAACAGAACAAATTTCCCAATCCCCCAAACCGAGTACGATAATTTTAACCTAATTACAAATGGATTTCGGTCAACCTCCTTCCTCAATTAACATTATAAAACCCTCAATCCTCTTCACCAAAACCTAGTACAATAATTTTGAAGCAGAGTTTAAAAGAGGGATGGAAGGCTAGCATATGTGGTGATTATGTAATTGCAGATCCTTTTCCTATCTCCCATATGATGCACTAGAATAGCTTTAGCAAAAAAAACATTGGTCACCCCTCTCAAATTACTCCATAAATTGCCATTGTTTCTGGTTGTGACTAAGAATGAAGAGAATAGTTATGAAATCAAGGAGAGTTGGCAAGTATTTACGGTGATGTGAACTAGTATACCTTAAACCATACTTGAAAGACCAAACACAAAAATCATGCAAATTTCCTCATATGAGCAAGCCATCATAGAATAAGGATATGCGAGAGTCATCATTGTGATCATAGCCAACATTTTCCCGAGAATCTTATGGATTATGAGTCTCCACACATGACTTAGCCTTGCTGATTAGGATGCCAGAATTTTTACAACACCTCACTCTCCTCTTTCAAGATATAAATTTTTACAATGGTGGCTTTAGGGACGTTTCTCAGCCTCCCTTACTAAACGACTGCAACACCTTGCGATATCTCCCTCTATGGAAGGATTCAAAGGAAATCTAAAGGAAAATACATCCAATATTGTTTTAGCACCGAAGAGGATGAAATTTGATACCAACCTATGGGTAGGAGGAGTATTTATATCGAATAACTGCTAATCGAACAGACATTGTGTAATCTCCATGCAAGGAGAAATTAAGACAGGAGAAGATAAGATGAGCAAGATTTTCCCAGTGTGACTTGTCTATGTGCAAGTAATGGTAAGTGTTATAAAATTACATAAAAAGATAGGATAATAACCACTCACAACAAGTTTCCATTTGCTTTCTAGAAGTCTGGTAGCTTCACTCACTTGTCTACCTGAGGGATAGTTGTCCTTGACTTGAAGAACACCTCGTCTTCTTATTACTTTTTCACCCAGAAAGAAACTCATAATTTCATAAGACCTTTACAAGTATTAGGATTACCTGAGGTGAAAAAGGTTATTGTTTCAAGATGGAATGCAATTTCAACACTTTAAGTTATTAAAAACACTCTTTATCCTTATTTAAGCAGTGAGCAATAACAATTCGATACTTTGCCATGGAATGTCCAACCAACTCTCTTTTTCTAAGATGAGGTGGATACTCACATTGTTCTCCCCGAAACCAAGAGAGGATAACCATTATCCCACACCAAATTCCTTTGAACGCCTCCAGATCAACGAATAGGGCCAACAAAAAGGCATTATCGGGGACCGAAAGGGAAACAACAACCCTTAATGGGATTTTATCCAACAACCTAGTTGGGAAGGTGTCTCTTTAGCTTTAAATCTACCAATAAAACAATCTACTTCTAGAAGCTACCAAAACCTAATGTCATCGCTAATAGTAAACTACTATAGGGTCTGTTACACTAAAATATCGTCACCATGATTATTTGCAGTCAGTATGGGTCTATCATCACTTGTATTGTCCTCCTAAGCAAGTCTAAGACCTCAGCTCTTCAAATCAAGCTTTGGAAGTGGGAGAAAGACATTAAAAATCAATGTAACTCTGGTTCCGCACTTTCTCTCATGGTCACCTATGGTCCCGCACCTTCTGTGTACAAAAGCTGCATACCTACCCGCTTTGTCCCTAACGGTGTAGGTGCGGACCCCTGTGAAAGTCAAAAGGAACAAGTTTTATCTTAAAAAACTTACTTTGGGTTAATTCTAGAGTTTTCTAGAAGGAATTTTGACGTGGATTGTTCGCTCTGAGGTGGTTCATGCATCCCAAAAGAGAAGGAGCTAATCCCTTGACTAAAGGAGCTATCCCTTTGAAGGAGGGCTTTATCCCTTTGAAGGAGGACCTAGTAACTTCCCTCCATTGCACTATAAATACAAGCATTGGGGTGAGGACTAGAGAGGTTAGAAGCTGAACATTTTGAGGGTAAATGCTGGTGAAATTAAGACTCTTTGGTTGAGCTTGAGAGGAGAGATCACATACCTTTTGGTTCCATTGGAGAGTGAGTGAAACTTGTCAAAGTAGAGGAGACATCTTGTTGGACCCTGGGAGGAGCTTGTACAACGTCAAGGCAAAGGTTGTAAAGTTCTTCTTCTTTTGAATTAATACAATCAAACTCATTTTTCTCAACAAGTATCTTATGTTATTTGTTTCATGGACTCTTTGACTTTCATGTTAAATATGTTTTATGCAATTGGTTTTTCAGGTGCTATTTAATTTGTTTGCCTTGTTTGTGTTTGCAGATTCGCGAAAAGGAGCTCATTTGGATCAAAAAAGTGAGGGCATCCACAAGCTTGCGTTGGACCAAAGGTAGGCCCTAAAAACACTTGTTTGCTATTGTTTATTGAAGCATATTTAGAGAAAGATAGTGTCTGGTTGGTTTGCTTGTCGTTAGGTCTTCTTTAGATTCTAGGGAGGTCTATCTTGTCCGCAAGATCGACTCATTCCGCGTGACAAAATGGCGACTCCGCTGGGGAATTGATTGTTTTCCTTGTCTATACTTTGACCTGAGAAACTGTATTTTCTATTTCTGTTTTTGACTTGATTATTGTGGGATTGGGTGAATTTAGTTAATTTTGAGTTAGTTTTCATTTTTGATAGTTTTTGGAGATGTATGCACCCTCTGAGTTAAGCACAGTGCGTACCTGTACGCACTTTTGCTTTGTGCACAGAGCGTGGATGCACCTGTGTAAACAAGTTGCCTGCGTACCTTGTCAAAAATTTGAAAAATTTTAAATTTTTCTCTTTTTTATCAGTTTAGAATTTGTTTATAGGTTTTAGCCATTGCCCAGACCTGCTTGTTCCCTGTCCAAAAATTTACTTGGTTTAATTTCATTAGCATTAGGGTTTTAGGTGGAATTCCTAGGAATTTTGCTTGTTGGGTTTGTTTTTCGTTTTTGATTGTGTAGTGGCTCTGAGCTTAGAAGCCGTAGGGACCTCAGATTACCTTGGTGTCTACCAGTCTTCTTATGAGTCTGATCATTTATGAAATCTCCCCTTGTTGAGGAATCCGCTTTGAGTTTTCTCATTTCAAAATTTCGAAAAGCTTGTAGTTGAAAGTTTGGAATTTTCATTTTTAAAAAAGAAAACGAAAGATTGGTTGTTTTTTGACTAATTGTGATTCTACATAAATTAGTCCTTAGCTCACATTTAGCTAAGTAAAACATCCTCAAAAAGACTTTTAGTAGGCTTTGACTTCAAGTAGCTTTTTATAGTTTGTAGCTCTCAAAGTTAGTCATTTTCATTAGTTTTGAGTGTTTTATTTACAAAATATAAAAAATCTCTTTTGGAAAAGTTTGTTTTTTGTAGTGATTGAGTGCTTTGAAAAGAAAAGGGAAATTTGTGTGAAATAGCTAGTTGTCTCGTTTTGAGTGCTTTGGAAAGGAAAAGCTCTTCTTTTAATTTGTTTAATTGAGAAAGATTTGTGTTTACAAAGTATTTGCATTCTCAAACTCTTTCTTATTTTAGAAGTTCATCGAAGAGAAAAGATTGTTTAAATCATCTTAGGTGCATCTTTTTAGTGATTTCGAGTCGAGTCTTTACACCACGAGTTTCATATCCACCACCTCTTGACTTAAACAATAACCACTAAAATTAACGCTTAAAGTAAAATTCACCTAGTAACATTTTATTTCTAGGGCTCTGATACACCAACTTAGCTTAGGCTAGTGTCTTGGAGTAGGAGAGTAATTAACTCTCCAAGACAGTAAAAACAAACAAGTAGTTGTATCTTGTGGTAGGAAGAAATCCAATTGTTGCATTTATGCTCTGGAAAAGCTCCTCTTAAAGGAGAAGCACGAGATCGTGTCTGAACTAGTGTGGGAATCAATCCTTCCTCATTGGGAACGATGCCAGATATTCATGTATTAAAAATGGTAAACCTCGAATTAACCATTGTCGAGGAGCCTGGGGTCACTTGTTGGTAAACCTTGGATTATGTCAAGGAGCCTTCAAGGGGATTGAGCTTGCTACTCTTCCCTTGCATGCGTATCGGATCGTAGACTGTTCCCCCAGGTGTATTTGTCTCAGTTGGTAACCTTAGTGGCCACATTCTTTAGGATTCTTCCTAAGGTGACAGTGGTGGGAAGATCCCACTGTACCTGGAGCAGACGTCGGTTAGACTCACTTGGATTTTCTGGGGGGTTCACTTCACTCGAGATGGTTAAGTGGAGGAACTTGGTCCAGTCTATTCATTAAGCAGGTTGCCAGGGTAACTGTTCCAACCGCCATTTCTGTACTGAATTCTGCGACGTTGGATTTCATCACCAACTAGTGTTTTCGGTCCAGAAAGTTACTGTTTGTATGTGTTTGATCTCTAGATTCTTTAGGCGTGTGATTCAAATTTGTTTGGCTCTTTAGAGGCTTTAGGTGGTTTTTATTGAGATTTTACTTTGTTTGCATGTGAAGTAGTTAAAAGTTTTTAACTGTGGATGAATTACCAAGACAGTCCCGTAGACTTCAGGGCCAGTCTCCTGAGTTTGTAACCGTGGCTAATTTATTGAGGAAGTCCCGTAGACTTCGGGGCCAACCTCCTGAAGAAGTCCCAAGCCAGCTTGAAGGCTTGAAACTCCTCGTAACTCCTAGTGGTAGTAAAGTTGGGTCACCTGAAGAAGGAGAGTCTTCATTGGTTGTACATCCTGATTACCAAACTATAGTAACAGGTTATAATCCTGAATCTATTTCGGTTTCCGAACTTGCTGGTAGCTTTTCATCTACTAGTGATATAGGTGAAGAACCTGAGATATCTGTACCTGTTACTCCAACATCGGGGTTTGTCTCTCCAACTTCTAGTGGTCCTAATTCACCTAGGGTAGAAAGAGTAATCACCGAAAATCTTCCTTCTGGTTTGATAGCTATTGAAGAACTTGCTCCGGAAGAAGAAGTAGGCATCCCTATCCCTGAAAATCAACCTGTTATTGATCTAAGGGAGTGTGAATCAATTTTTTACAGTCCACCTAGAAGTACTACTTGGTATCTTTCTTTGACTAATTATTTGGAAAACCCAGCGTTAATTTTTTCACCACCTCGTGCTCCTTATCATCCTAGAGGTTTTTATACTCCCGTAAATATGTCAGGTCAGTCGTCCATGTTTACTCAATCGCCTGAATCTTTTTTGTATGGCGGTCCTTCTGTTCCCTCTCAGTATGAGTCACTTATTGGTACTTTTTCGGGAGCATCTCCTCAACCTATTGAACAAGGGTTATTCACTGGAAGCAATGGTGCAAAGCCGTTGAGCGTAGAAGACATTCTTATGATGTCAGGTTCTATTCCCAATTCTCAACCTCAAGGTGGCCAGTTACCGCCTGGGGGGCAGCCTCAATTAACGCCTGGGGGCAACCTCAAGGACAGTACGTACCTACGGTACAATACGTTCCTCAAGGTCAACCCCAGACTCAATATGTACCCCAAGGTCAACCCCAGTATCAATTTATACCTCAAGGTAAACCCCAGTATCAGTACGTGCCTCAGGGGTATCTACCCCAAGGTCAGTACTCGAACCAAGGTTTCCAACCACCCCAAGGTCAATCTTATGTGCAAGGAATGGGAAATGTACCTTTCAATTATCAATCCTACCCTCAACCCAGTTATGGTCCTCAATATTCTCAACCTGTTATTGGTCAGTACCCCATAATGAACATAGTGTGGGATCCATCGCAAACTCAACAGGTGTTGCAGCCAAGTGTACAGTTGTCATCTCAAACTGGACAAACCTTAGTTTCTGGTTCACTCCAGCAACCAGTCCAGTCTAACATTCAAACTTCTGTACCTTCGGTAGTTTCTCAGTCTGGGCCTACTGTGCCTCGTACTCCATCTCAAACGACTGCTGCAACTACCGCAACATCTGTTCAATGTACCCCACCTACTTATGGAGTATCGACAGCTCCAGTTTCTACTGTTCTTGTATCTACTCCTCAGACATCTTTACCACTGTCTGGATCCACGATTCAAACTACGGATCAGATGCCTGTAGGACAACCTAGTTTAAGTACGGTTGTCACAATTCAACCTCAATTCACCTATCAACCATACCAGGGACAGTACCAATTCGGTCCTGCTGTCCAGCAGTCAGTTTATCAGTATCAACTGTATCCTGGGTACACTTATCAACAACCTCAACAACCCCAGTACGGTCCAGTTAATCCTGGTTTTCGAGGAGGATACAATATCCCGAACGCGATTCCTATTCCTAGTTATCCCGGATATCCTCCTCCTGGGGCTGGTCTCATGACCCAGAGTTTTAGGGATCCTAATCGGCAGTTACCGTTTATCGCAACTTTGGAATTACCTGATTTGTCGCGCCTAACGAACGATCCGATTAATTATCTTCCATTTTGGCTGCCAATGCCGAATAAGTTGCCCAGTGACATTCCCAAGTTCGAAGGTAAATCTGGAGAGGACCCGTCGAACCATGTGATGACTTACCACCTCTGGTGTGCGTCTAACTCCATCACAGATGATTCGATCCATCTTAGACTTTTCCAGCGCACTCTAATTGGTCTCGCGGCCAAGTGGTACATTGAGTTACCGCGAGGCACTTTTTATAATTTTAGTCAGTTAGCTACCTCATTTTTAACTCATTTTCAGTTGCCAGTCAGATATGACAATGGCACAGAATTGTTAACTTCGCTAAAACAATCGACATCCACGTACATTTCAGATCATATTCATGAGTGGAGACGTCGACGATGTTTAGTGAAGGTATTTATTCCGGATCAAATCTTGGCTGAGTGGTTTGTAAAATCTTTGTTGCCAAGGATCACTGAAGATGTTGCTAAAGCCGGAGTTGTTACTGAGGAGCAAGTGATTGCTCAAGCACAGTAACTTGACTTGGTATATACTCAGTCAGGTAAGTTACACGAAAAGATCCCTGATCTTCCCAAGTCAAATCAAATCACTGCAGCTCCTTCGGGATCTCATGCCGCTGACGGTATGATTGGTACGGTTAACACTAAAAGTAAGAAGAAGTCTTCCAAGAATTCTTCTCCTATCATAACCTTGCCTGATTCCCTGACAGGAGATTCTTCTGCAGAGGTTTCCACCGATATTCACGTTGTAGAGTCATCTACAGCTAAATCAAAATCCGGTGGGAAAAAGAAAGGAAAGAAGAAGAATAAAACGGACAAAAGTTCAAAAGAGAAATCTGAAAAGGCGGAATCCAATGATGAAAAGCGCAAACCTCGTTATCCATGTCTCATTTGTGACGAAGAACATTTCACAAGAGACTGCACTCATCGAGCAGAGGTTGCGAAGATCGTCAAAGGTTCCCAAACTCCTGCTGTTTTGAAGGATCCATTTCCAAGTCAAGATAGCAAGATGATAGGTTCTTCCTCGAGTGCCAATGAAGAACCCATATTGATGATGTCCCATGTAAGGATTGTGACTCGATCACAAGATTATGGCAGTAAAAGTCCTATTGATGGTAAAGAAGTAGAATCTTCTCATTCTAATCCATCAACCTCAGCTCCCGGTTCCGATCCACTACAGATCGAGAAACCTAATCTATACTTAGTAATCAAACCGCCCGCCAAGGGTATACTTCGAAGTCAGCTTTCAATCCACATGCGAGAGCGGCTCAGAATTATAACATTATTGAGGATTTAGCTGTTTCACCCTCAGCAATGTCAGCTTTGGAAGTGCTGCAATCATGCCCAGCACAGCGTAAATTACTTTTGTCCGCTATAGGAGATGTTGATGTTGAGGACCCGAACCTAATAATCTTTGATCTAGAAAATAGTACACCATGTTTGCCTCATCAAATGGCTTTCCAGATCCTAGTGATAGTAAAAAACAGGCCTATTCATCGGACTGTAATTGATGAAGGAGCTTCAACGTGTATTATGTCGATACAGTGTTGGAGATCACTTGGTTCTCCTTCACTAAATCAATCCCCGACAATTCTTAAGGCCTTTGATGGCCGTGGGTTCCATCCTTTTGGCATTCTACAGGATTTTCCTATAGGGGTTGAAGGAAAAACCGTTAGTCTAGATGTGGAGGTGGTTGATGCCCCTCTAGACTACAAACTTCTCTTGGGTCGAAGTTGGTCTTACGCTATGACAGCGGTCGTTTCATCGGTCTTTAGAGTAATAAAGTTTCCACATAATGGAAAGATCGTAACAATAGACCAGCTGGCTTACTTTTCATCTGACCCAGCCTCTTCGGAGAGTATTCAGCATGTCGGTAAATCGACTATCCCATATAAGGATGTTGGAGTAGGATTAGTTAAAGATGCCGGTTTACTGGGAACTTTTCCTTTTCCTCCAATCAACGCATCATCTTCATTTGCAACCATTCATATGATTACATCAGACACCATTTCTTATGACGATCCTTGGATCGTTCTTTCTGAATCTAAAATAGACTCATTCGGTAATTCCATGCCTTTGAGTCCATATGAAATTGCCTATGAAGTCGTGCAGTCTTTTGCCGACCCGTGTTCAACCGAAAATGACTTAATGAATGTGGTCCGTGAGGAATCACTTTTCACATCAACCTCAGATTTAACTACATTTTATGAACTTTTTCACTCTAATGAGCAAATTCGTGAAATCCTATGTGTAGATGATTTACCATGGGAAGATCTCCATCGCAGACCTTCGTTTTTACCTGAGGATGATCATTTTGAAAATGATTTCTCATCAATCTTTACGACTGAATATGTCAAGGAACCTCAGAATCCAATGAAACATCTCGATTCGGAGTTAAATTTGGGAAAAATCTCTCGAACTATCCCAATTGACATTTCGGTTAAGCTCGGAATTGTTGAGAACATTCATATAGGTGCCTCGTGTACAGATGACGAAATTCAATTATATAAGGCCCTATTTCAAGAATTCCGCGACGTGTTTGCCTGGTCCTATGAGGAAATGCCAAGAATTGATCCCGCGATTGTTGTTCATGAGATCAAGACTTACCCGGACGCTAAACCCGTCCGGCAACGTTTGCGTCAGATTCACCCACGAAAAGTTGTTGCAATTAAAGCAGAAGTTGAGAAACTGTTGAAAGCAGGTTTCATTTATCCGATCCCGTTAACGGATTGGGTATCGAATATTATTCCGGTTAACAAAAAACAGGGGACAATAAGAATATGCATCAACTATAGGGATATTAATCGAGCCTGTCCAAAGGACAACTACCCAACTCCCTATATCGATCAAATCATTGATGATTGTGCCCACAGCGAAATATTTTCCTTTATGGACGGTTTTTCCGGATACAATCAAATCAATATTCTACCTGCCGATCAACCAAAAACGGATTTCATTTGTCCATGGGGGACATTTTCTTATTGCAAATTACCTTTTGGACTTAAGAATGTCGGAGCAACTTTTCAGAGGGCGATGTCTTATGCGTTTCATGACATCAAGCACATTGTGCAACCCTACCTCGATGACTTGCCGGCTCATTCATTACATCGAGTTGATCACCTCGTCCATTTACGAGCAATCTTTATGAGGTGTAGGCATTATCGTATTCGGTTGAACCCACACAAATGTGTCTTCTGTATAGAAATGGGTCGATTGCTGGGATTTGTAGTTTCAAAAGCCGGAATTTGTGTTGATCCCTCGAAGGTCGAAGCTATTATCAATTTGCCTCCTCCTTCGAGTCTTCGCCAACTCCAAGTTTGCAGGGGAAAGCAAACTTTTTACGACGATTCATTCCTAACTACAACGAGGTTACAAAGGGTTTTACACGTTTGTTGAAACAAAATACTCAATTTTCTTGGGATGAGATAGCTCAGAAATCTTTTGATGCACTCAAACACGCGTTGATCCATGCACCGTTGTTGCATCCTCCCAACTACAACCAGGATTACTTCTTGTATCTCGCCACCTCCCATTCCACCAATGGAATGGTCTTAGTTCAGGAAGATGAATTTGGAACGGAACATGTGATATATTACCTTAGTCGAACATTAAATCCATCTGAGCTAAAATACTCACATGTGGAGAAATTGGCATTGGCAGCTGTTCAAGCTGTCCAACGTTTTCGTCACTACATTTTACTACGTAAAACTACGGTAATTTCAGATTGCAACCCTATGATCTACATTTTGACCAAACAATTGCTAGGGGGCAAGTACTCTAAATGGATCGTTATCCTGCAGGAGTTCGACTTGGAGTTTGAGAAATCTAAGTCTAAGAAATCTTTAGTTTTTGCAGAATTAATGTGTGACTTCCCGCGTGCTGACAGGGAAACTGTGGCAGAGGAGCCCATTGCGGACAAATCTTTGTTTCTAATCAGCACTTTAGATCTGTGGTATGTGGATATCATCATCTATATCCAGACCCAATCCTTTCGGCCAGAAAATTCAAGGTCGGAACGTCGGAAAATTCAATTCCAGTCCCAACAATTCAAAATTATTGGAGATACTCTTTATCGCCGTGGGGCGGACTTTATTTTTCGACGTTGCTTAACTCACGAAGAGGCTGAGAGGGTTCTAAATGACTGTCACTCTAGAGCGTGTGGCAGTCATATGTCTGGGTATGCCACAGCCCAAAAGATATTGTGCGCTGGCTATTTCCGGCCGTCCTTATTTAAAGATTGTATTACGGCGGTCCGAAAATGCCACAACAACCAGATTTTTTTATCGTAAGATGTGCGCTCCACCTGCTCCTCTCCACCGTATAAT
This sequence comes from Pinus tabuliformis, assembly GCA_031772625.1. Taxonomy (NCBI): domain Eukaryota; kingdom Viridiplantae; phylum Streptophyta; class Pinopsida; order Pinales; family Pinaceae; genus Pinus; species Pinus tabuliformis. The sequence goes on along the minus strand of CM062817.1, from coordinate 689,205,647 downwards.
TGTCGTTGGTCCTTTTGCCAAATGGGGTATCGATTTTATTACATGTAAACCTCACTCGGCCGGGGGGCATGCGTATATCATCCTTGCAGTAGATTATTTTACTAAGTGGGCCGAGGCGATGCCTACATTCGAGGCAGATGGCATGACAGCTGCAATTTTCATGTTCAATCATATAATTGCTAGGTTTGGTGTCCCACAAGCGATAATCACTGATCATGGGCGTCATTTTCGAAACGTTATGATGACCGAACTTACAGGCCAGCTTGGTTTACGTCACGATAGTTCAACTCCTTATTAACCACAAGCGAATGGTCTGGTTGAATCCATCAACAAAGTTTTAGTTATCATGATTCGACGAATCATTGGGATTCATCGGTCGAATTGGCACAACATGCTATTTTCAGTGCTTTGGGCATACCGAACTTCAGTAAAAACATCAACAGGGTTCACTCCTTTCCAACTAGTCTACGGTTTGGAAGCTGTGTTACCCATTGAGTGCGAAATCTCGTCATTGCAAATGGCCATCGAGTTACTTCCAGCTACTTCCGAAGAGGAAAAGCGTTTGTTATACTTAGCTCAATTAGATGAGAATCGACGTGATGCTGCATTGGTGATCGAGACTCACGCAAAACGTATGAAAGCTCAGTATGATCGGAATGTGACCCCTCGAAATTTTTCGGAAGGAGACCTAGTGTTATTGTATGATCAAGCTAATGATAGATTAGGCGCTGGGAAATTCGTTCCTATGTGGCATGGTCCCTATATTGTTAAGCGAAAGCTAGCAAAAGGGGCCTATGAATTGGTAGACTTTGATGGGGACTCTTTGGGTAAACCCAGAAATGGCCTTTACTTGAAGAGGTACTATGCTTAAAAGATGGGGTATGGAGATTTTTTTTTTGTTAGTTAGGATAGTTTTTCTTTCTAGCTGGTGTGTTTTAGTTTAAAAAAAAGTGTGCTTAGCTTAGAGAGTGTTTTTCCGTCATTATTCCTGCTTATCTTGGTTTTACTCTTGATATTGCAGATGTCGATGCCTCTCCAAACATACATTGGATTTGCTGATGGTGCTTGTCGTAATACACGGAACATATCTTCCGCAGCTTGGGTTATCTATTCGCCCTCTGACGAGTTAGTTTCTATGCATGGGGTAAGCCTCGGTCAAACAACAAACAACATTGCAGAGTACAGTGCAGTGATTGAGTTATTGTCTGAATCTATTTCATTTGGGATTCAGAGTTTGATAGTGAGGTTAGATTCTGAACTCATTGTGTTACAGCTTAATAGAGTATATGCCATTAGAAATCCAGTGTTATTAAGATTATTTTTAAGAGTGCGTCTCTTGGAACATGAGTTTGATTGTATTGAATATCAACATATTCCAAGGTCTTTAAATACGTTAGCAGATGCAATTGCTTCTCGAATGTTAAATAGACATTTGCAATAATCATACATGTAAATTTAAAACCATTCCATAACATGATTTACAAGATAAGCCAGTAACAGTGATATATATATAGGAGTGTGTCAAAAAATACATCGTCTTCGATCATAGGTTGAAAAACACCTTATGATCGGAAAAAATGATAAGTACAAAAAACAAAAATGTCACATGTGCCCACAAAAGGCGATCATCCTATCACTAGTGATGATCTCTATAAGAAACCACTGCCCGGGCCACCTTGCAAAGGAACCTCCTAAAAGGTCCCGGGACTCCAATCACATAGCGCTGAAGTCGATGAGGAATGTCGTCTATAGTGCTCTCAGGAATATCCCCTGTCAAGCGCTCAAGATGACTCTCCAACTCGGCCAAAACCTCTGCTGATTCGTCCTGTGGCGCTGGCGCGGGTGCAACTGGTTGCCTCCTCTCAAAAGGCCGGAGAGCGGCTGGTCGCTGTGGACCCACATCTGCATTTCAAATTTTTACTATCAGTTTTGAGACGATGGAAAAATAAAAAAAATTTAAATAGGAAAAGTTGAAAAGGATTTTACCTGACTCGTCCCACTGCTCTCCTAGTGGAAGAGCCATGTTTGGGTCACCACGGAAATCCATCCCAGTGTAAGGGAAGTCCTGAATGGAAAAAACCTGACTTTTCCAACCATCGGAAATACTCAGGTTTGAACCGAGCAACTTCTGTCCTCTCGTCCGGGTGAAGGGCCATGACTGCGACCCATCACATCAGTTTGGGCTCTCGAGGAAGCCCAGCTCCAACAGTAAGGTGATGTGGGATCAGCATAGGAACCCTCTCTAGGCCAAAACTCATGACCAAAGCCCCATAACCAAAGGTCTTTAGTCATCCGCTCTTGGCCCTCGTCAGTTGGCCTTTCACATTGGACAGCACAGCATTGCACCAGTTGAAGACGGTGCCTCGAAAGCAATCAACTGCCATACACATCTGGGATCCGGTGGCAATATGTAATGCGGCAGCTCCGCAAAGTCTGGTGACAGTAAACGCAATCACCATGAGATCAGGACGGGATATGGTCTTTATGTCTATCCCTTTGTCTTTAGCCTGGCTGTTGTAGTACTCTAGCCGGAGGCTATCGACAGACTGGCCACCTGGCCTAGTCCCGTATAGAGTCAAGTCTTCGCCTCTCTTAGGCAAACCAGTCAAGAAATAAATGTCCTCCGGCTCGATTTCGAGCCGGTGCCAGCCAATGAAAAAACACTCGTCCTGTATGCTCCATCTGTCAACCAGCCACTGTAAGAAATCTACCTGAGCCCTCATGCCAAGAATGGTCCAGAATTTGTACAGTCCGCATGCCCTCAAAGCATCAAGTGAAGGCTGATGATTCCATGTGGCAGTATCCACGTCCTCATGCTCTCCTTCACGCCAATCTAGCATGATATACTCTCTGCATCAAGTATAAAGATTAATTAAATTGCTAGAAAACATTTTGATTGGTCCATTTTTGAGAAATTTTGGGTTCAAAACCCTTGCGGCAGGGTACGCACCCTCCAAGTTAGACACAGTGCGTGGGTTCGCACTTTGTCTACACAGAAGGTGCGGACCCCGAGCTTTTTCCCAATGGAGAAAAAGTCGGGGTCCGCGGGTCCGCAATGGTAAACCTGCGAACCCCCGCACGTGGGTTTTGCGCCTAAAAACCCTCCAAAAAATGAAATGAAGGACTAAATCAAAAAACTAAACACTTGAAAATGAAGAGTAGGATGATGTGGATTACCTGGAGAAGACAACGCTCGATTCCAACGGTTGGATTTTCCACAATCTTCACGGGAAGTTTTCTAAGCAAAAGCACTATTTTCTCACCCAAACTCGAATGGTAAAAATGAATTGACAAAGGCCCTTTTTATAAGTTTTTTGAGTAAATAAATCGCAAATTTGTTTATGTTTCACTTTGAAAAGGTATTTTGCAACGCTTTTATCCATTTCAAACAGGTATGAGTAATGTTTGTGTTTTTGTGCAGAATAAAGGATTATTCAGGCAAAATCTATCATTTTCAACGAAAAAACAAGTAGAGTCATCTTTAAGCCCTTTTCTGACTCCTAAAATATGAAAAGATTGCCGAGCGTTTCTTTTACACTCGTTAAAACGAAATTAAAAGACGGTCTACTTACAGCTCTTTTCCGACCGTAAAAATACGAAAAGATTGCCGGATTTTTGTCGTTTCAAATTCGATGTTGGTTATAAAACGACGTGTCGTTGATCGCTTTTTTACTGTTTCGGATCAGTGACACTAATAACGAAAATTACTCCTTGGTCGTAAAAGATCAAGCGGTTCTCTCAAGTACTATTTTATACTTTTTCGGGCTTGGGAGACACAAATTTACGAAAAAGGTCAACCCTGGAGTCTTCTTACGTTTTTTTAGACTCTCTAAAATTGAAAAACGCCGAGTTTCTCCTATACTGGACTCGTTAAAATTTCATAGTAAAGGACCTGTTCAATTACAAACAGGAACGAACCACTCCTTCTTAGGGTTCGAATTTAAACTAAGTTGGACTAATTCGAAGGATGAGCTTATAATCAAGCAAATGTTATCCTCCTCAAGCTTGTCAAAAATAAAGAGGTACTTGCCAGAAATGGTGGGGGAAAAGAGAGGAAAATGAGTCTGTTTGTCATACTTTGTAACCACTCTTGAACACGACACTTTTATTCACCTGGGTTGGGAAATCCTTTGCCTAACAGTTGATCAAACCACATTGAAAGTCTTCAGCCGGTTTCTGGGTATTAACTTTGGGTCAGTTGTCACCAAGCCATCTGTCGTGTCGTTATGTGTTCAAGAGGTCACTGCCAATAAGCCATTCATATGTAAAAATATCTGTCATCCATCTTGACCACCCCTGAGTCAGTCCGTGCAACTAAACTTCTTCAACTTGATCTATGATTCCGTGTTGTGGGCTTGCCTACGACGGATCGCTTTCTATCGACATCAGCTCATTATCTAGAAAGATGATCTAGAAATCGTCAGTACCTTGAGATCTGCATGCCTCAATGGCAGGTTTCTCGCCTTTGACGACAGTTTACATCATTGACTTTCGATCGAAGGATTCCGTGATATGTTCGACATCAACACATTTACTCACATCTCATGGATTGTACTGGGTACTTTGAGAGCCATTGACATCACTGGTGGTTTCTCTCACACTTGTTAACAGTTTACATCATTGACTGGTAATCAAGTGGTTTCTACCATGTTCGACATCAACACATTTATTCGCATGGATAGAATCGTACTTTTTCGGGAAGTAGAAATGAAGACCCTGGATCTAGTTTCTACCATTCAGGCTGCGAGGAATTTTGTATTCATTGTATTGTGGACTATTCATAAATAGATGGCTGCGTCCATATTGCGTTCACATGAGTCCATACTTGTGATGTTTTACAAGATCATTTCTATATCAGAGCAGTAGATAGTTTTCTATTTAGTTTTGATCTGAGTATGGGAATGCCTACCTCAGCGATGATATGATCTCATATATATATCTTGCATTGAATGTTTTTACACATTCCGACCGGGCTCTCCACAAGATGATCCTCGAAATGATAAAGTACTTCACTCTTCCTATATGATAAATGAAATTCTCATCTACTACAGACTTCACACTTTAGGGGGCAATCTGTTACACTAAAATATCGTCACCATGATTATTTGCAGTCAGTATGGGTCTATCATCACTTGTACTGTCCTCCTAAGCAAGTCTAAGACCTCAGCTCTTCAAATCAAGCTTTGGAAGTGGGAGAAAGACATTAAAAATCAATGTAACTCTGGTTCCGCACTTTCTCTCATGGTCACCTGCGGTCCTGCACCTTCTGTGTACAAAAGCTGCGTACCTACCCGCTCTGTCCCTAACGGTGTAGGTGCGGACCCCTGTGAAAGTCAAAAGGCGCAAGTTTTATCTTAAAAAACTCACTTTGGGTTAATTCTAGAGTTTTCTAGAAGGAATTTTGACGTGGATTGTTCGCTCTGAGGTGGTTCATGCATCCCAAAAGAGAAGGAGCTAATCCCTTGACTAAAGGAGCTATCCCTTTGAAGGAGGGCTTTATCCCTTTGAAGGAGGACCTAGTAACTTCCCTCCATTGCACTATAAATACAGGCATTGGGGTGAGGACTAGAGAGGTTAGAAGCTGAACATTTTGAGGGTAAATGCTGGTGAAATTAAGACTCTTTGGTTGAGCTTGAGAGTGAGTGAAACTTGTCAAAGTAGAGAAGACATCTTGTTGGACCCTGGGAGGAGCTTGTACAGCGTCAAGGCAAAGGTTGTAAAGTTCTTCTTCTTTTGAATTAATACAATCAAAATCATTTTTCTCAACAAGTATCTTATGTTATTTGTTTCATGGACTCCTTGACTTTCATGTTAAATATGTTTTATGCAATTGGTTTTTCAGGTTCTATTTAATTTGTTTGCCTTGTTTGTGTTTGCAGATTCGCGAAAAGGAGCTCATTTGGATCAAAAAGTGAGGGCATCCACAAGCTTGCATTGGACCAAAGGTAGGCCCTCAAAACACTTTTTTGCTATTGTTTATTGAAGCATATTTAGAGAAAGATAGTGTCTGGTTGGTTTGCTTGTCGTTAGGTCTTCTTTAGATTCTATGGAGGTCTATCTTGTCTGCAAGATCGACTCATTCCGCATGACAGGGTCAGTGTAGACAAACACAATCACTTAACCCATGATTACTTAAAAGCAAGTAGGTGGAAGTGATTTTATCCATGTTGTGATTCTATTACCCAGAAATTGGATTTGATGTATTTGGAATGTTTTTATTTGTATTTAGTAGCAAAGGAACCTTTGGCTTCATTAGTAAACTCTTTTGACAGTTTATTTTAGTATCATTCATTGTCTTGATATTTTTTTTCATGGTCATGATTTATCACTAGCACTTCTAACTACTTTTGTAACTTTAGAGAATGTTCATTTCATGTTTAAGAAGTAATCCTGAGGCTAAGGTTCTCTAAAATTGAGAAGTACTCACTGCGGGTAAACAAAAATGATCATTTCAAATACATTAGCAAGAAGGTTTACAACACCTAGCCATCGATATCTATATCATTTATATGGTAGATTGGGTCTCGACTTCCCTATTGACAGTCCTTAGAAATAAAAAATTGAAATCACCATATTTGCTTCATGCCTATTCACGGTTCTAGCATTGCACCATATGTCCAAGGATTTAAACATATGGCCATTCTTAACTTGGTAGGAAAGGTTACGAGCATCTAAAATGGCATCACCAAAACGATGCATTTCTTATGGTGTGCCTTTTACACTACACTTTTGTAGGGCTTCTTAGCGCTTGAGCCAGTGACCATGAATGCATCTTGCATTCATTAAGATAATTGAGGATATTATGTTAAGAATACAATATAGTTAAGTCATATTAATCACATTAAGTATTTGGTTCACTTTAGGTGATGGCAAGATTTGGAAATTATTGCATGGATGCGGCTTGACAACATTCACTCCCTGTAAACTTATTAAAATTTACTCTGAAATTTCAGTTTGATTTCAATCATAATTTATGATTTTATACTTATTTCAGGACCATGTATGTGCATAAATAATCAAAATTACAATTGTTCATTAGCCAAATGTATGGTTCAATCAGTCATACTTTCTTTTTCTAAAATATCAAAGTTCATTGCAAGTTAGTAGTAGCAATTATTGGGGTTTTATTTATAAAAATATCTTAACAAATTCCTAAAATAAATTTCATCTATTGTCTTTAATTTTAGAACATTCCAATTTACCATGATTCTCCTTTCTACTTTGTTTCTAAAAAAAAGTTTCAATATTTGAGTTATGTACACTATTGTAACTTACTCTTTTAAATGCTCACATATTTTACTTCTTGGCCATGTTTATCTCTCTAGAGACACTTTAGGTCCCTAAATACTTCTTTGTGTGAACAATATAGTAGGTCCCAATATAATTTTCTTATTTTTGCTTGGGAAGAAATAGAGAGGAATTTATAATTTTTACAAAACCTTTACTTTTTGGAAACTTATTAATTGTACATATATCAATGTCTATAGACTTATGCTATAAGTCTCCTCATTTTGACAATCTTATTATGTCTAAAACTAATGAAATTAAAGCATGAGTGTGTAGACTATGTTCTATGCATACACAAGGAATATTTTGGGCTAGAGTCTATGTGTAATAGGGTGGATCCTATTACTATGCACTAGGTGGGGCAAAATCTAGCATTTAGCTCTGCATATGTTTGTCATAGTTTTTTTCTTTTTTTCTTTAGCATAAAGGTGTTATAGGAAGAATGCAAACCACCAAGCCTATTGAACTTCCTAATTTAGGACCTAAAGCTCATTCATACCCTACAGAGGTGGGTTGGATCTTAGGCCACAATACTTGAACATAGAGCTCCAATACCATTTGCCACATACCTCCTTGATCCAATATTAAAACCCCATATTTTGTTCCTTCACTAAATTTAACTTGGCTTAAACTTATATGCAATAGTTGTCATATCCGTCCATATAGAATCATCTGATAGACAAAGTTAATACCTGCAATTCTACGCATGCATACATCACATCATAGTGGAAGTCATAAATCATGATCATTCAAGATCTTACAGTCAAGCTCCGTTCCTCTGAGGATTTAACACAAGGATTAATGGAGACATTATCATAAATACAATGTAGTTAACTTTTCGATATAACATGTTCGTAGTCCTATTGGCGTATGTTATGCAATACTAACCATAGTCAATAAATAGTTAAGATGACCTTCAGTAGATGAAATTCATAGTGCAAAAGGCCTAGCATGGATAACCTGAACCACCAGCTCTATGATGGCAACCTTAAAACATAATTATTCATCCTACCTAGTCATTTCATGCATCATTATTCAATTATCTTTCTACACAAAGATCACACATGCTGCTATACACATATGCTGAGATAATTCAACAATATACAAGGTAAGGAACAACATACAACAAATCCCATGCAATGGAATTCTATAAGAGAAATTGAAATAATGTCACATGGGAAACCAAGCACCGCCACCCAACCTAGAACTGCTTGCTTCCAGTTCACCCCTGAGCCGAGAGTTCTTTTCATTGATCAACTGCCTCATGTTGATCTCTTACATGGGTATTTAATACCCTCTTTCATGATATGGTTTCCATTAGTAACATTATGTTTTTATGGATCTTTCTATCCATTTTCCTACGCTTTTCCTAGAAAAATCTCGACTTTATCTCCTGTGAGGATTTTTCTGTTGGGTCCCTATAATACTAGTGATTACCCCATTACTATTGTATTTATACCCCTTATTTATATTGATGTACCCATGTAGTGCCCATATTGTTACTATTATGCCACATAGAAGCCCACTATTGTTATTGTTGTGCCCTACAATATTATTGTTATGTAGGCTTTGATTGTATTGGGACCACTTAGACTCCTATATATAGAAAGGAGGTATTTTCATTTGTATCATCCAAGAATTGTTCATTTATGTAATGTAAAGGAGGTTGCCCCCTCGAAGAGGCTGAATTCTAAGGCGTGGATCTCTCTTTTCTATCTTTTTGTGAGCTGGTTTCATAACATTTGGTATCAGAGCTTTGGATTCTAGGGTTTCGCTGCTCCAAACAGGTCATCGTGGCATTTTCGCTATATTTTTTTTTTCTGTGACGTTTCAGAAGTCGCAAAAAAAAACCCATTTGAGAAGAATTGGCGCTGAACCTTGGGTCCGAATTGCAGAGATTTTCACGCGATATTTTCGGAGATATGATCTAAGGAAGTTGGCCTTTTTGCAGACTCTTGAATTACATTCAAAACAGGTGACCTGGGGAAAATCGTCATAACTCTCTCTCTGAGGATCGGATTGAAATTTCGTAAAAAGGTGCAGAAAGAGGACGGACTGTAGTTTCTGGTATGTGTGTTTTAGATTCAAAGGTTGAAACAGTGGCTCGTGGCACGTCGTACAAGTTCGCTCTACTGAACCAGTCTAAAAGCAAGTCACTGTGGGAGATTTCACATAACTCTTCCTTGGAGAATCCAATTTGGCTCAAACTTGTGGCATTGGAAAGAGGATGAAGAATGCTACTGCAGGTAGCAATTTCAGAACTGGATGATTCGAAATTACAGAGACACATCAGATTCAATACCAGGCTTCTATAAAGTGAAAAAAAGGTGTGTAGTTTTTTTTTTTAAATTTTTGTGTAAGCTTGGTTTAAAGGAATTCAAAGGGCATAGTAAAGAATTATTATCGGTAACTGATGCCCCGAGGAAAGAAAATGCAAACACCTAGTAAGGAACCTGAAAGCTCTAGCATGACTCATGAAGAAGAAGAAGAAATGCTACGTGATATATCAAAATTACAAGAAGAAGTGCAACAAATGTCACGATCACAAAAGCTAACAGAAGCTAAGATAAGTGGCGTGGAATCTAAGATAAAGGGCATGGAAGCTAAGATGGATGATTCAAAGACAGATTTGAAGAGAGACATGGCAGATTTGAAGATAGATTTGAAGACAGATTTGAAGAGAGACATGGCAGATTTGAAGATAGATTTGAAGACAGATATGGAAGAATTGAAGAAGTTGCTACAAGAAAGTGTCACTAATGGTGAAAAGGTAGTAAAGGAAACTCATGATGAGAACAAAAGAAATGTTAATCATGATACCATAGACGCTAATGTTGGATCGAAGACTCATCATGTTCCAAAACTCGATATGAGGAAGTTTTATGGCAAGGATCCCGCCACATGGATATTACAGATGGAGCAATTCTTCGATCTCAATAATGTGAAAAACACACAAAAGGTACGAATGGCAACTTTATATTTGGAACCAAATCAGTTTGTATGGTATCAATGGCTTTGTTCTCGTAAACAATTTATCACTTGGGCAATTTTTACGGAAGAATTGATAAGACATTATGAGGATACAAAAAGCAACACTTTTTTTAGCCAATTGATGAATCTCAAACAAAAGGGTTCAATAATGGAGCACATTGAGGAGTTCCAAAAATTGAACATAAGGATAAAAGATATTCCAGAGGAGCATAGGATTGATGTGTTCATAGGGTCTTTAAAGGATAATATCCAACATGATGTGCGCCTTTGGGAACCTGATTCATTAGAGAAGGCATTCAGGTTAGCAAGAAAAATGGAAAGCAAAATTATGGCAACTAGGAAGCATACCATTCACAACTATAAAGATGGAAGTGTTGTTGCCCATAGTCTTCCACAACCTACAAGGTTGACACCGCAACAATTGGAAGAAAAAAGAGCAAAAGGGCTTTGTTACAATTGTGATAGCAAATACACAAAAGGTCATAAGTGTGCTGAGAAGAAATTATTCTACATAGATTGTGAAGAGGAAGAAGAAAAGGAGCAAGAAAGGTCAAAAGAAGAGGATATATTCCAGGAACAAAGCCTATATGAAGAACAAATAAATTCGACCATATCTTGTAATGCATTGGTGGGAATTACCACTCCTCAAACCATCAAGATAGAAGGACAAATCAAGAAGAAAAAGGTGATAGTGTTGATTGATTCAGGAAGCACCCACAATTTTATTCATTGTAGGGTAGCAAAAGAATTGAATTGCTTCCTATATCCAGCACCAGAGTGTCAAGTAATGATTGCAAATGGAGGAACAATAAATTGCTCTGGAAAGTGCCATAATATCAAGCTATCCATGGGAGAATATGTATTGACTAGCCCAATGCTTTCCATTCCAATGGGAGGTGCTGATGTTGTACTAGGAGTCCAATGGCTACAATCCTTGGGTACAATAGCTTTTAATTTTCAAGAACTTTTCATGAAATTTTCCGTGGAAGGAAAGGAAGTTGAATTAAGGGGTATTGCAGGGAAACCAGGAAAGATAATCAGCTCTAATGGTATGACAAAGCTTCTAAAAAAGGAGCAAAGGGGTGTAATTGCAAAATTATGTTCGCTAGATGTTTCCACATTAGAATCATCTATTTCTCCAGATCTCCAAAAAGTCCTGGACAATCATTCCAAGGTATTTGATACTCCCAAAGGTCTCCCACCTATGCGTGATCATGATCATGCTATTCATCTGATTCCAGGAAGTGTTCCTCCAAACATCAGGCCGTACAGATATCCCTATGTCCAAAAAAGTGAAATTGAACGTATGGTTGCAGAAATGCTAGAGGCTGGTATAATTCAACCGAGTCAAAGTTCTTTCTCTGCTCCAGTAGTATTGGTGCACAAGAAGATGGATCATGGCGTATGTGTCCGGATTATAGGGAGCTCAACAAGCTCACTATTAAAGATAAGTTCCCCATTCCTGTCATTGATGAATTACTGGATGAATTGCATGGATCAATTTACTTCACCAAGTTGGATCTTCGTTCAAGATATCATCAAATCAGAATGAAGATTGAAGACATTTCGAAAACGGCATTTAGAACTCATGAGGGTCATTATGAATTTTTGGTCATGCCTTTTGGCCTTACCAATGCACCTTCAACATTTCAAGGTTTGATGAATTCAATTTTCAAACCATTCCTTAGAAAATTTGTGTTAGTATTTTTTGATGATATACTTATCTACAGCAAGTCTTGGAAGGATCATGTTGAACATGTCGACAGGGTGCTACAACTATTGGAAGAGAAACAATTATATGCCAAAAGATCCAAATGTTTCTTTGGAGTCCAGGAGGTGGAATATTTGGGTCATATTGTATCTCATGAAGGCGTTAAGGTAGACCCTACCAAAATTAAAGCCATTAAGGAATGGAAAATCCCCACATCCATAAAGAATTTGCGCGGATTTCTTGGGTTGACAGGGTATTATCGCAAGTTTGTTAAGAATTATGGGAGAATAGCAGCACCTCTAACGACATTATTGAAGAAAGATGCATTTTCATGGACTCCGGAAGCAACAAAGGCCTTTGAACATCTTAGAGAGGCAATGTGCCAAGCACCGGTCTTAGCTACACCGGACTTCACAAAAACCTTTACTGTGGAATGTGATGCTTCAGGAAATGGAATTGGTGTTGTTCTAATTCAAGATGAAAGACCCATTGCCTTTGAAAGTCGTCCAATCAAGGGAAAGTTTCTAAGAAAAGCTATTTATGAGAAGGAAATGTTGGCAATACTCCATGCACTTAAGAAATGGCGACCCTACCTAATGGGAAGACACTTCAAGGTAAAAAAAGATCATGATAGCCTTAAATACTTTTTAGAACAAAGATTATCCTCTAAAGAGCAACAAAAGTGGGTCACAAAGATGTTGGGTTATGACTTTGAAATCATCTACAAAAAGGGGAAGCAAAATGTGGTGGCAGATGCACTCTCAAGGAAGGATGAGGATGTGGAAGCATTGTTGTGCGCTATTTCTATCATCCAACCAGATTGGATAAATGAAGCAAGGGAGGAATGGAAGAATGACGAAGAAGTATGGGAACTTATTCGAAAGCTACAACAAGATTCCAGTACGTCTGATACATTTATCTGGAAAAATGATTCGTTATGGTACAAAGATCGCTTATACCTCTGTAAGAATTCCCAGCTAAAAAAAAAGATTCTTATGGAATTGCACACTTCTCCCTTAGGAGGGCACTCAGGATTTTTAAAAACTTACCACAGGGTGAAGAAGGAATTTTTTTGGGATGGCCTTAAATCAGATATTCATAAGTTTGTGGCAGAATGTTTGGTTTGCCAGCAAAATAAAGTTGAAACAATTAAGACACCGGGTCTATTACAACCTTTACCCATTCCAAGCCAACGTTGGGAGGAGGTATCAATGGATTTTATCATAGGTTTACCCAAGTCTGAGGGAAAGAGTGTCATCATGGTGGTAGTTGACAGACTTACCAAGTATGCACACTTTTGTGCATTATCACATCCATTTAAAGCCAGTACAGTTTCTACTGCATTTATGGAAACAATTCAAAAGCTACATGGAAACCCAAAGATTATTGTAAGTGACAGAGATCCCATTTTCACTGGAAATTTTTGGACAGAATTATTTTCTTGTCTTGGTACTCAGTTAGCTCATAGCTCATCTTATCATCCTCAATCTGATGGGCAAACTGAGATAGTAAACAAATGTTTGGAAGGATACCTCCGTTGCTTTGTATCTGATAAACAGACATAATGGGTCAAATGGTTGCCTCTGGCTGAATGGTGGTATAACACTTCCTTTCATACAGCAACAAAAATGACCCCATTTATGGCACTTTATGGGTATCAACCACCATCCATCACATCATATTTAAGAGAAAATTCTAAGGTTCAGGCAGTGGAACATCACATCGAACATCAACAACAAGTCCTCCAACTCTTAAAGGATAACCTTGTGTTGGCACAGAATAGAATGAAACAATAGGCAGATCATCATCGCAGTGAAAGAAGTTTTGATGTAGGTGATTGGGTATTCCTACGGCTACAACCATATAAGTAAATGTCCCTCAAGCAAGCTAAGAAGGATAATAAATTATCACCAAAGTATTATGGTCCGTACAAGGTGTTGCAAAAGATTGGTACTATGGCATACAAATTGGAGCTTCCTGCAGCTTCTCGATTGCACCCAGTTTTCCATGTTTCATGCTTAAAGAAGGTTATAGGAGACAAGCTCCCAGTTCAAACAATATTGCCAGAACTTGACGAAGAAGGAAAAATTATATTGGAACCGGAAGCAGTTATAGAAACAAGAACTCGACAGCTACGAAATCGATCAATTTCAGAGTACCTTATCAAGTGGAAGAACTTATCCGCTGAAGATTCCACATGGGAGGACGAGAATTTTATGCAGAAGTATCCTGAACTACTCAAGCGTTGAGGACAACACTTTTTTGAAGGAGAGGGGCATGTTGGGTCCCTATAATACTAGTGATTACCCCATTACTATTGTAGTTATACCCCTTATTTATATTGATGTACCCATGTAGTGCCCATATTGTTACTATTGTGCCACATAGAAGCCCACTATTGTTATTGTTGTGCCCTACAATAATATTGTTATGTAGGCTTTGATTGTATTGGGACCACTTAGACTCCTATATATAGAAAGGAGGTATTTTCATTTGTATCATCCAAGAATTGTTCATTTATGTAATGTAAAGGAGGTTGCCCCCTCGAAGAGGCTGAATTCTAAGGTGTGGATCTCTCTTTTCTATCTTTTTGTGAGCTGGTTTCATAACATTTTCTCATCAAAGCTTGCCTTTTCTCAGGCAAGGCTTTTATGCTTTTTCTTAACTTAGCATCTTTCTCCAGCTAAGTAGTTTAATGGATATTTATCTCCAAATCCATTAATATCATCTATATATGGATCTAGAAGTCTTATTATGAATATTATCGATTCCCATTCACCAATGGGATTTGGCAAGAATCTCCTCTCTTGGTGTCTTGCTTTTCTAAGTGATGAATTATTTTATTTATTTGATAAAGTATTTACTTTTCTTGTTACATGTAAGACCTACTTTTTCTCATCTTAGGTTAGCAAAGTTTTACATACAAGGGAGGGGTGTTACATATATGCAATTTTAAACAACACAGAAAATACAAATTTAAATCAGCAAACATACAATTTTAAAATTTTAAATATGAAAAAAAAATACAAATTCAAATAGAAAAACACATAATATATAGTTCCAAGTTGTAACGAACCTCCTTATCCTACCCTGTAATTTAGTTGCTAAGCTCCCATTCTGTAAAGTTTCTTTATTTTTTCTATATTTAATCGTTAAGATGCAATACTACCAAGGGTATCTTTAGCCTGCCTTTAGACCATCATTAGTAATTCTATAACAGACTCCATAATCATTATCAATTTAATAATAGAGTGGTTCTGGTATCGTCTTTTCACCTTATTGTCAAGGCTTATGTGTGAGATTTCTAGTAAACGTGATTTAGTAGATGAAGATGGAACTAACCATAACATGCAACCTATAATAATTTCCTTACCTACATCAATGATATTAATTAAACTCTACTATCATGTTCATCGATCATTATTATAGGTCTTGTTTCCATCATGCATAAAGAATTGGTTAATTAAATACAAATCTTAATTCATACATTATATAGGTAACGTATCTCATACACACACTAGGTACTGGCAGAAACCTGGTGATATTAAAGTCAATTTCATTGGATATCTTGCAGATCCATATATGAATAACTAAAAATATGTACCATTAATTCTTTATACTGCATGCAGGAACATCTAATTTCATTATGCATGACATAGACCATGGCTAAACCTTGATAATACTATGGGAGACACTCCTCCATAATTGTTCCACATTCATGAACATCTGCAAAACACTAATGCATGCTACTCTTTCTTACCATTGCAAGGATAGTAAGTGAAGGGGGGTGGATGAAAGGATTGATTTAATTATTGATCATCCACCATCTTCCCATGACATCTCAGATAGCTTGAACATTAATCAAGTAGGGTGTCTACATAACCCATTGTCCTTGGTGTGTTGAACTTATCAAAAATTTCATCATCAGGCTATCTCGCCCTATAGACAAAAATCAACACTTGAATGCAGCAAGCACTGTAATATAGAACACCTGTGAGCACGTCATCCTCCAGTGCATGTGTACATAGATGATGTATCACAAACAAAGAATATTATTTAAGGAATTTTCTTTCTCTTTCTTTAAACCGACATTCAAATGGTAATTACGTGTTGGGAGGGTATGATGTTGAGAAGATTTTTTCCTGATGTGTAATTATTCCTATGCTAGAAATGACTCTAGATTTATGAATAAAAAAGCAGAATCAGTGGGATGAAAATCCACTAAATTTTTTTTTAAGGCATCTCACCAAATGGGCCTTATCCTATGAACGCTTTTGTGAAAATCTAATCCATTAGCAATCACCTTAAGTTCAATAGATAAGGCAACCGAAGTGGGCAACATTACCGATTCGAAATGGAGACAGATTAATTTCCTCAGCTAATCGATTTGAAAATTAATTTTGTGCTTTAAATCTAGCATCTTGTGCTTTAATTCCACCATTTAACATTTTTTTGTTTTATACCTCGATTTACATGTTTTTAGGTACTACCCCACTGAGGCTCCCTCCTTCATCCGCTAATTGCCTCAACCAACGGATATGTATAGTGAATTCCAATAACAACTATAAGGGTTTCAAACCATATTCATGAGGTTGGGTAGGAACAATGAAACATTTCAACAAATATGATCCCAATATGTATTTATCCGAAAGAAAAAATCTCTCATGAGTGAATTCTCTTGGCAGAGCTGATTCTCTTTTTGCAATAGTTACAAAAATAGCAACAGATATAGCTACCACTACAATTGAGGGACTTGAGGAAATATCCTCAACTATTAATTTTTACAAGTTTCCTACAATATTCTTTGGTTTCATGGATCTTACCATCACAAATTATTCTAATTCTCTAAGATCTCTATGACAATGTGGGACTCGCACAAAATGTGGAGATTCTCTATGTACTTTGTCAATGTCTCTATGACGTATCGTATATATATGTAACATGGAGACAAATAGGAGTCCCCATGTGAATTCTATGGACTCGACGCCATATGATTTATTCGGCATCATGCATGGCCATCTAGATATGGCACATTTATTTGTTAATCTATTCTAGAGTTCACAACCACAAGATAATACACTCATCTATTGTCACTAATACAAGAAGCTCCTTATTGCTCAAGTATTAATGCATTGTCCTAAGCGACACTTGTGATTTACCTTTGTAAATAATCTATCAAGGAACTTGATATTAAACAATGCAGATAAAAATATTCATGGCTTCTGCTATATTCAATGAGACCACGGAATGGATGACTAGTCATATCAACAAAAAGGGATTCGGTGTCTAGACTGAATGATATTCTAGGTATCTCTACAAAGAAATCAAATTCCAAAATCAAGTTATTGTCCCCAACATTTTCTTCATGCCTCCATGGACATCGTAAATTTAGATATTCAAATCAACACTAGAACTAGTATCTGTTAATGTTGATTTGGTTATTAGGATTTCACTTTTAGTTGTAATGTGTAAACTGAAAATATACACGTTCATATGAGAATTAATTCTAATAACTAAAGCATCTTTTTGTATATGAACATGAGAAAACGTATTAAACAAGGAGCTTATATGAACACGTGGAGCACAAAATGCTATTTTCTGGCTACATCCATAACACACTTGCTTGAGTTGACTCATGATATTTTGTAACTATTTGACTCGTGGTATTGTGTAATTTAGATAGGATGAAGGTTTGGTTAAAAGGAAAAACTTCTAAATCATTTAATCTATCCCTTTATGCAATTTGAAACACAATTTGTTACATGCTTTGACAAGAAATATAGAAGTTTCCTCTCCTCAGTAAAATACCCCATTTTGCCATACAAAAATCCATCATTTTGCACAACCCTAGTTCAACCTTATCTTCGATTTCAATATAATAGATATATATATAGCATAACATATATATTCGATAACGTATGTGTGTGTGTTATTGCTTCAAGGAGGAGGAGGAGGAGAAGGAGGCACAACGGGCGAGGCAGAGGAGGAGGAGGAGGAGGAGTAGGAGGGGTGGCAGCGGTGGAGGACGAGGAAAAGGTGGGTGGGAAGAAGAGGAGGGGGAGGAGGAATAGGAGGAAGGGGTGGGAGGTGAAGGAGGAGGAGGAGGAGGAGGCAGGGGGGAGGTATAAGCAGTGGAGGAGGAAGAGGAGGAGGGGGAGAATGTGAGGTAGAGGCAGAGGAGGAGGAGGAGGAGGAGGCAGATGGGGAGGAGGGGGTAAGGAGGCAAAGAGGGAGGAGGGGGTGAGGAGGAGGATGAGGAGGGGGGGAGGAAGGGGGGGAGGGGGAGTAGCACGAGGAGGGGGAGAGGAGGACAAGGAGGTAAAGGAGGAGGTGGAGGAGGAGTAGGATGAGGAGGAGGGGGAGAGGGCGATGCAGAGGCAGAGGGGGAGGAGGTGGAGGGGGTGGTGGTAGAGGTGGAGGTAGAGGAGGGGGGAGGAAGAGGAGTGGTTTGAGGTGGAGGGGAGAGGAGAGGGGGGGAAGCAGAATAGGAGTAGCAGGAGGAGGGGGGTTGGAGGTGGAGGAGTAGGAGGGTGGAGGTGGAGAAGGAGGAGGAGGAGGAGGACGAGGTGGGGGTGGAGGCGAAGGCAGAGGCAGAGGAGGGGTGGAGGAGGAGGAGTGGATCAAGAAGCACCAAGAGTTGGTTTTACACTCCCATTATGTATTTACACTAGATTTAATTTTGGTGTCAGGCCCATTGACATTCTTATTAGAGTCATAATTTATTGATGTCTTTCGAACATTCATACAATGTAGTGTACTACATTTGTGCATTTCCTTCACCACTTCTGACCCTAGCTCCTTCTAGATTCGAATATAAAAAAAAACATGCAAATTTCCTCATATGAGGAATCCATCATAGAAGAAGGATATGCAAGAGTTATCATTGTGATCATAGCCAAAACTTTCCCCGAGACTCTTATGGATTGTGAGTCTCTGCACATGACTCAGCCCTTCCCATTAAGACACCAGATTTTCGACAACACCTCAATATCTTCTTTCGAGATATAAATTTTTACAACGGTGGCCTTAGGGACATTTCCCAACCTCCCTTACTAAACGACTGCAACACCTTGCGATATCTCCCTCTATGGAAGAATTCAAATGAAATCTAAAGCAAAATACATCCAATATAGTTTTAGCACCGAAGAGGATGAAATTTGATACCAACGTATGGGTAGGAGGAGTATTTATATCGAAGAACTGCTAATCGAATAGAAATTGTGTAACCTCCACGCAAGTAGAAATTAAGATAGGAGAAGATAAGATGAGCAAGACTATTGAATATGATAGTTAGTCTACCATGGAAATTTGAAGTCTAAGAACAAGGTTAACTTTTTCTTTAATGAAGAAAATGGTCGTTTGTTACTCAAATTTACCCCATATGTAAACTAATCATGTCATATGATTGCTATTTTTACACTTCTTCTAACCATTCTTATCCATGAATAATTTAGTCTATGTCCAAAACAAATTGAACAATTAGTAGGCAAGCACATCCACCTCCCATACATAAGTTATAAATGAAAGTTACATTGTATTCACTTCCACACCGTCTAACATTTTTAGGAACTATGTGCACCGGGGTGTGATCCTAGGGCATTTATATGTTAACACCTCATTTAACATTCAATCAGCCCAAAGAGAATATAACTCATTTATCAATTATCAAATTCATTAACATGAATTCCTACGTTGTTTATGCAGTACTTGCTATGTAGTCCCATGAAGAACTAGACAACATTATCAATTTAATCAGACATGTAGACTTCTTTAGGATTGCTTGATAGTTAACATTGTTACAAAATATGCATTTCATATTATGTGTTTGTCCATTTATTAGATACCCAATATATTTGGTGTACAATAATCCTGATTACCGATACCACTTTAGTTATCATCTTCTTAATTTAGCAATAAGTTTTTGCATGATTTGTTATTCTCTTTCTTCCTCGTCTAAAACATTTTATATGTTTCATTTTTCTTGATGTGTGTATTATTTTACTACTAGCCTAAGATCATTAGATCATCATAAGTTTTACTAATGTAAATCCTTTTTCTTTACCAAAAATTTGTTAACTCGTTCGAAAAAGTCATGTTCTAAATCGAGTGTACTTCTTACTAGCCATTAGGTTGCATTTGAATTGTTCTAATTTGTTTTTCTTTTATGTGTCATAAATCTTATTTATACACCCAAACTATTTTAATCTTATCACTTCCCATATTAAATGCCTTTGCAATATCTATAATACTTTTACTAAAAGTATCTTTTTCTTGCTTTATATTTGAAATCCTTCTATTTGTAAGATATCAGCAGAACCCCATCTATACCTGGATGGAGATGAACATCAAGATTGTGAAGTTTGAGGTTGCATGTGTTGAGTTGACACATTGGAATTTGAGTAAACTTATGAATGTGTCCTTGTACTTTTATTTAATATTGTCTTAATAATATTAATTGTGATCCTTAGGAGATTCTTTTACACTTCCATTATGTATTGTTACTTTTGGGTGACAGTCCCATTGACCTACTTATGAAGGTCATACAATTATTCATGTATGATGTCTTCATGCATACAATAATCTATATTTCATGTTTGCACATTCTTCACAACTGTGACCCTGGTTTAGTCTAGATTTGAACATATAATTTGTGCTTATAATTTATTATAGTTACAATTATTTAGATATTGTTTTACTCAAAGACACATATAGATCAAAACTGTGCATGTCCAATGAAATATGCATATGTTACTCACTATAATAACCTGGTAAGGTTAAGTTCACTTCAATAGAATTTTCCCTAATGAAAAAATTACATTCCAAAATGGATTGCATCATCAGATGTAGATGCACCAAATATTAAGTTGAAAGACAATTTTTACAAATACATAGTCTCATACAACGACCTATCCTTCATGATATTATGATATTTCATGGGAACTTTTATTAAATAAACCCTCCAGAATCTTTTCTACAGTGGAACCCACTTAAGTAACCATCAACATATGTTAATGTTGATAGTATGTCAAGGATGTCTTACCTGATGATTTATATAGCTTCCATTTATATACTTTAATTTTTTTTATTTTTCCTCATGTTCTCCATGATCTATGGAAAGAAAACACTTAACATTTTATTTCATAAAGGCTCATCACTTCTTCCCTTAATATTTCAAGATCTCTAGATGCATAAACATTATAGCATAAACATTATTTCACTTTTTCCTAAGCTTGTTATATGATTTACTCCTTTTATGTGGAGGCATTTAATATTTGAACCCTCTCATTCCTAAATGATATATATATTCTTCTTACAGATGTATTATCGGTTATCCAATTGAATGTCTCATTAATATTGTGGTTATAGCATCCCACTTTCTATAAAATAACCATACTTTAAAATTGTTTATTTCTCCCGCTCTGCTATGAATCATTGAAGAATATGAAAGTATCTTAGACCGATTTAAGATCATTCAACAATAATTTAACTTTTGACAAACTTCCCCCACATATAATAAGTAGAATTTAAACCTTCACTTAATTCAATAAGTAGGCACAATAAAAACAACTACTTCATTAATCACACAACAAATAACATGTTGATTATTTATTTTCATTACTATTTATTCAATATCATAGAATGATGTGTTTATTCTTCAAGCTCGATTATGAACATCTAGCATCTTAATAAGTTTTTAACATAGGTTAATTGTGAGAGTTTTGATCCATCCATTCATGTAAGCATATCACTGCAGCTCATTGTAACCACGCCATTGGGCCCTTCATGCAAGTCATACATATATGTAAACATAGGCATGTAATCACATCATGAATATCTCCTTTCAACATAACGTAAATTTGTAACTTCGAAGATAAAGTATTCCTATCCTTCTATTTTATGCATAAAACAAAATAATTCGTATAAATTGTACGCATATTTCTCTGTGGTTTGTTTATACGAAATGTTCCCCCAAGTCTATTAAACTTGTTTTGACTACTTAAATAAGTATGTAGACTACTCTAAAAATAGTATCGTTGTCATCAAGGAAATCATGGCATATTTATCAACATGTTCTGGTATTTTTTTGACACATTCAGTGTACCAAATAAAACATGTGCAATCTTCATCAATACAACCAATACCTGCCACTACTAATAGGTATTTTCCATGTTTTTTTTTTTAAATCCCATATTTAGTCTACATAGTCTTCCAATGTACAAAGTCATTTAGTTAGAAAGAGTTCACTCATGAAATTTTATAATCTTAACTTCATAATGATAATAATTTCAAATCTATTTTTAGTCAAAGTATTTCCTAAATTATTTTCATGAAAAATTCCTCCCCTTGATTGCTTTCACTTCTGATAAAAGAAAGCTATGCCATTTAAATTAATTTTGGAATCTAGGGAATGAGCTTATAAATATTTACTCTTATTAGGAAAACCATGCTTAGTCTTATTACCCAAATCTATTGTCCTCGGTATGGAGAGTTGTCATTGATACTGTACTATAGAAGTATGATCACATTTACCGTTCTCTGCGACATAATAAATGGATTGGTTAATCAAACAGTTTCTTACCATTGGAGGACATTTCATTCTAGCTCACAACTATAAGGCATACGTAAAAAATACAACGCATTTAATTTTCCACAACATGTAAATTTGTTAGGAAGGACACGTGGATTTTAGAGGAGAAGTTCACTTATAACGAAATGCTACCATGGCACGCAACTTATGTTAAGGGTATTGAAATATATTTGAAATATGTTGGGCTTCGCTAGTGCATGTTTGAATCATGATGTTGACAACAAGGACAATAAGTGAAGTGGGGTGGATGAAAGTATTGATTTAATTACTGATCGTCCACCATCTTCCCATGACATCTCAGGTGGCTTGAACATCAATCAAATAGAGTTTATGCATACCCCATTGTCCTTGATGTGCTGAACTGATAAAAAATTTCATCATCAGGCTATCTCGCCCTATAGACAAAAATGAACACTTGAATGCAGCAAGCACTGTAATACAGAACACCTATGAGCACATCATCGTCTAGTGCATGCATACATAGATGATGTATCACGAAAAAAGAATATTATTTAAGAAATTTTCTTGCTATTTCTTTAAACCAACGTTAAAATGGTAATTACGTGTAGGGAGGGTATGACGTTGAAGGGATTTTTCCTTATGTGTGATTATTCCTATTCTAGAAATGACTCTAGATTTATGAATAATAAAGCAGAATCTGTGGGATGACAATCCACTTATTTATTTTTTAAGGCATGTCACCAAATGGGCCTTATCCTATGAATGCTTTTGTGGAAATCTAATCCATTAGCAATCACCTTAAGTTCAACAAATAAGGCAACAGAAGAGGGCAACGTTATTGATTGGAAAGGGAAACAGATGAATTTCCTTAGTTAATCAATTTGAAAAGTAATTTTGTTCTTTAAATCTAGCATCTTGTGCTTTAATTCCATCATTTAACATTTTTTTTCTTTTATACCTAGATTTACATGTTTTTAGGTATTACCTTACTGAGGCTCCCTCCTTCATCTGCTAACTGCCTCAACCAAGGGATAGGTATAGTGAATTCCAGAAACAACTATAAGGGTTTCAAACCATCTTCATGAGGTTGGGTAGGAACCATGAACCATTTCAACAAATATGATCCCAATATTTATTTATCCAAAAGAAAAAATCTCTCATGAGTGAATTCTCTTGGCATCTCTGATTCTCCTTTCGCAATAGTTACGAAAATAGCAACAAATACAACTACCGCTACAATGGAGGGACTTGAGGAAATATCCTCAACTATTAATTTTTACAAGTTTCCTACAATATTCTTTGGTTTCTTAGATCCTACCATCTCAAATTATTCCAATTCTCTAAGATCTGTATGACAAGGTGCGACTCGCACAGAATGTGGAGAGTCTCTATGTACGTTGTTAATGTCTCTATGGCATATCGTATATCTATGTAATGTGGAGACAAGTAGGGATCCCCAAGTGAATTATATGGACTCGAATCCATATGATTTATTTGGCATCGTTCATGGCCATGTAGATATGGCACATATATTTGTTAATCTATTCTAGAGTTCACAAGAACAAGTTAATACACTCATCTATTGTCACTAATACAGGAAGCTCCTTGTTGCTCAAGTATTAATGCATTGTCCTAAGCGACACTTGTGATTTACCTTTCTAAATAATTGATCAAGGAACTTGATATTAAAGAATCAAGATAAAAATATTCATGGCTTCTGCTATATTCAATGAGACCACGGAATGGATGACTAGTCATATCAACAAAAATGGATTCGGTGTCTGGAGTGAATGATATTCCAGGTATCTCTCCCAAGAAATCAAATTCCAAAATAAAGTTTTTTTCCCCAACATTTTCTTCGTGCCTCCATGGACATTGTAAATTTAGATATTCAAATCAACACTAGGACTAGTATTTGTTAACGTTGATTTAGTTATTAGGATTTCACTTTTAGTTGTAATGTGTAAATTGAAAATATACACATTCATATGAGAATTGATTCTAATAACTAAAGCATATTTGCGTATATGAACATGAGAAAATGTATTAAACAAGGAGCTTATATGAACATGTGGAGCACAAAATGTTATTTGTTGGCTACATCCATAACACACTTGGTTGAGTGGACTCATGATATTTTGTAACTATTTCACTCGTGGTATTGTGTAATTTATATAGGATGAAGGTTTGGTAAAAAAGAAAAACTTCTAAATCATTTAATCTATACCTTCATGCAATTTGAAACACAATTTGTTACATGCTTTGACAAGAAATATAGAAGTTTCCACTCCTCACTAAAATACCACCTTTAGCCATACAAAAATCCATCTTTTTACACAACCCTAGTTCAACCTTATCTTCGATTTCATTATAATAGATATATATAGCATAACATATATATTAGATAACATATGTGTGTGTGTGTGTGTGTGTGTGTGTGTGTGTATCGCTTCAACACCCGCCTCCAATAAATCATTTTAAAATTTAATTTCAATGGTTATGAATTCTAATAGCTTAAGACACTACTATAGAACTCATTGTAACAGAACCTAATAACAACTCATTTATATTTTATAGAGTTGGATTGATCCATAGGCCAAAATGTTTGAACTTAGAGCTCCAATACCATTTCTCACATACCCCTTAGGCACCACACCACTAACTAACTACTTTTCTTTAATTGATCCATGATGTGGACCTTTAGGTTCCATTAATATACTTATTTACTATAGCACGAGTAAACCCTTCAACATTTATTGTGCATACATTACTACTCAAAGGGAAGAATCAATCATGGGCATTCAACATGATTCTATAGGGGAAGAATCAATCATTCTCATAATCCTACAGGCATAGTTGAAAGAATACTGACATATATCTTATGTTATACGAGCCTTAGTAGATGCAATTCACTCGATAATGCATAATGCATAGCATAGATAACCTGAACCATAAGCTATATATTTTCAAGCCTTAGACCTTAATTATATATATATATATATAGTATCTCAAGCGTAATTATTCACCATCTTAAAAATAGAGATATCACATAAGTTTAAAGATGTGACAACATAAAAATTATTTCATAAAGGCCACATATTATGTTCCTTCACTAAACTTAACTTGGTTTACATTTTTGTACAATAATTGTCACATGTATTCATATATAATCATCTCATAGCAAGGAAAAATCAAGGAAATTCTCTGATATGCTAAATAAATTGACAACATAAAGTGTAAGGAGTGACTGTGCAGAACATCACATGGAAACTAGATTATCTGAAAGAATGTCACTGGGAAAACCGATCACTAATGTCCAACCTAGAACTGTCTTCCTCCAGTTCAACCTTGAGCTGATATTTCTTTCCATAGATCAACTGCCTCGTGTTGATCACTTCAATGAGATTTTAGTACGCTCTTTCATGATATGGTTTCCATTAGAAGCATGCCACTTTTATTGATCTTTTTATCCATTTGCCTAGCTTTATCCCAAAAAAGCTCACCTTTCTCTCTTGCGAGGCTTTCCCTGATAAAAACTGGCTTTTCTCTCCCGCTGCCTTTTATGTTTTTCTTAAATTAGCATCTTTCTCTAGATAAGTAGGTTAATGGATATTTATATCCAATCTAATAAGCTTATCTAGAATTGGATCTAGAAGTCTTATCATGAAGTAATTATCCCTTCCCATTCAGCATGGGATTTGGCAAGAATCTCATCTCTTGGTGTCTCAGTTTTCCAAGAGAATAAATTATTTTATTTAATAATAAAGTATTTACTTTTCTTGTTACACATGAGACCTAGCTTTTCTTAACATAGGTTAGCAAAGTTTTACATACAATGGAGGAGTGTTACATTATTATTATATATTAATAATGATAATAATAATTTACATATGCTAACTTTAACATTATATATATGAAACAAATGTTTAAATTTCCTCAATGCTAAGGTGTATACTATATATATCCTCTATTATTACAAGAAAACATAATCACTTTTTCTATAGGTGTTAATGATTGAATCTTTGTAATGTAGAATGGACTTCCATGCCATCACTAAATTCATTGAAAATTTACAATATAATATTATTATCTTTAATTGGTGCAAAGTTATGGAGCTTGTATATTTTTTAAAAAATTATTTGGTTGTGTAGTTGGCTTAAGTTTATCTTAACTAGAATTCGTGACATAATGTGATACCATCGTTTCCTTACTAAATGTTAATATCTATTTTTTCTAAGGAAAATATGTATCAAAATCTTGGTAAGAATATGGCAATTGGGTGTCAAAGGAGTTTAGCTCAAGCAATAGAGGCACATATTGTCTTTCTAGCTGTGGTGGATTCAAATTTGTGGAGACATGCTATACCCGGTGAAAATTGTGAAAGAAACTCATATAAATGAGTTCTATTGGGTTCTCCCATAACTCTTTGGTTGAAAAAAAATAACATTAAAATTGGGCCAAATGAACTTATCTCAAGTAGTTAGTTGAAGACTTGATTTCTCTAGTAGAGTGCCTTCAGTTCTCTAGAGGCATGTTCTACTTGGTTTGCTAGTAGAATTTTTGAAATAGTTATATCTTCTGTAATAGTCTAAGCTAATGTTTCAACGTTACTGATTCTCTAATTTTCTCATTTTTATTTAAGAAAGAGAAAAGAAAAATCTTACAAGTGGATTTGGTTGGTCATCTAGTGATGATTAAGTTAATGCAATGCATAAAAAAAACATATGAACATTTATAATATAATTTATTTTCCACTTTCTATGATTTATGATTATAGTAAGGAATTAGAAGTTATTCAGGTAGACATGACATTTCTTGGTGTCATATGAATCTCAAGAAAAAAAGGATATGAAAAGTGGGTCAAATGATCCTAGCTCAAGTAGTTAGGTGAATAATTTTTTCCTCAAGCTCAGTCCCTTCAATTCTCTGGAGACACGTTCTAATTACTTTGACTGTAGAATTTTTGAAATAGTTATGCCTTGTGTAACAACAAAAGACAAAATTTTGAAGTTCTTGATTCTCTATTTTTGTTTTGGTTTAAGAAAAAAAATCTTACTGATCATTATGTTTATGTAGTGCACATTTAAAAAGAGATGAACATTTATAATTACATTTATTTTTCACTTGTAGTGATTTGAAGTTGTTGAAGTAAATATTGAAGGAGAGTTTTTAGTGTCATATGAATCTTAGGAAAATCATATAAAATAGCAAGGAAAATCCTTTTATTTACTAATATTTTGTGCAGTTGTGTTTAAATCCTTCCATCACCCCAATGGAATTTGTGTAGGTATGTGCTATGAAATATTTTGAAAAAAAATTACTTTCATAGACCAAAAGAAAAAGTGGAAACAATATAGACATGCACAAGAAATGAATGTAGGTTAATTAGTGACTATCATTTCCCCCAACTAGTATATGTTATTTTTTGGGCCAACCTTTTTAAAATGTGACTGTAACTTGATAAAATGTTGATCTATTGAACAATAAATTTTCCAGTTCAAAAGGATAGAAATATTGTAAGTTCTATATTTTATATTACAATAACTTTTTATGTCATTTTGCTAAAAAAATATACATAGAAAGATATTTAACTTTCTAAATCCACATGGAAGGGAGTTTATAATTACTTTTAATATTATTTCTACATGTACAAAGACCTCTACCTCAAAAATATACAAAGACCTTGACCTCATAAATATCCCGATGGGAAGATTGGGTTAGTTTTTAATTAAATAGAAATTTTGAAATATGTATATTGGGGTTTTCATATTTTAATTTACAAAACATTAGTTTACTATTGGACAATGTTTGTTAATTTTCTGAAAAGAATCCCTTATCTATCAGAGGGATATATATATAAGAAATGTTATCATGTTTTATATGGAGAAAAGCTAACTGATAATTGATTGTTCTTACATATATATGGGTGATCATGTTATTCTTCTTTTGTACTTATGTTAAGGGGTAACTATCTAGTATATATGAGGTAATGCACATTATTGATGGTATCAAAGTGTTGCGAAGTTCATCTTTGGTGAATGAACTACTCTAACTTCCATCTTCACTCTAGTTCAAGACTTGGAAAATGAGGTAGTTTGTTGAGAAGGTTAAATGGATCTGAATGGTTTGCTGAAAGAGCATCAAACTATAAGATATAGATTTGGACATTCTAACCTTGTTTCATTAGTCCTCCACCTACACAAGCATATGGTTTGTTGAGGATATTTCACATATTATTATATTTTCAATAATTTTTGTGAGATCTAATTTTCTAGTTGATGTGTTATATATTTATAATTAGTCTTAAAAACAATTATGTGCCATGTTGAAAGAAATATCAATAATTTGTTAGTTCCCAATTAAATTAAAATTTATAGATGTCAATAATTTGTTAATTCACAATTAAATTAACATTTATAGGTAAAGGGAATATCAAAGTAAATTTTAGTTTAGTTTAGATGTTATTTAGTGGTTTAGTTCAAGTGTTATTTTAGTGATTAAATTGAATTTATATATCTATAAAAAGGAGTATAACATTATTACGATTCATTCCCAATAATATTGCCAAAATCAAAAGGAAAAGGGGCATGCTTAAAAAGGAAAGAAAAATGAAGCAGATAAATAAAGATTCATATGCATCACCGTATAAATATTCGGAGAATTATCTACAATAATTTCACTACAGCTCCAATCTAACCCCTGCGAAATGGGGCAATGTCGACCTAACTTCCGTGCAGATTGGATCTGCTTTTTTCGAGTACCATCTTCTGTTAACACGCCCATGAGACGCATGTG
The DNA here is from genome assembly GCA_031772625.1 of Pinus tabuliformis. Taxonomy (NCBI): domain Eukaryota; kingdom Viridiplantae; phylum Streptophyta; class Pinopsida; order Pinales; family Pinaceae; genus Pinus; species Pinus tabuliformis. The sequence goes on along the minus strand of CM062817.1, from coordinate 689,176,314 downwards.
GTTCCGTGGTCCCCACTCCCTCCCTGCGTATGTCTCAAAATTGCTGTTTCAGGTTGATCGACGTCAAAATTGACGTCCGACCAACAATTCCGTGACATTATCAATTCCGGAGGGCAGAATACCTGGCCAGTTCTTTGAATTTCCAATCAAAGATTAAGTAGCTGATGAATGTCGTTTGAAATGCCAATCAAGGATTTCAAATTTCCTAGGGAACGGTTGCTGATGTAAAGGTAATTTCATGTTATTATTCTGGTGCGATGTGCATGTAATGTCGGCGAAAAAAGCCAATAACGATGTAACTTCCTAGAGATTGGATTATGTGGTCCTCGCTCCCTCCCTGCGCATCCCTAAAAAACCGTCACACAAAAGTAGTTTCATTCCATCAAACTTGCCATTCTTGTTATTCTGACGTGCAGAATGGCTTTTTTGTTATTCCGACGTGAAGAATAGTTTGGAAGTTCCGGTAACTGATTTTGATTTTAACTGATAGTCAGAGTGTAAGAGGGAGGGATGGAGTGGGCTGGGTAGAGGGAAATTAATGAAGGAGGCAATGGGGGAGAGGTAAAGGGAGAGGGAGGCAGAGAAAGGGAAGAGACAAAGGGGAGGGAGTGGGGAAGAGAGTGAGAGGAAGGAAGGTGGGGTGATTTGTCTACAGGAGGAGGAGGATGCAACGGTGAAGAGGCATAGGTGGGAGGGGAGCAGGCAGCATGGTTGGAGGCGGAGGTAGAGGAGGTGGAGCAAGAGGGGTGGAAGGAGGCAGCATGGGAGGGGGAGCAGGTAGGCAGAGGGGGTTGTGTAAGTGGTGAAAACGGAGGAGGAGGAGTAGGAGGAAGGGGAGGAGACAAAGAGGGAGGCAAGCAGAAAAAAGGAGGAGGGGGAGGCAGAGGTTGGGATGGAGGTCGAGGGGTAGGAAGAGGAGTTGGAGGAGGAGGGAGAAAAGGCAGATGTGGAGTAGGAGGCAGAGGAAGAGGAGGAGAAGGAGGGGGAGGCAGAGGTGGGGACGGAGGTGGAGGGGCAGGAGGAGGAGGAGGAGGGGGCAAAAGCAGATGTGGAGGAGGAGGCAGAGGAAGAGGAGGAGGAGGAGGGGGAGGTAGGGAGGTAGAGTCCTCTTCCTTGTCCTGTCCTCCTCCTCCTTGGCCTCTACCTCCCTCCCCCCTCCTCCTCCTCCTCCTTGGCCTCTACCTCCCCACCCCCCTCCTCCTCCTTGGCCTCTGCCTCCCCAGGCACCCCCCCTCTTCCTCCTTATCCACTTCTCCCTCCCCCACTTCCTCCTACCCCCCCACCCCCAACACCACCACCTCCTCCTCCTCTTCCTCCACCACATCACCCTCCAACTCCCCCTTATCCGACTCCTTCTCCTCCTACTACTCCTATACCTCCACCCCCTCCTCCTCCTCCCCCTCTCCTCCTCCTCCACCTCTACCTACCGCCAACCCCATCTTCCTCCTCCTCCTCCTCCTTTTCCTCCTCCTCCACCTCCTCTGCCTCTCGTCACTCCTCCTCCTTGTCTGCTACGTAGAAATGCACTAATCATTATTCCCTTATCGCTTTCCTCAAAAAGTATAGTTGTAAGATCTTCAACCATCTTACTGTAAGTACATTTGTGAAAGGTTCCTCTCTATGAGATATTAAAACAACCCCATATGTATCACGATGGATATGTACATTAATGTTGTGGAGTTTCGGTTTGTAATCTCTAAGTTACAAATTTCTACACATCCGCATTTGATTGAACCTTTGAGAATGCTCTCTTAAGCTTAATATTGTCTTTCTGCTATTGATCAAGAAGTACCAAGAGTTGGTTTTACACTCCCATTATGTATTTACACTAGATTTAATTTTGGTGTCAATCCCATTAACCTTCTTATTAGAGTAATAATTTATTGATGTCTTTTCCAACATGCATACAATGAGGTCTACTGCATTTGTGCATTTCCTTCACCAATTCTGACCCTAGTTCCATCTAGATTGGAATATAATTTGTGCCTCTTATCTACTTTAGTTATAACAATTAAGATGTTTATTTCCTCAAGGAAACTTGTAGGTTCCAAAATATGCATGTTCAATTAATTACACATATTTCTATTGAATATATGAATAATAACCTAGTAAGGTTTAGGTCCCTCCAATAGTGTGTATTTGGAGCATTTTCCTACTAAGGGTGAATTAAATGACTCATTCAAAACCATATTGAAAATGAATTGCATCATTACATGTACATGCACCAATCATCACAATAATAAAATTACATAGTCTCATACTTCATACCAAGACCTGTCTTTCATGAGTAAAATTTTTAGAATTTGTTTTAGGTCGGAACCCACTTAATTAACCATCAATGTCTTTATGTCCGTATATATACTTTTATTTGAAATCTTTCTTTTTGTTGTCCATGATCTATGGAAATTGTACTTGTCATTTTATCTTTTCCGTTTTCCATTTACCTCATAAGAGTTCAACATTTCTTCCATTAAGATCTCTTATAAGTATCATCTACATTATAGTTAAGGTATGTCCTTGCATGGCAATCATGAAACTCATAATTTTAATCTTAATATGAGTAAAGTAATATGTTGATAATATGGCAGAAGAGACCTATTGGTACAAAATTACACATAGTATTCAACTTTCTTTATTCGCCATGATGACCACATCACTAGAATGTCTCATCCAAACATTGAATCCAATAATCATACACTACAATTTGTTCATTTATCAAGTTCAAATATGAGCAAGGTCTATCATGTAAAGTATTTTAAACCACTTTTACCTCATGGCTCATGGTATATAGTCCTTGTGCCCTCATAAGAGAATTTAACGATAACTTAAGTTTCAGGGAACATATAATGAAATAAAAAATTCACCTTCTACATAATTTACAACACTTAATAATTAGGAAAAATATAATAGTGACCAATTTTGCATTTCTACTTACGGAATTTAATTAGCATGTGAATTGTTGTTATTTCGTGTAGTAATTTTAATTCTACCACAAAATGTAGCCACAACAGATAATGTATAAAGTCAACAAATCTCAAAAAATTTAATGGATGCATCCTATCTCCTACATCTTTGAAGGACATCATTCCACAGATGCACATCACCAAACATTCCAAGCATTCCATTATGAGTGGAGAACATTTCATCTCTCCAGATCCATCAGATTGTATTGTTAATCTCACCAAAACATTTCGCTATTTTTTTCATTAGGTGTTCAGACGGTTAAGTTAATTTTGAATTGACTTCGATTAATGTCCTTCCTCAATTCATTATTTAAATTGGGTGGCCTATGTCTTCGAGAATTCAAAAAATTAATAAAAATCCTTAACAGACCAAATTTCCCAATCGTCCAAACCTAGTACAATAATTTTAACCTAATTACAAATGGATTTCGGTGAAACTCCTTCCTCAATTCATTATTTAAATTTAAATAGGGTAGGAAACATCTTCAACAATTAACATTAGAAAGCCCTCAATCCTCTTCACCCAAACCATCTACAATAATATTGAAGAAGATTTTAAAAGAGGGATAGAAGGTTGGCTTATGCGGTGATTATGTAATTAAAGATTCTTATCCTGTCTCCCATATGATGCACCAGAATGGATTCAGGAAAAAATTCATTGGTCATACCCATCAAATTAATTCATAAGTTGTCATGGATTCTCGCTGTGACTAAGAATGAGGAGAATATTTATGAAATCAAGGAGAGTTGGCAAGAATTTGAAGTGAAGTGAGCCAGTATACCTTAAACCATACTAGAAACACCAAACAGGAAAATCATGGGAATTTCCTCATATGAGCAAGCCATCATAGAAAATGCTATGTGAGAGTCACCATTGTGAGCATAGACAAAATTTTCGTCGAGCCTCTTCTAGATTGTGTGTCTCCACACGTGACTCAACCTTGCCCATTAGGACTCCAGATGTTTGACAATGCCCCGCTCTCCTCTTTTGAGCTAGGATTTTTTGCGATGATGGCCTCAGGGACATTTCTCAGCCTCCCTTACTAAACGACCGCAACACCTTGCGAGATCTCGCTCTATGGAATAATTCGAAGGAAATTTACAAAAAAATACCTCCAAAACAGTTTTAACACTGAATAGGATGAAATTTGATACCAATGTGTGGGTAGGAGGATTATTTATATCAAAGAACTGCTAATCGAACAGACACCATGTAACCTCCACACAAGGAGAAAATAAGACATGAGAAGATAAGATGAGTGATATTTTCCCAGTGTGACTTGTCTATGTGCAAGTAAGGGTAAGTGTTATCCAAATTACATGAGAAGGCACGAGAATAACCACTCACAACAAGTTTCCATTTTCTTTCTACAAGTCTGGTAGCTTCACTCGCTTGCCTACCTTTGGGATAGTTGTCAGCGGCCTGAAGAACACCTCGAATTATTATTACTTTTTCAACCAGAAAGAAACTAATAATTTCATAATACCTTTACTAGTATTATGATTACCTGAGATGAATAAGGTTTATATTTTAAGGATGGAATGCAATTTTAATGCTTTAAGGTATTGAAGATGTTCTTTATCCTTATTTTAGAAGTAAGAGATAACAATTGGATACTTTGGCATTGCTTTTCCAAACAAGATTCTTTTTCTCAAATAAGGTAGATATTAACATTTTTCTCCCTGACACCAAGATAGGATAACCATTATCCCACACCAAATTATTTTAAACGCCTCTAGATCGGCGAATAGGGCCAAGAAAAAGGTGGTATTCGGGACTGAAAAGGAAACAACAACCCTTAATTGGATTTTATCCATCAACCTACTTGGGAAGGTGTCTATTTAGCTTTAAATATACCAACAAAAAGAAGAATTCCTAAAGCTGTGAAAACCCAACGTCATCGCTCATAGTAAACTATTATAGGGTTGGTGTAGACACACATAATCACTTAACCCATGATTACTTAAAATAAAGCAGGTAGAAGTGATTTTATCCATGTTGTGATTCTATCACCCAAGAATTGGATTTGATGTATTTGGAAAGTATTTATTTTTATTTAGTAGAAAAGGAACAACTCCCTTCATTAATAAAATCCTTTGATAGTTTATTTTAGTATTATTCATTCTCTTGATATTTTTTTTTCATGGTCATGATTTACCTCTAGCAATTATAACGACTTTTATAACTTTAGAGAATTCTCGTTTCCTATTTAAGAAATAATCATGAGGCTATGGTTCTCTAAAATTTATAAGTACTCACCACAGATAAATAAAAACGATCATCTCAACTCGTCATCTCACACTGTGTGTTGTGCCTTTAATCCAATCTACACCTTTCAAATATATTAACAAAAAGGTATACAACACCTATCCATCGATCTTCGTATCATTTATATGGCAGATTGGGTCCTAAATTCCCTATTCACAATCCTCAGAAATTAAAACTTGAAATCACCATATTTGCTTCATGCTTATTGGTGGCTCTAGCATTGCACCAGATGTCCAAGGATTTAAACCTCTGGGAATTTTTAACATGGTAGGAAAGGTTCCGAGCATCTAAAATGGCATCATCGAAACATCACTTTTCTTGTGGCGTACCTTTTGCACTACAGTTTTGTAGGGCTTCTCAGCACTTGAGCCAGTGGCCATGAATGCATCTTGCACTCATTAAGATAATTGAGGATCTTATGTTAAGCATAGAATGCAGTTAAGTCATTTTAATCACATTAAGCAACCGATTTTCCTTAGGTGATGGCAAGCTTTGGATGATCCTAAATTACAATTTTATACTTATGGTAGGACCATGTATTTGCATAAATATTCAAAATTACAATTGTTCATTAACCCAATGTATGGTTCAATTAGTCATACCTTCTTGTTCTAAAATATCCAAGTTCGTAGCAAGTGAGTAGTAGCAGTTATTGGGGTTTTATTTGTAAATATATCTTAACAAATTCCTAAATCAATTCCACCAATTGTCTTTAATTTTTGAACCTCCCAATTTGCCATGATTCTCCTTTCTACTTTGTTTGTAAGAAAAATTTCAATATTTGAGTTATGTAGAGTATTGCAACTTACTATTTTAAATGCTCACATATTTTATTTCTTGGCCATATTTAGCTCTCTAGAGACACTTTAGGTCCCTAAAGGCTTGTTTGTGTGAAGAATATAATACGTCCCAATATAATTTTCTTATTTTTACTTGGGAATAAATAGAGAGGAATTTATAATTTTAACAAAACCTTTACTTTTTGGAAACTTATTAATTGTACATATATTAATGTCTATAGACTTATGCTATAAGTCTCCTTGTTTTAACAATCATATTATGTCTTAAACTAATGAAATTAAACCATGAGTGTGTAGACTAAATTCTATGCATGCACAAGGAATATGTTGAGCTAGACTCTATGTGTAATAGGGTAGATCCTACTACTATGCACAAGGTGGGGTAGAATCTAGGATTCAGGTCTACATATGTTTGTCACAGGTTTTTTTTTTTTTTCTTTCATCATAACGGTGTTATAAGAAGAATGCAAACGACCGAGCTTATTGAACTTCCTAATTTAGGACCTAAATCTCATTAATACCCTACATAGGTGGGTTGGCCCCTAGGCCGCAATATTTCAACTTAGAGCTCTCATACCATTTGTCACATATCTCCATCCAATATTAAACCCCCATATTATGTTCCTTCAATAAATTTAACTTGGCTTAAACTTATATGCAATAGTTGTCATATGCGTCCATGTATAATCATCCCATAGACAAAGTTAATACCCACAATTCTACTCATGCATAAATCACATCACAGTGGAAGGTATCAATCATGATCATTCACAATCCTGCATTCAAGTTTGTTCCTCTAAGGATTTAACACAAGCATTGATGGATACATTGTCATAAATACATTGTAGTTAACTTTTCCATATAAAATGTTCATAGTCCTATTGGCATACCTTATGCAATATTGACCATAGTGAATAAATAGTTAAGATGACATTTAGTAGATGCAATTCATAGTGAAAAAGGCCTAGCATGGATAACCTGAACCACTAGCTATATGATGGCAACCTTAAAACATAATTATTCATCCTACCTAGTTGCTTCATGCATCATTATTCAGTCATCCCTCTACACAAAGATCACACATGCAACTATATACATATGTTGAGAGAATTCGACAATATACAAGGTAAGGACCAACATACAACACATACCATGCAATGGAATTTGATAAGAGAAATTGAAATAATGTCACCTGGAAAATCAAGCACCACCACCCAACCTACAACTCCCTCCTTTGAGTTCACCCCCAAGCCGAGATGTATTTCCACGGATCAACTGCCTCATGTTGATATCTTCCATGGGTATTTAATACCCTCTTTCATGATATGGTTTCCATTAGTGGTGTCCCACTTCTATGGATCGTTTTATCCATTTTCCTAGGATTTTCTAGAAAAGCTCGCCTTTATCTCTCGCAAGTATTTTCCTCATAAAATCTTGCCTTTTCTTGCGCAAGTATTTTATCCTTTTCCTTAACTTAGGATCTTTCTCCAGCTAGGTAGCTTAATGGATATTTATCTCCAAATCCATTAAGCTCATCTAGATCTGGATCTAGAAGTCTTATCATGAAGAGATTATTGATTCCCATTCACCAATGGGATTTGGCAAGAATCTCCTCTCTTGGTGTCTTTCTTTTCCAAGTGATTAATTATTTTATTTATTTCATAAAGTATTTATTTTTCTTGCTACACATCAGACCTAGCTTTTTTCATCTTAGGTTAGAAAAGTTTTACATAAAAGCGAGGGGTGTTACATATATGCAATTTCAAACAACACAGAAAATACAAATTTAAATAAGCAAACATACAATTTTAAATTTTAAAATATGGAACACAAAATACAAATTCAAATAGAAAAACAGATAATATACAATTCCAAGTAAGGAAACACACATCATACAATTAATTACAATCACAATTCAATACAACAAACACATAATTATAATTTCGAGCCACATACAATAAAAATATTCATAAATAAACACACACACACACACACATACATACATACATACATACATACATATATATATATATATATATATATATATATATATATATATATATATATATATATATATATATATATATATATATATATATATAAAATTTCAAATAAAGATATATACAAAGTACAAGTTCAAACAAACACACAATATACAAATTCAACTAAACACACAAGATACAATTTCAAACAACTAATTTCAGATGATACAATTCAAGTCAATAAAAAAAACACTCAAATATGCTTATGCAACTTAAAAAAAAAGAAACACACAATATACAAATTAAAATCTATATTATGCTTACCGATTCAAATTCATAATTCAATACAGCAAACACATGATTACAATTTCAAATTACATACAAATATTCATAAATAAACATTCATACAAGAATTCACATATATATGGGATTTCAATTAAATAAACATACAAAATACAAGTCCAAATAAGAAAACACACAATATCCAATTTGGTGTCGAAATACAAAAGAAAATAATCATTATCAAGACCACCGACATATATATGAAATTTCAAACAACCAAACACATAATCAAACTAAACACACAGTTACTCAATTTCAAAGTAACATGATATAATATCAATTCAATATATCAACATAAATACATAGATAGATTTTCAAAATCACAAACATATATATACAATTTTAAAATAGTAAATATATAAAAAACTAAATTATATATGTATACTCTTATCTAATTATATAAAATATAAAATAATGCAATATAAAAAGCTTTAAAATCAATGAAAATCAAAACCAAAAGAAGAAAAACCAATATGGTTTGCTAATTAGAGTGATATTTAGTGTTTTTCAATGTATGGTGAAAGATTGTATAATTTGAATAAGTTAGATGCAAATGTGATAAGTGTTATAATATGAATGGATTATCATTGAAGAGTAAGATGACATGCTTCATATATAAATGTTGTAAAGTAAATGTATCTTTAAAAAAATGTGTTTTGACGGGTATGAGTTTAAAGAAAAGTAATCAACACAAACAAAGATAACTACACTACTCAAAGAAGAATGGTGCCCCATCCTACTTGAGCACTAGGAAAGAGTTTAACCCTTTCCATAAAAAATAGTTTTATTAATAATTGTGTGCATAATTCTCTTACAGTATTTGAGAGAAGAAAATAATATATAACTACATCAATGTTTACTCTGGGAAAAAACCCTTTTAGCAAAACTAGGAGGTGAAGTCCTTCCCATAAATAAATTTGCATGCAGTACCACATAAATATTAGAGAAAAATATATATCTTTAATAAGATATAATGAAAATTATCAAGTTGTCTTTTATATAAAAATAATAAGCCTTTCTATCACATATTTAAATAATGAAAAAAAATATGAATCCACTTTTGAAAATGTATATTTTTATACCCAAAAGGGGAAAACCCACAAGCTAAATGAACAAAGAATAAAATACGCAACAAGGCATGTCCAAAAAAACAATGGGTTAAAGTAATAAAGAAGAGGTTATACTAGAAAACCACAAAATAAACTAATACACAATAGATTAAACCCAAATATAGAGCCATGAGAAGTCATTGAAAAGCTAGTGTTGCTTGAATTCACAGGGGATAACTTCATAAAGCAATGACGGAAAAATTATATCTAATAAAAATTATTGAGGAGGACGATTAAAGCAATAAAGGAAAATTTAAATTTAATAGAAATTATTGAGGAGGAATCAGAGCCTTAAATTCAATAAAAATGGCTAAAGCACCATGTTTAAACTAATCAAAAGGAGAGATACAGGGTCATCTCTATATACCTGGAATTGGGATTTGATTTCACGTCTTCAGCGAGCTAATTGGGATGCTTTTAACAACAACAACGTCAACCACCTCATTCCTTCCATCTTTCATTCATTTCCCTGCAACATCAGCCCTCGATTCACTCCAATAATTTACAATGCACAAAACAAAAATACAAAGTTATGAAATGGAATTAGTTCTTACAGAAAAGTAGAGATGAACAAAAACACTAAAATAGAATAGAATTTGATCCATACCATTTTTGAGAGATAAATGATTTATATGAGCCCAAAATTTTTTTAAACAACTCAACTTTCCTGCCTTGCCCTTCTCTTGTCAGCCTCCTCCTCTATCCCACACAACCATTACTGACTCAAACACAAACTCAACATAGACAAGCCCAAACTCTAACCACACATATAGCGAAAGACACAAGAATAACCAGACTTGATATGGATAGAGGAGGAGGAAGATGCTAGAAAAATAATGAGACTTAATATAGGGATTCCCAAGCTCCCTTCAACGGCTACAAGAGTTTTACCACCTCTACGTCCTTTGGGATTCCATGCTCTCTCTTCAATTGAGAGTTCATGCTTTTTAAAATTTCAATCAAATCCGTGCCTCTTTGAAATTTTTGGCGCATGCTTTTTTTTTCTCTAGGTTCGGCAGATGATTCTAGTTGTTTGTTTTTTCTGGTGTTTCTTTCCATTAATGCTTTTTTTTCCCTTTCAAATGCACATCTTTCCAATAGGGCTTCAATTCATACTTTTACCATTTTTTACTTATTCTATTTTGTTAGTCACATTATTATGGACTTGGCATTTATAATTCAGTGTGGATTTAATTTGCATTTTAATATTTTAATTAATTTTTAGGATATTTGAAACAGGGTGTTCAAAGCACTCGAGAGTTTGTCTAACATATAATATTATGTTTTTTATTTTTAATTTTATCTAATAGTTATATAAATTTATTGGATATTAATATCATTTCTTCTTTTTAAATTGCAAAGGAATATGTACGTAGTGTAGCATCCTGACAAATTTGCAAAACGGTTTTTAATATGTTTTACAAAAGGCAAGTGAAAATATGTGTGTCGTAATATTTACAATGAAGGGTAAGGTCTTTGATCTTGATAGGAATTAGTGTAGCCATATAAACAAAATGGCTAGTAGATTCATATGAACATCAAAACACTTACCTCATCATATATTTCACATTACTAACTAAAAAAAATCATGAAGATCTCAAAAATCCACCCGGGATGAAAATTACTTATGAAGGTGGAATGCAAATCTAAAAACTCTACCTGGGATGAAAATTACGTATGAATTTGGTAGCTCGGAGATTTTCAATAATGTCAATGGTAAAACTCAGGACGAGGGAATTCCTCCAAATCATCAAAGGTTGATGTTCGCTAGACGTGACCTTGACGATGATAGAGGTGTAGTTGATTATAATATACGGAAGAACATACCCTTCTACATATCCTTCATCTCCCAAGTAATACGTAGATCTTTTTGGAGTTGTTGACTTGTAAGACTATTATAGTTGATGTTAAGAGAACTGATGTGAATGCTAAAACTCGAGATAAGGAAGTAATTTTGCTATATTATCAAAGGTTGATCATCGTTGGGATAAGAAACCTGAAACCTTAGGATAGGACTTTTCAAGGTTTAGTCTAAAGGAACCAACTCCTCCCCTAGTTCTTTTTCTATGTGGTGGTATGAAAAAATTTATTAATCACAAGAACTTGAGTGTTATAAATAATTGACGATAATAAGGAAGATATTTTAGATAAGGATGGAATTCCTCCATATTTAGAGGTTGATATTTCTTGAGTACTAAGGAAAACTCCTATAAGTAAGGGAAAGATTATCACCTTAAAGATGGTGCAAAACCTACATTTAATGACTTTGGCACCATTTTCACAAATAGTAGAAGAAATGATGATGGAGAGAAGAATAACCTTCTTATTAATGCCTATGATATAGAAATTGGTTCATATTCTTTCCATTTTCATTTTCTACTTATTTTAAGAGGTAAATAATTATCACTGCCACTATTCAATTTGGTTTATTAATCCTTTTACTGTTCCATTTAAAATATTTTGTCATAGGAATTAGTTATTGCGATTTGCTTGTATCTCCACCTATATACTCATTATATGGAGTTGTAGTTGTTGTAATTCTTTGGAGGATTTCTGTCCTTTTGTGTCTTCCATAAATTTTTTCTATCTATTATTGGAATAGGACTGTTGTCCATTTTACTTATCTAGGAAAGAAACTTCGTAAGTGATTTTAGAAATGTAATTAAATATTTTTTATGAAACCTAATGTAGTTGGATTTGAGATTTAGTGGCATAGGAGGCGCTTAGTGGGTGGAAATTTTTTTAACCAATTTTTGTCAACTACAAGTCTATATATTTTTATTAAAAAATTAAAGAAAAAAACCATAAAACAAAAAAATAGTTATAAAATAAATGATGATTATTATTAAAAAAAATATTAAAAAAATCATTTTCGGGCCCTTGGTCATAATCGGATTGAGCCTGCCTAGGGGCTTGCGGGCCCGTGGCCCTAGGCGCGCAGAGTTGCACGCATCTCCGCTCGCACAAGGCAATGCCCTGCCGAGCGCCTAGGTAGGGCTCCATCGCAGCTCCACCAGCCCAAGGTTGTGCCCACTTCAGCCACTGGAATGGCTCCATTTGATTCCGAACATTGGATAAGACCCTCAACTGATTCTCGGAATCGAGTTGAGCCTGCCAAGAAGTCAAAAAAAGGCTCTTTTTTTTAAGGTTTTATTATATATATATATATATATATATATATATATATATATATATATATATATATATATATATATATATATATATATATTTATTATACTTATATTGATTATATTTTTTTTTAATTCTCTTTGTTGTCAAAAATTTTATATTTATATCTTTTTTTCTTGTTTTTTATTTTTAAAATTTATTTTTTCAATGTTAATTTTTTTTTTAAATTGTTTTTTAATAACTTAATTGTATTTTACTTTTTATTTTTTTTAACAAGATCGGTTGTTGTTTATATATTCCAAAAAAGAGAGGGCGTGAGAATGCCATTACATCCATAGAGTACGTGAGAAGGCTGCATAGGGTTGGTATGGCAGAAGCCAATCCTCCAGCAGGATTTTTCACACTATTACATGAAAAACAGGAACATTTATAGACTTTTACAAACTGTTCTAGTAACAAAATAAATTTACTTGACATGGAAACTGAGAATAGAAGTAGAAGAATAAGATAAAAAGTGGTGATCTGGGACTAAGAACTGTTGTCTTTTTGTCCATTGGAGCTGACAGGGTTGCCCATCTTGCTTACTGAATTGTTGTTTTCTCCCACATTGGAGCTGGAGCTCTGTGCTGCTTCTTTTGCTACCATGTAGCGAAGGATCTCTAGTGATTCTTCAATAAGACCACAATGATTGTTGGAAGATCGTAGCTGCTCCTCAAGGATATGCACCTTGTGAGTGAGAAACCCAAGGTCTGCACAATGCGAACAGTTCTCTCCCTTCATGCTACAACAGGGAGCGAAGGAAGGATTTCGTAGGCAGGAGAGAGGTTCTAGGAGAACAGAGGAGCCTATGTGGAGGGAGCAGAGAGCTCAGCAGACAAGAGCGCACAGAAGGGAGTTGCTGGACAAATGAAGGAAGTAGAGGGGCTTTAAGAACAGGAAGGGAGAGAGCCCAAGGAGTGAGCAGGAAGGATCTGGCAGGGAGGATCAGGAAGGATCTAGTGGGGGAGATCGGGAGGATTGGGTCAAGAGAGAAATGGCAGGGAGGATAAGAATAGAGTCTTTTCCATCGTAAATCGAGGAACCACTGAGCGTTAGGACAACAGGAATGCAACAAGAATCCATGGAAGGGGGGAGTAGGTAGACCTGCCTTGGGCAGTGACTTGACCAAGGGGAGAGACAAGCCAAGTTGGCATAAGAGTCAGCAATTTTATTATTCTGCCTTAGGATATGGTAAAAAGAAATATCTCCAATTTCCCTATTTAAAAGTCTGCAACGAGTGATTAATCTGCTAAGATCAATGTTGGGAGATAGTGCTAGTTCCATCGTCATCTGTATTATTATTGACGAGTCTCAAAAGACCATTGCATTCTTAAATTTAAACTCTTTGATTATTTGAAGGCCTTGTAGTAAGGCATAGGCCTCTGCCTTATTATTTGATGATTTCCCTAGTCCCCATTGATAGGTGGATATATTTCTTCCCAATTCATTAAAAATTGCCCCTCCTACTCCTATTGTTCCCGAGTTAGATTTTGAGGCACCATCAAAAAATAACCTGGGTCTGCATTTTCCATCAAGTCATTTTAGAAAGTCCTGTTCTTTTAGCCTTACCTTCCATTGAGCATTGGTCGAGAGTTTCTTTGTGCTCGGTTTTTCGTGCCTTGAAGGGAGATCCAGGGCACTTCTGAATATGATTCTTTCTTCTGCTTGAAGATCTTTGATAATAATATGAATATTTCCTTTAGCATAGATAGTCTCTACAGTTAAGGCCCAGGTTTTGCTCAAGACTTTCCTTATGAAAGGAGCTTTTTCCCACAAGATGAATCCATTTCCTATGAGCCAAATGTTCCAAAGAAGGACAAACGGAAGCATATCCCAAATTCTCTTTTCGGCACTCGGTCCCTTTTTGGCACAGGGGTAACTTTTTTTCCAGTTGACAATTGTGGCATAGATGGAGGAGTTTCTTTCTATTTTGAAGTTTAGCAGATGAGAGAGGGAGCTCCATGCTTGAGAGGCAAATGAACAATCCACAAATAAATGTTGAATAGACTCTTCAGCATCGAAGTAGAGAGGACACCTAGATGCTCCCTGGATGCCTCTTTTTTTCAAATTGTCTCCTATTAAGATCTTCCCTTTGAATAGGGTCCGAATAAATATTTTGATCTTTGGCATGCTCTCAGATTTCCACACCTGCTTCCATAAGACCCACGAAGGAGAAGGGAGAAATTCATCAAGTAGTGGATCATAACCTGCCTTAATGGCGTATGTAGTTCCCAAAGGATCCCATATGAATTTGTCTTCTTCATACCTTAAGGTGGGAGCTGCTCCATGTAGCAATTCTTTCGTTTTGACTTGAGCATCGAGAAGATGTGCAGGGGAATTGGAAAAATTCCATCCCATCCATCACCCATTGCTTCTACTCCAACTACAGATTTGGTTTAAGCTGTGTATTCCTTGATCCTTATGATACTGCTGGAAGGCGAGGAAAATGTGATCAACAGAGAGGGCATTTTTCCCCATAATCTTGTCATGCCAAATGTTAATGTTACTACCTCCATGAGGCACTTTGGATGTGTTGTCTTGAGGAAAGGGAATGGCCTTTTTGCAAAGTTTCCATATGCGCAAATAGGGTCTATTGGGGGTGTCATGATCCAATAGATGTTGTCTAGCTGTGTTCAATTTTTTTTTCTGGAACCAGCATCCACCATGATTGTGAACCAGAGATCAAACACCAAACAATATTTCTAGCCAAGGATGCATTTAGCAACTTGGGTATGTGGATAGCAAGTCCACCACTTTCATGTTTGGTGGTAAGTTGCCTCCATTTGATAAGATTGAACTTATTCTTATCTGACTTCCCTCCTTGCCATATAAATTGCCTTAGAATCTTTTTTAATTTGTTGTGGATGCTAATGGGGTGCTGGATCAAGGAGAAATTATAGAGGGGAGAGCAGATAAAACTTCCTTTAATAGTATGACCCTTCCATCTAGGTTTAGCCAAGTTGTTCCCCATTGTTGTATCTTTTTCTTCATTTTATCAGTTATGTTATTCTAGACCTGTGTCTTAAGGGGCCCAATGCAAACCGACATCGCTAAGTAATTGAACTGGCTCCAATTGAGCTTGTAGGAGACTCCAAAGATTTGCGCTATATTGTGTATTGTGTTTGCTGTCGCATTCCACCCATATATGGAGCTTTTTAGATGGTTAATCTACCCACCAAAGTACTGCATGAATTTCTCAAGGAGATTTTTGAATCTTCTTTCTATTATAATGAGGCTCCTCTCATTAACAGGGTATCATATGCGATTATGATCTAGAGCTATGCTGAAAGATTCTGCCATGAGGATAAAGAGAAAGGCTAATAAGGGGCAGCCTTATCTTAGGCCTCTCGTGGATTGAAAAAAGGTAGAGGGCCTACCATTGATTAAAGGAGAGATCCAAGGTTTGGAGATGCAATTTTGGATGAGTAAAATTAAGTCTTCACTGAATCAGATTTTTCTTAAGACAACGAACAAGAGGGAATGCTTTACTCCATCAAAGGCATTTGCTAGATCAAGTTTTAAGACAAAACCTTTCCCACCCCCGCTAACACTAGAGTGAATGTCTTCTTGTACCAGAAGAATAGAGTTAGTTATCTGTCGATTTGCTAGGAAACCCCCTTGATTTTCTGATATGAGGGAGGGAAGATATGCTTTGATGCAAGAAGCAAGGATTTTCAAAATAATTTTGTATGAATAATTTCACAAAGAGATGGGCTTAAATGTAGAAAAGGATAGGGGTCGGGTCTCTTTGGGGAGAAGGGCTAGGATGGTTGAGTTTGTCCAGCCTCCTATATTCCTTTTCTGATGCACCCAATGTATCATCTTCATTAGATCTCGATAAATAACCTCCAAAAATATGAGATAGAAACTGATGGAGAAGCCATCCAGGCTAGGAGCCTTATCTGGATTAAGAGTCCAAACTACCTTAATGATTTCTCCCTCCTCAATGTCTTTAATTAGAGGACAATTCATTTCCTCTATTATCATTTTTGCAGTGTGTACGAGAAGATCATCTTAATCTTCCTCCTCAGTGTTCTCCGATAAGATATTTTTGAAATGTTGTCAAGCAACATATTTTATCTCTGCTTGGCCTATGCATGATCCCTGCTTCATATTGAATTTAAATGATGGCATCCTTAAATGTTCTCAATGTTGCCTGTTTATGAAAATAGGAGGTGTTTTTGTCCCCTGCGTGTAACCACAGATTTATGGATTTTATCCACCAATTCTCTTCATCCTTTCTATTATTGTTGTAATTCTCCCTATAGATTCCTTTCTCCTTGTCGTGCTTTTGCCTGTCCATTCCATGGTCTTCTATATCCTTTTGGATCTCAACCAGTTCTCTTTTTAGTTCTTGTTTGTTATGCTCTGGCTCCTTATATGAGTTTTTGACCCATATCTTGAGTGCATTACACACATTTTTTAGTTTTGTTTACCAAATGTGCATTGGTGAGCCTTCTACAAGCTAGTGCCAAGTGTTTTCCACAATGTTCCTTACTTCTAGAGAATCAATCCAAAGCGTGTTGAATCGAAAGCACAGAGGTCCCAGATTTGGATGTGAACCGAGATCTAATGTGCTAGGTTGGTGATCAAAAGCAATACATTCTAAGATGGTGGATGTGGTTGTTGAGTGAAGGGATGTTAACGAGACAACCACAATGAAGTGGTCCAGTCTCTCCATTATGTTCCCCGGTACAAGTCTTTTGTTGCTCCAAGTAAAACAATGATTCTTTGGTGCAATATCCACTAGATCATGCTCCTCCATAATATTTTTCAGCGTTTCTCGTGAGGGATCAGTTGTAAAATTACCTCCTTGTTTTTCTTTCACATGAAGGATCATATTTAGATCACCTCCATTGATGTAGTTCAAATTTTCTTCTTTTTCCATATCCTCCTGAAGAGTGATCCAACACACTTCTTTGTCCCTGTAGTGATTTGGCCCATATATGTTCTAGATGATTATTTCTATTCCCCCTCTTACACTCTACATTTTGAGTTTTACCCAATATTGCATTTTGTGGGCAGCAAGGAGTCTCCATAATATTTGATTCCACATTATTGCCATACCACCCGAGGCTGCCCGGGAATATACACTTACACCTTGATAATTTTTGATTTTGGTGATGATGCTATCCATGTCTGTTCCTCCTAATTTTGCTTCTTGAAGAAGTATGATTTCAATTTTCTCTTGTTTAATGATGTCTTTCAGGGAATTTATTTTTAGGGCTTGCCCAAGTCCCCTACAATTCCATGTGATATCTTTCATCATGGAGGCAACGCAGGTGTAGTACCTATCTTGGTCCCTGCTGCTTTTTGTACTTTTTCTTTGTTAGAGTGCCCTCCAATGAAAGATTCTATCGAATTTTGTGTCCCCATGGCAATGTCCTTCTGTGCTGCTTAATCCCTATGATGTTTGGTGTTTTTTCTACCAGGTCCAAGTTTAGCAGCATTTCTAGTGATTATTCTTGCTGGTGTTGATTCCATGGATGATGAAGGAGGACGAGGAATGGAGGTAGAAGGTTATGAGAAAGGCTCAAAGGAAAGAAGAGAGAAGGTTGCGGGAGGATCCTCTTCAGTTGAAGAAAGAGCATTAAAAGGGTTAGAGGAAAGGGGAGAGGAAGCTATGGGGGCTGGCTATTTCAGAATGGGCTCATATGAGGAAGGAAGGTTAGGGCCAGCAGAAAGGGGGGGCGTGGGAGAAGAGGATGGGCAGGTTTAATGGATTGATTAAGGTTGTTTTTTTTCTTTTTGATAGGTTCCCATTGGGGTTCAGACCCATTATCTTCAGTTTCAATTGATTTTGGGCATATATTAGGAAAATGACCATATTCATGACATACCTTGCATTTCAAGGGAAGTTTTTCATAATCCAGCTACTTTATGTGCGTCTAGTTGTCCACCTTTAGTTTGATTGCCTCAGGGAGTCCTTTCCCTAGATCTACTTCGACACAGATTCTGGCACAGGCTTGCATGTTGTCCTTTGGCTCGCTTCTATCTATAAGCTTTCCCGCAACATTTCCTATCACTTTGACAAATTCACCCCCCCAGCAGTGTAGTGTTAGAGTGGTAGATGAGGCATTCGAACCCAAATAGGGACAACATTTGGAATGCCAAGTTCTGGGCAAAATATGGATTCCATTTATTGACATATAGCCCTCTGGTGTCCATGGAATAAGGCCCATTTCTGAATATTAGGTCTTTGTCTTCCTCTGTCTCAAAATAGAAGGTGAAGTATCCCCTTCCATATAATTTGATAGAGATCTTTCCTATTATTTTATCCATCCAGTTTCTTTCTACCAATTTCTAAATTGTCTTTGGGGATGGCTAGAGTCCCGTGAATTGCTTAACTAATCCTTTTTCTACAAGAGATAAGGCAACCCTTCTCAGCATAGTTCGAGGTACGGAAACTTCTTGCAATCCCTCAAGTTTCTTGGCAAATTTCAAAATTGAGGGTCTTGGCCTGGACGGATTCCAGGTGTCGATAAGAGTTGGGAACTTAGCTTGCAGGTCAGAGGTTGTGGCCACCTCTGGGATAGGTTTCGAAGGTGCCATGCAGACAGGAAAATGGGAGTAGGTGGAGGTTGTCTGCAACTATAGATGACCTAGCTCCGTGTTTTCGATTTATTTTTAAATTTTTTTATATGTAATATTTTTATTGTTTTTCTAAATTCTATGTTAAATTTTTATTTTTATTTTTTCTTTTACTTAAAATTCATCTTTTTTTCAATTTTTAATTCTCAAATGTTATCATTTTTTAATATAAAATTCATAAAATTTGTTATTTCTCCTATTTTTTTATTAAAATGTTCAATAATTTTTTTTGTTTTAATTTAATGTGGGTTTTTAGTGAAAACATCCTAAAATGCATATTTTTTTAATTATATCTATATGTAAAATGTGTATTTTTTGTCGAGTTTTTAAAATTATAATTATTTGGTGACAATTATTTTTTGTGTATTGAAATATTAGTTAACGTTATATAAATATAAAAAGAAAAATAGAATATCAAAATATTCTTTTTTTATTCTTTTTTAAACGTTGCAAAAACAATAAATTTTCATTATAAGCAGATAGTGAAAAAGGAAAACAAAAACAAAAAAATCGAAAACCCTTAAAAACTAGATTTCTAAGGATGAAAAACATGAAGAGGAATAAGATAATTTTGAAAAATTGTTAAATACTCGTCATTTAAAAAAAAACACACTTAATCAAAATTCAGTAAAAATGGCCAAAGCACCATGTTTAAACTAATCAAAAGGACAGATACAGGGCCATCTCTATATACCTGGAATTGGGATTCGATTTCACGTCTTTAGTGAGCTAATTGGGATGCTTTGAACAACAACAACATCAGCCCTGCATTCACTCCAATAATTTACAATGCACCAAACAAAAATACAAAGTTATGAAATGGAATTAGTTCTTACAGCAAAGCAGAGATGAACAAAAACAATCACATAAAATATAATTTGATCCATACCATTTTTGAGAAATAATTGATTTATATGAGCCCAAAAATATTATTAAACAACTCAACTTTCCTGCCCTGCCCTTCTCTTGTTAGCCTCCTCCTCTATCCCACACAACCATGACTGACTCAAACACAACCTCGACCCAGATAGGCCCAAACTCTAACCACACATACATCGAAGCACAAAAGAATAACCAAACTCAATATGGACAGAGGAGGAGGAGGATGCTCAAAAAATGATAAGACTTAATATAGGGATTCCCCAGCTCCATTCAACGGCTACAATAGTTTTACCATCTCTACTTGCTCTGGGGTTCCATGCTCTCTCTTCAATCGAGAGTTCATGCTTTTTAAAATTTCAATGAAATCCGCTCTTCTTTGAAAATTTCGGTGGATGCTTTTTTTCTAGGTTCGACAAATGCTTCTAATTGTTTGTTTTTTTTGGTGTTTATTTCCATTAATGCTTGTTTTTTTTTCCTTTGAAACAAACATCTTTCCAACACACATCTTTAAAACACACATCTTTCCAATAGGGCTTCAATTCATGATTTTACCATTTTTTATTTATTCCATTTCGCTAGTCACATTATTATGGATTTGACATTTATAATTCAGTGTGGATTTAATTTTCGTTTTAAGATTTTGATTATTTTTTAGGATATTTGAAACAAGGCATTCAAAGCACTTGAGAGTTTGTCTAACATATAATATAATGTCATATATTTTTAATTTTAGCTAATATTTATATAATTTTTTGGATATTAATAGCATTTTTTCTTTTTAAATTGCAAAGGAATATGTATGTAGTGTAGCATCTTGAAAATTTGCAAAAAGGTTTTTAATAAGTTTTAAAGAAGGTAAGTGAAAATATGCGTATCCTAATCCTTATAATGAAGGGAAAGGTCTTTGATCTTGGTGGGAATTAGCGTAGCCATATAAAAAAATGGCTAGTAAACTTAGATGAACATCAAAACAATTACCTCATGATATATTTCACATTACTAACTCAAAAAAACCATGAAGACCTCAAAACTCTACCAGGGATGAAAATTACTTATGAAGGTGGAATGAAGATCTCAAAACTATACCCAAGATGAAAATTACTTATCAAGTTGATAGCTTAGAGATTGTCAATAATGCCAAAGCTAAAACTCAAGACAAGGAATTCCTCCAAATCATCAAAGGTTGATGTTTGCTATACATGAACTTGAAGATCATAGAAGTGTAGTTGATTATAATATTTGGAAGAACATACCCTTCTGCTTGTCCTTCATCTCCCAAGTAATATGTAGATCTTTGTGAAGTTGTTGACTTGTAAGACTATTATAGTTGATGTTAAGAGAACTGATGTGAATGCTAAAACTCAAGATAAGGAAGGAATTTCTCTACATTACGAAAGGTTGATCTTCGCTCGGATAAGAAACCTTAGGATAGGACTTATAAAGGTTTAGTCTAAAGGAACTCACTCTCCCCCTAGTTCTCTTTCTATGTGGTGGTATGAAAAAATTTCTCAATCACACGAACATGAGTGTTAGAAATTATTGACGATAATAAGGAACATATTTTAAATAAGGATGGAATTCCTCCATATTTAGAGGTTGATCTTTCTTGCGAAGTAAGAAAAACTCCTATAAGTAAGGGAAATATTATCGCCTTAAAAATGGTGCAAAACCTACATTTAATGAGGTTGGCACCATTTTCACAAATAGTAGAAGCAATGATGTTCGAGAGATGAATAACCATCTTATTAATGCATGTGATATAGAAATTGGTCCATATTCTTTCCATTTCTGTTTTCTATTTATTTTAAGAGGTCAATAATTATCACTGCCACTATTCAATTTGGTTTATTGATCCTTTTACTGTTCCATTTAAAATGTTTTCTCATATGAATTAGTTATTGTGGTTTGCTTGTGTCTCTACTTATATACTTATTATATGGAGTTGTCTAGTTGTTGTAATTCTTTGGAGGATTTTTTTTCCTTTTGTGTCTTGCATAAACTTTTTCTATCTATTATTGGAATAGTACTCTTGTCCATTTTACTTATCTAGGAAAGAAACTTCGTAAGTGATTTTAGAAATGTAATTAAATATTGTTTATGAAACCTAATGTAGTTGGATTTGAGATTTAGTGGCATAGGAGGCACCTGGGTGGTGGTTAAATTTTTTAACCAATTTGTGTCAACTACAACTCTATATAATTTTATTAAAAAATTAAAGAAAAAAACCATAAAACAAAAAGAAAGTTATAAAACAAACGACGATTATTATAAAAAAAAATTAATAAAAAAAATCCTCTTCGGTCCCTTGGGCGGGCTCAATCCGATTCTCATAATTGGATTAAGTCCGCCTAGGGGCCTGCAGGCCCATGGCTCTATGCGGGCAGAGTTGCACGTACCTTCGCCCACACAAGGCGATGCCCCGCCAAGCCCCTAGTTAGGGCTCCATCGCAGCTCCGCCAGCCCAGGGTCGTGCCCCCTTTAGCCACTGGCAAGGCTCCATTTGATTCTGAACATCGGATAAGCCCCTCACCCGATTCTCAGAATCGAGTTGAGCCTACCAAGAAACCAAAAAAAGGCTATTTTTTTTTCAAGCTTTTATGGTTTTATATATATTTTTATAGTGATTATATTTTTTATACATAATTCAATTATTTTCACATTTATATCTTTTCTTTTATATATATATATATATATATATATATATATATATATATATATATATTGTCAAAATTTTTATATTTATATCTTTTTTTTCTTGTTTTATACTTTTTAAATTTATTTTTTCAACGTTAATTTTTTTTTTTTAAATGGTTTTTTTATAACTTTTGTATTTTTTATTTTTAAATTTTTTATATGTAAGATTTTTATTGTTTTTTAAATTCTATGTTTAATTTTTATTTTTATTTTTTCTTTTACTTAAAAGACATCTTTTTTTGAATTTTTAATTCTCAAATGTCATCATTTTTTTAATATAAAATTCACAAAATTTGTTATTTCTCTGATTTTTTTCATTCAAATCTTCAATATTTTTATTTTTTTTATATTTAATGTGGGATTTTAGAGAAAATGTCCTAAAATACATATTTTTTAAATTATATCTATATGCAAAACGTGTATTTTCTGTCGAGTTTTTTAAATTATATAAAAAAAAATGAGAATCTCAAAATATTCTTTTTTTATTCTTTTTTTAAGCTTTCCAAAAAAAATAAATTTTCATTAGAAAAAGACAGTGCAAAGGAAAACAAAAACAAAAAATCAAAAACCCTTAAAAACCAAATATCTAAGGATGAAAAACATGAAGAGGAACAAGAGAATTTGAAAAATGGTTAAATACTTATTATTTAAAAAAAGAAAATCCACACTTAATACATTAGAAAATTTAGTGTCAAAAATAAGTCCTTTAAAAAAGGGGGTTGATGGCACATTAACAATTTTCAAAATTAACATGAAAATCACTGACATTTAAAAACAAATCTTCGTACTTGATACATAGGAAAATTTAAAGAATCAACACTTTTCAAAATCAGTTGAATTTTTTGCTAACTCAAAAAAACAGGTAATTGTATTAGTTCCTGTTTCAACATTTACATTGTTAAGATTATTCTTATATGTTTTGAAGCTTTTTGGAGGTTCTTTTTGCAATTTATTATATATTTCGTTATCTTTAGCTTGATATCATAAGGACATTGATGTCATTTTTAGAATTTTTTATATTGGTTATCATGAGTTTCTACGATTGTCTCCACATTCAAGGAGTGTTTATGAGAGGAGTACTTACCTATTTGAAATCCTTATGAAATATAATCTACATATAAATAAAATTATGGAAATATACTATATAATTGTGCAATATACTTAAAGCTCCTCATAGGAAGGGGTGAGATATCAAATATTCAAAACCAAATGGTTTAAATAGAAGTTTCAAAACCTATTAGAAAATGTGATCTACAACTTTCAATAGCTTCAAATTTTCTATTTTCTCAAGGAAGAATAATACTCATGTCCTCACTACAAATAATTGTTTAGATATTGGGGTGTATATGAATTTTGGTTCAAAGGATTTTAAAGTTTAGAAAAGGGTCCCTCCAAATCTCCTCTTATTTCTAACACTTTAGTAAGTAAGATGGCATTATTGTGCTATGCCAATTAATATGAAGGTGAAATAAGATTCTAATATTTACCCATTGATTAGTTCCCATGATTCTAGACTTGGAATAATTCTTACATTAGTAAATAGGTAGGATTGAGTTGTTGGTTGTTGGAGTTTTCTTGAGAGATTTTCTCAAGAATATTCTCCTTGTTTGGAATCTATTGGATCTCATGAACACTATTTATGTGGCTTGTAATTTGTCTTTTGAATGAACAATATACAAATTGTTTTGTGTGCACTATGTATCTTCCTCATATTTCTTTATTCGTATCAGAGCTTGTATGGGCTTGAATCCCTTATGGGAGGGCCCAGCAAGATAGAGAACATGTGACCATTGATACTATGTACATAAGTAAAATTAGACTAGATTACTGTGTACTTATTATTTAGTTGTAGCTATGAGTGACATTGTTGTGTGTTTGTCCAAACTTTAATGTCCAATTGGAGTAGTAACTGGAGAACAGAAGGGTTTCCCAATCCAAAGACAGTGCAATGTAGTTATCAGCCCAGGATGTGTGAAGTCGAAACTGGAATGTTTCAACGAGAGTGGTGCATCTGGAGAGGTCATAGATTGTTGTCAGGTCCTATGACACAGGAGGGATTTGTTTCCTGCATAGGGGATCAATGGACCTAGAGGAAAACAATGAATTGTTGAATAAAGATGAGATCAGGTGCATTTGTGGTTAAAAACTTTGAAAATTGTTCATTCATTCGCAAAATGACGATCAAATCAAAGAAATCAGCTAATTCCCCAAGAGCCATCAAATGTTTCGAGGGAAAAAGTGAGGTCCATCTATCTGTACTGTGGTATTTGAACAATTATCCAACAATATGAAGTTGTTGCAATTTATAGTTTTAGGAACTGAGTTGGAGATTGTGGTACCACCGTTGAAGATAACTACAGTGGAGCATGATGTTTCAACAAAGCCCTAAGAAGCTCAGCAAATATTATGACTCAACTTATTGGTTACGTTGCACTTGAATTTTACAGAAAGGTGGTGCTTGTCAATATGTTGCCTTTAAGGAGTTTTTTATAGTCATGGAAGCAAGAAATTGAAGACCCTACATCTCAATGCTGACTTTTAATTATGAACTATTGTTAGTAGCAGAGCTTCTATATTTTTTGCACATCTGGGGAATTGGTTTGGATTTGTTGGTGTAATCCCCCCTTTAGTTCCTTCTAAATTTTGTGAGTGTGAATATTCATCGACATTATTTTTTCAATCAATTTTCTTCAACTACAAATTATGGAGGACTAGGTTTGAAGAGCATTGTTCAAATTGCGCAGAGTGGAATAAACAAGAGTCGTTATGGAATGTGATTAGATTTATTGTTATGGATTTTTCTTTGTCCTGTTTGTTAGGTTGTTTCTTTTTTTCTAAAATGTTCAAAAAAATTGATGAATAGAGGAATATAATTAAATTAGTAGTTCTCAACATTCTTCAGTGTCCATAGAACACATCACTAAGTTAATTGTATGAATTTGATATATATTGGTGGTTCTTGTTGTGCTTCGGGGTTCAAGAGAATCAATTACAGGTATTGTAATGAGATCCATTTGTGTAGAAAGGTCAGTTGCATAATTGACTTCTGGATACAGTCCAGTATCGAGATTGTCCTTCGGGATATTTAGGAGAATCAATTATACAAAGTTCATTATGATGGTTAGAGGTAATTATGTCTTAAATGAGTTGAATGAGAAGCTCGAAAATTGTGTTGGTGGAAAGGGCGTTGTCCAAGAGACTTTAGAATGGGTATAAATGTCGAGGAAGACCAGTTATACAGATGTGACATGCTAATTGTAAATTGTCAATTTTATATTAATATATGTAATGATGTAAATGTAATCATTACATGGTAGATTTGGAATAATGCTTACCTTAGTAAATAGGTATGATTGAGTTGTTGGTTTTTGGAGTTTTGTTGAGATACTTTCTGAACAATATTCTCCTTGTTTGGAATCTGTTGGATTTCATGGGCACTATCTATCCATCCTGTAATTTGGCTTCGAAATAAGCAATATACGATTTTTTTTGTGTGCACTATGTCTATTCCTCATCTTTCCTGGTTCTAGGTTATAAAAACTTTTTGATAAGCTATAAAAAAAATGGATGATGAATTAGATTAACATGAGATTAAAAATGAATGTGACCCAATTCTAAATATTGTTATCAATTAAATGTTCTTCTAGATAGCTCTCAAATTAAAATATAAAATTTGTTCGCTATATTAGCTCATTTCTTAGAAAAAAATTATAGATGTATCATTGATTCACACTCGACTTTTTGGAACCTTACTTTTCCTAAGAGCATTAATTCACATTCCCATTTAAGATATTGTCATCACATGATAATATCTTTTATTAAAAATGTAAAACTTATATATCATCATTAAAAGTGACTACTATATATATATAGACACACACATGTATGATAATGGGCTACATATAAAACTAATTATCCAAACATATTATTGGAGGATGGGATATTAGTACATCAATAGAGTTACTAAACACACACTTAAGTTGTAAATCATTGAACACTTAATTGTATTTCCAAAATTATTCTTTTGTTATGTTATTAGCTTAAAATTAATTTTCCCAATTTTTTTCATTATGTTAGGATGTCATATAATACAATTAACATAAATTGATCTTAAATTTAATTTCACTTAGGTAGTAATATGAGCCAAAAAATAGTCATGATCTAAATTCTTAGTTATTAGGTTAATATGGTTTTAAAAATACGTAAATAAAATAGATATGATGGAATTAATTAATTATATGTGTGTGGGGTCATTTCAATTTATTTTGGGTGGTTTATCCTCCTCAACAAAGTTAAATTGGTATCAATGACAAGATGATATACTATTATTATAATTATTGTTATTAATTTACTTGCATTAATATGTATTATTATTTTGTATAATGATAAAAATAATAATAACAACAACTTGTATAATAATAATTTACATATGCTAACTTTAACATTATATATATGAAACAAATGTTAAAATTTCCTAATTTCTAAGATATAAGCTATATATGGCTTCTCCCATTGCAGAATATACATTTTAGAAAATTTATAATTATTTATTAAAGGAAAACATAATCACTTTTTCTATGAGCGTTAATGATTGAATATTTGTACTGGAGAATGGGCTACCACGACACCACTAAAGTTATTGAAATTTTACAATATAATATTTCTATCTTTAATAGGTGAAACGTTATGGAGCTTGTATATTTATAAAATAATTGTTTGGTTGTGTTGTTGGCTTAAGCTTATCTAAAGTAAAATAGGTGATCAAATGTGATACCATCATTTTGTTACTAAATTATGATTTCTATTTTTTATAAGGGAAGTATGTATCAAAAGCTTGGTAAGAATATGGCAATCAGCTATGGAAGGAGTATACTTCAAGTGATAGAGACGCATATTGTGTTTCTGGCTGTGGTGGGTTCAAATCTCCGATACATGCTCTATTATGTGAAAATTATAAAATAAAGTTATATAAATGAGTTCTATTGGTTAGTCCCATAATTGTTTGGTTGAGAAAAAAGAATATTAAAATCTAGTCAAATGATCTTAGCTCAAGTAGTTAGGTGAACAATTGGTTTCTTGAGTAGAGTGCCTTATATTCTCTAGAGACATGTTCTACTTGGTTTCTTTATAAAATTTTGAAATATTTCTATCTTTTTTAACAGTTGAAGCAAATATTTCAAAGTTATTGATTCCCTAAAGAAAAAATCTTACAAGTGGATTTGGTTGGTCATCTAGTGTTCATTAGGTTTATGTAGTGCACAAAAAAAAAACATATGAACATTTATAATAAAGTTTATCTTCCACTTGCTATGATTTATTATTTTAGTAAGGAATTAGAATTTGTCGAGGTGGATATCGAATGCCATTTCTTGGTGTCATATGAAGATCAATAAAAAAAATAATATGAAAAGTGTGTCAAATGATCCTAGCTCATGTAGTTAAGTGAACCATTTCTTTTCTCAATATTAGTGCCTTCAATTCTCTGGAGACGTGTTGTAATTAGTTTTTTTGTAGATTTTTTTAAATAGTTCCGTCTTGTGTAACAACATAAGAAAATATTTTGAAGTTCTTGATTCTCTAATTTTGTTTTGGTTTAAGTAAAAATGAAAAAAAATCTTACAAGGTGATTTCGTTGATCCTCTACTAATGATTAAGTTTATGTAGCACACATTTAAAAACATATGAACATTTATAATATCATTTATTTTTCGCTTGCCATGATTTATGATTATAGTAAGGAATATATCATTGTTGAGGTAAATATCGAATGAGAGTTCTTGGCGTCATATTAATCTCAAGATAATCATAAATAATGGCAATGAATGTCCTTTTATTTAACAATATTTTGCTACAGATTTGTGTAAATCTGTCCATCACCCCAATGGAATTTTTGTATCTATGTGGTATTAAAATATTTTGAAAAAATATTACTTTGAAATTTTATTCATCTCTATATAGATCAAAATCGAAACTGGACACAATATAAACATGCACAAGAAATTAATGTAGGCTAATAAGTCACTACCATTTTCCCCACCTAGTATATGTTATTTTTTTGGCCAATCCTTTTACGTAGTAGCAAAAGAGGTAAAAATTCTAATATGATCAGGTAAGTTTTAGAATAGCATGGGCCCAAGTTGTTGAGCTTATGTGAAACCTTTGAAAGTTTTGTGAAGAAGGTACAAAGATGTGAATGTAACTTGATAAAATTGTTGGTTTATGTATTCAACAATAAATTTTGCACTTCAAAAGGATACCAACATTGTAGGTTCTAAATTTTATATTACAATAAATATTTATCCCCTTTTGCCTAAAATTATAAATCAGAAGATATTTAACTTTCTAGCTCCACATGATAGGGAGATTGTAATTACTTTTACTATTATATCTACATCTACAAAGACCTTGACCTCAAGAATATCGATATGTTTGGGGATACTCGGTTGGTTTTCAATTAAATATAAATTTTGAATTATCTATATTGGGGTTTTCATATTTTAATTTAGAAAAAAATATTTTTCTATTACACAATGTTTGATAATTTTTTGAAAATAAACCCTTATCTATTATAGGGATATATATATATATATATATATATATATATATGAAATGCAAACATGTTTTATATGGGGAAAAGCTAACTCATAATTGATTGTTTATATATATATATGGATTGTCATGCATATATGGTTAACCATAATCTCTTTTTCCATAAACATGTAATGATCATATCTGTGTACTAGAGAATGCACTACAGTAGCATCACTAAATTCATTGAAAATTCAGCATGCAATATTGTTGTCTCTAATAGGAAAAGAGTTTCAGAGCTTCTGTGGCATTAACATAATTATTTGGTTATTTAGTTGCCTTAAGAAAGTCTTAAATTTAATTGGTGACATAATTTAATACTTTCATTTAATTACAATTGTGCATATCCACTTTTGATGAGAAAAGTGTGTATTAGAAGCATTGGTAAGAATATCGCAGGTGGGTCAAAAGATCTCAGCTCGAGTGGCTAGTTGAATAAATTGCTTCTCGAGTCATATGTACTCGATTCTCAAGAGACATGTTGCAATTGATCCTTTATAAAACTTATGAAATAGTTGTATTGGTTTTAATATTCTAAGCTAATATTTTGATGTTAAGAGAAATTTTTGTTTGAATTATATATATATATATATATATATATATATATATATATATATATATATATATATATATATCTTACAAGTGGCTGTGGTTGATACTCTACTGATGGTTATGCTTATATAGTTGACATTTAAAAACATATGAACATTTATAATATCATTCCTTATACACATTCCATTATATATGACTATAGTAACGAATCAAAGTTGTTGAGATATATATGAAAGGAAAATTATTTGTGTCATGAATTTCAATAAATAATCAATGATGGCAAAAAAATATGTTTATATAGTATTTTTTTTTGGAAGATTTGTTTAAATCCTTCCATCACACCAATGGAAATTATGTAGCTATGTGCTATTAATTATGTTAAAAAGTATCATTTTCAAATTCTATTCACGTACCATATATAGACCAAAAAACAAAGTGGCTAGCTTCGAATCACTAAATTCATTAAAATATTGTGGGAAAAATTTAATGAGTCCAAAAAAGTACCAATGCCAATAGTTGGAATTCTTAATATGCAGATAATTGACAAGATATATATTCCCTATAGAAAAAAAAAAAATTCAATCCAACCAAAAAAAATATTTACTTTCCTTAACTACCACTAGTAGTTACCTTATGTTTCAAATTATCCAACCCAAATATTATCTAAGAAGTTTTCACTCTATAACATTATATCTATCTTAAAATGTTGTATATAACATACCTCAAATAAGATTGTAGTTGTTTATAGAACTTATATAAAAATATCCACAAACTTCTCTTCTACTTCATTGGGAATTCACACTTTCCTATTGAAAGAAAAAAAAAACTATAACTTCTATCTCTGAAATATTTTGGGAATGTCAAATGATGTAAAAGAGAAAAAATTGTTAGAAATGAACACCATTTTTATTGGATAACGTTTTTAGCCATAATTTTTTTTTCTTTAAGATTCGTAATTTAGATATGCTATTAACCATTTATAGTTAACAATAATAAAGTCAAAACGATGATATCCTTTTGTTAAAAAATATTATTATATGTTTTCAAGAATTTTGTACATGCGTTTTTCAATTCATTATATATATTTTTATGTTTAGTTTGATATCGTAAGGACATTGATGTCATTTTTAGATTTTTTTATAATGGTTATCACGAGTGTCTACGCTTGTCTACACATTCAAGGTGTGCTGGTGAGAGGAGTACTTACATATTTGAAAATATTATGAAATTGAATCTACATATAAATATAATTATGGAAATATACTAATATACTTAAAGCTCTTCGGAGGAAGGGGTGAGATTTTGAATATTCGAAACCAAATTCTTTGATTAGAGGTTTGAAAAAATATTAGCGAATGCGATCTTCAACTTTCAATTGGTTCAAGATTTCTATTTTCTCAACGAATAATAATACTCATGTCTTCACTACAAAAACATTTTTAGATATTGGGGCGTATATGAATTTTGGTTGAAAGGCATTTAAAATTTAGAAAAGGGTCTTTCCAAATCTCTTCTTCTTTCTAACACATCAGTAAATAAGATGGAATTATTGTGTTATGTCAATTAATATGAAGGTGAAATAATATTTTAATATTTACCCATTGACTTGTTCATATGATTCTAGATTTGGAATAATTATTACATTATTAAATAAGTAGGATTAAGTTGTTGGTTGTTGGATATTTGATGAGATATTTTCTCAACAATATTTTCCTTGCTTAGAATTTGTTAGATCTCATGAACACTATTTATATGGCTTGTAACTTCGTTTTGAAATGAACAATATAAGAATTATTTTGTGTGCACTATGTCTATTCCTCATATTTATTTATTTGTATGAGAGCTTTTATTGGATTCAATCTCTTATTGGAGGGCAGAGGGAGATGGAAAACATGCGAGGATTGATAGTATGTACATAAATAAAATTTAAATTAGATCAATATTTGTTTATATTGTTGTTTGTTTATCCAACCTTTTTTGTCCAGCCGGAGGAGTAGCTGTAGAAAATAAGGGTTGGCCATTCGAAAGACAGTGCGATGTAGTTATCAGCTCAGGTTGTGCAAACTTGAAGCTAGAATTTTTCAACGGAAATTGTACATCCGGAGAGGCTGGAGAATAGTATGAAGTCCTACGACATAGGAGAGAGTCATTTCCTGCATAGGGGATCAATGGACAGAGAG
The DNA here is from genome assembly GCA_031772625.1 of Pinus tabuliformis. NCBI lineage: Eukaryota > Viridiplantae > Streptophyta > Pinopsida > Pinales > Pinaceae > Pinus > Pinus tabuliformis. Next base: position 689,144,194 of record CM062817.1, on the reverse strand, counting down.
GCAAAATATCAATTGTTCAATAAAGTTGAGATCAGGTGCATTTGTGGTTCAAAACATTGTTAGTTATTCATTTATCTCCAAAATTATGATTATATCATGGAAATCACGTGATTCCCTAGGAGTTGGCGAATGTTTCGAGGGTAGATGTGAGATTCGTCCATCTGTGTTGTGGGATTTGAACAATTCTCCACCAATATGAAGTTGTTATGGTTTACAATTTCAAGAACTGGATTGGATATTTTGATATCACCATTGAAGATACCTGAAGTGGGCCATGATGCTTTAACAAAAGCCCCAAAAAGCTCCAAAAATATTATGACTCGACTTATTGTTTACGCTATACTTGAATCTAGAAGAAAGGGAGCGATTGTCAATATGTTAGATTTAAGAAGTTTTTTGTGGTCATGGAAGGAAGCAATCTAAGACGCTACATCTCAATGTTGACTTTCAATTATGAATTGTTTTAGTAATATAGTTGTTATATTATTTGCATATTTGGGGTGTTGGTTTGGATTCGTTGGTGAAATTCTCCCTTTAGTTTCCTTCTGAATGTTGTGAGTGCGACTATTCATTGACATTAGATTTTCCATCAATTGTATTCAACTACATAGTATGGAAGAACCAGTTTTGAAGAGAATTGTTCAGAGTGCACAAAGTGGAATAGACGAGTCATTATGGAATGTGATTGGTTTTTTTGTTATGTTTTTTGTTTTGTCTTATTTGTTAACTTTTTTTTTGTTTATTAAAATTGTAAAATGAATGGATGAAGACATGAATATAATTAAATTAGTGTTTCTCGACGTTTTGTGGTGCCCATAGAACGCATCACTAATTTAATTGTATGAATTTGTTATATATTGATTGTTTTTGTTGTGCTTCAGGGTTTAAGAGAATCAATTACAACTTATGTTATGAGATCCATGTGTGTAGAAAGGTTAGTTGGATAATTGTCCACTACATACAGCCTGAGATTGCCCTTCAGGATATTTAGAAGCATCAATTATAAAAACTTCATCAAAGATGGTTAGAGGTGATTATATCTTAAATGAGTTGAATGAAAATGTCGAAAATTGTGGTGGGGAAAGAGCATTGTCGGAGAGACTTCAGAGTAGGTATAAATGTCGAGGAAGACCAGTCAGACATATGTGACATGTGAATACCAAATTGTAATTTTTGTATTAATCTTTGTAATGATGTAAATGTAATCCTTAAAGGGGGGTCTTGGAATTATGCTTACATTAGTAGATAAGTAGGATTGAGTTGTTGGTTGTTGGAGTTTTGTTGAGAGATTTTTCTCAACAATATTCTCCTTGTTTGGAATCTATTAGATTTCATGAGAACTATTTATGTCGCTTGTAATTTTTGTTTGAAAGGAACCATATACGAATTGTTTTGTTTGCACTATGTCTATTCCTCATATTTCCTTGTTGTAGGTGATAAATGCTTTTTTGATAATATATAAAAAAAATATTTTCGATGATGAATTACATTAACATGAGATTAAAAATGAATGTTAACCAATTCTAAATATTGTTACTGATTAAATTTTTTTCTATATAACTCTCAAATCTAAATATAAAATTTATTTCCTATATTAGCTAATTTATTAGAAAAAAATATAAATATGTTATTGATTCATGTTGGACTTTTGAGAATATTAATTTTCCTAAGAGCATTAATTCACATTCCCATTCCCATTTAAGATATTGTCATCATGTGATAATATATTTTATTGAAAATGTAAAACTTATATATTACCATTAAAAGTGACTTTTATATATATATATATATATATATACGGGCTACATATAAACGAATTATCGAAACATATTATTTTAGGATGGGATATTACTACATCATTTGTGTTACTAAACACACACTTAAGGTGTAAATAATTGAACACTTAATTTTATTTCTGATATTGTTCTTTATTTATGTGATTAGCTTGAAATTAATATTTTGAAAAAAAACTAATTATCATTGGATGCCATATAATAAAATTAACATAAATCTATCTTATATTTAAATTTATTTAGGTAGTAGGATGAATGACAAAAATAGCTAAGATCTAAATCTCTTAGTTATTAAGTTAATATGGTTTTAAAAATAAATAAATTAAAATGAAGATGATGGAATTATATTAATTATCTTTATATATATATATATATATATAGTCATTTCAGTTTATTTTGAGTGGTTGACCCTCCTCACCAAAGTTCAATTGGTAGAAGTTAAAATATGATATATTATTATTATTATTATTATTATTATTATTATTTACTTTCATTAAATTTATTTGTCACATACCCCCTAGGCACCACACCACTAACTACCTACTATGCTTTACTTGATCCATGATGTGGACTTTTAGGTTCCATTAATAGACTTATTTACTACAACATGAATAAACCCTTCAACATTTCGTGTGCATACATTACAACTTGGAGGAAAGAATCAATCATGGTCACTCAACATGATGACCTTATCCATTCAGAATTTCAGTACTTTGATGACTTCATACAAACATTAATAGAATAGTTAGCATAAACACACTGTAGCTAGCATTGCAATATATCATTTTTATAATCCTATGGGAAAATTCGAAGGGATAATGACATATATATTATGCAATATGAGCCTCATTATACGCAATTCACTCCAAAATGCATAATGCATAACATCGATAACCTGAACCATAAGTTATACGTTTTCAAGCCTTAGAAGTTATATATATATATATATATAGTATCTCATGCATAATTGTTTACCATATTAAAAATGGAGATGACACATAAGTTTAAAGATGTGACAACATAAAAATTATTTCATAAAACCCACGTATTATGTTCCTTCGCTAAATTAAACTTGGATTACATTTATGTACAATAATTGTAACATGTATTCATATATAATCATCTCATAGCAAGGACAACTCAAGCAAATTCTCTCATATGCTAAATGAATTGACAACATAAAGGGTAAGGAGACAACATATAGAACATCCCATGCAAATCAGATTATCTTAAAGAATGTCACTTGGAAATCAAGCAGTGCAACCCAACCTAGCACTTTCTTCTTCCAGTTCAAGCCTGAGCTGAGAGTCCTTGTCGTAGATCATTTTCCTCATGTTGATATATTAAATGCGTATTTAATATTCTCTTTCATGATATGGATTCCATTAGCAGCATCCTTCTTTTATGGATCTTTTTATCCATTTGCCTATGCTTTTCCTAGAAAAGTGTGCCTTTCTCTCCCGTGAGGCTTTTCCTCATAAAAACCTACCTTTCTATCTCGCAATCCTTTTATGTTTTTCTTAACTTATGATATTTCTCCATCTAAGTAGCTTAATCAATATTTTTCTCCAATCAATTAAGCTTATTTGAATTGGATCTAGAAGTCCTATCATGAAGGAATTATCCCATCCCATTCACAAATGGGATTTGGCAAGAATCCCATCCCTTGGTGTCTCATTTTTCCAAGTGATTAAATTATTTTATTTAATAATAATGTATTTACTTTCCTTGTTACACATCAAACCTAACATTTCTTAGCTTAGGCTAGGAGATTTTTACATACAATGGAGGGGTGTTACATACTCCCGGCCTTAAATGTACACCGTCCTGGGTGCCTTACTACATATTGCAATATAATTTCCTCGTTCTCAAGTAGATTTTTATAAATTTATAGGCTCCCATGGCCTTTCCATCTGATTCAGATCTTTCGATATATGTCGGTTACAAAGGATTTATAACAACACATCTCCTTCCATTGCTAGCTATAACATTTGTTTCTATCAATTTTGTGAAATATTTTAGATGGAGAAACTCAACCTTGTTTACCACAGTGAATGTCATATATTGACATAAAATACTATTATTTGAGTAACTACCAGTTATGTTTCCCGTCACGAAAGAAATGCATGTCGCTCCAATGCATTATTCCAATGCCTTTGTATTCTTTCTGAACACTTGCCTCCTCTAGTTTCCCTGCATTAGTCACAAAAAGTCAAACTAGCACAATTGACTAATCAACATGTATAAAATATCATATGAGGTTAGCTCAAACATAACTGTCAAAATCAAAACTCATTATTAACCATCATAAAGCGTAACCATATGTCATATGTATACTAATACTGAAGCAAAATACAAATACTTATCCTTAGTTTCTAATACCAGTTTTTAGCTTCCACTTTTATCTTGCCTCTATATGTACTCCGGATTGGTTTCCTCGAAAAATAATCACCCAGTGCCTTCGTGCACACATACACATACGGTGCATTACACACAGTTATACATGTAATATACCATCATTGAATACATGCATCCATACCAGTACCATATGTACCATTTGTACACATTACCACCTGTACATGTGTACCTAATATCAATGTCCATAATGTTACCTGCATGACATATACTTCATCCACATGTTTTCAACCATGTTAGTATTATGCAAAGAATTCCTTTATTTATTACTTTTACGCAAGTTTGATCAAGTCTTGCTTAGTTTATCGATTGTAGAATAAGGAATTTTGTGGACCTCTTCAAATTCCACAACGAGTGAATAATTTTATGTCAACATATTAAAGTACTTTTATTTAGCCAATTCTTTGCATGTGTCTTATGGTTGTAGTACAATGTCAGTAAAATAATACCACAGAAGTAATCATGCATACTGCAACTTTATGATACCCATAACTTTGAGTTTTGGGATTTCATCTGTCACTTAGACAAGTTTTTAACAACAATGGAATATGACCTCTCCTTAATCATAAAGGAGACTATTGACTATTATAGTTAGTCTCACATGGAAATTTGAAGTCTAAGAACAAGCTTAACTTTCTCTTTAACGAAGAAAATGATGGTTTGGTACTCGAAAGTACCCGTAAACTAATCATGTCATATGATTTATTGTTGCTATTTGTACACTTCTTCCAACCCTTCTTATCTAAGAATAATTCAGTGTATGTCCAAAACCAATTGAACAATTAGTAGGCAAGCACATCCACCTCCTGTACATAAGTTATAAATGAAAGTTACACTGTATTGACTTGCACACCATCTAACTTTTTTAGGCACTATGTGCACCAGGGTGTGATCCTAGGGCATTTATATGTTAACACCTCATTTAACATCCAATCAACTGAAAGAGAATATAACTCATTTATCAATTATCAAATTCACTAACATGAATTCGTACGTTGTTTATGCAATACTTGCTATGTAGTCCCATTAAGAACCAGACAACACTATTAATGTAATCAGACATGTAGACTAGTTTAAGATTGCTGGATAGTCAATAGTCTTCCAAAATATGTATTTCATATTATGCGTTTGTCCATTTATTAGATACCCAATATATTTGTGTACAATAATCGTGATTACTAGTACCACTTTAGTTATCATCTTCTTAATTTAGCAACAAGTTTTTGCATGATTTGTTATTCTCTCTCTTCCTCATCTAAAACATTTTATATGTTCCATTTTTCTTGATGTCTGTATTATTTTTCTACCAGCCTAATATCATTAGATCATCATAAGTTGTACTAATGTAAATCCTTTTTCTTTACCAAAAATTTGTTAACTCGTTCGAAAAAGTCATGTTCTAAATCTATTGTACTTCTTACTAGCCATTAGGTTGCATTTGAATGTTCTAATTTGTTTGTCTTTTATGTTTCATAAAGCTTATTTATACACCCAAATTATTTTAATCTTATCGCTTCCCATATTAAATGCATTTGCAAGATCTATAATCCTTTTACTAAAAGTATCCTTTTCTTGCTCTAGATTTGAAATCCTTCTATTTGTAAGATATCAGCAGAACCCCATCTATACCTGGATGGAGATGAACATCAATATTGTGAAGTTTGAGGTTACATGCGTTGAGTTGACACATTGGAATTTGAGTAAACTTACGAATGTGTCCTTGAACTTGTATTTAATATTGTCTTAATAATATTAATCGCGATCCTTAGGAGATTCTTTTACACTTCCATTATGTATTGGTACTTTTGGGTGACTGTCCCATTGACCTACTTATGAAGTTCATACAATTATGCATGTATGATGTCTTCATGCATACAATAATTTGTATTGCATGTTTGCACATTCTTCACAACTGTGACCCTAGTTTAGTCTAGATTTGAACATATAATTTGTGCTTATAATTTATTATAGTTACAATTATTTAGATATTGTTTTACTCAAAGACACATATAGGTCAAAACTATGCATGTCCAATGAAATATGCATATGTTACTCAATATAATAACCTGGTAAGGTTAAGTTCACTTCAATAGAATTTTCCCTAGTGAGAAAATTACATTCCAAAATGGATTGTATCATCAGATGTAGATGCACCAAATATTAAGCTGAAATACAATTTTTACAAATACATAGTCTCATACAACGACCTATACTTCATGATATTATGATATTTCATCGGAACTTTTATTAAATAAATCCTCCAGAATCTTTTCTATAGTGGAACCCACTTAAGTAGCCATTAGCATATGTTAATGTTGATAGTATGGCAAGGACGTCTTACATGAAGATTTATATAGTTTCCATTTATATACTTAAATTTTTTATTTTTCCTCATGTTCTCCATGATCTATGGAAAGAAAACACTTAACTTTTTATTTCATAAATCTCATCGCTTCTTCCCTTAATATTTCAAGATCTCTATATGCATAAACATTATAGCATAAACATTATTTCACTTTTTCCTAAGCTTGTTATATGATTTACCCTTATGTGGAGGCATTTAATATTTGAACCCTCTCATTCCTAAATGATATATATATCCTTCTTACAGATGTATTACCAGTTATCCAATTGATTTACTCCTTCTATAAAATAACCATACTTTAAAATTGTTTATTTCTCCCACTCTACTATGAATCATTGAAGAGTATGAAAGTATCTTAGACCGATTTAAGATCATTCAACAATAATTTAAGTTTTGACAAACTTCCACCACATATAATAAGTATAATTTAAACCTTCACTTAATTCAATAAGTAGGCACAATAAAAACAACCACTTCATTAATCACACAACAAATAACATGTTGATTATTTATTTTCATTACTATTTATTCAATATCGTAGAATGATGTGTTTATTCTTCAAGCTCGATTATGAATATCTAGCATCTTTATAAGTTTTTAACACAGGTTAATTGTGAGAGTTTTGATCCATCCATTCATGTAAGTATATCACTGCAGCTCATTGTAACCACGCCATTGGGCCCTTCATGCAAGTCATACATATATGTAAAAATAGGCATGTAATCACATCATGAATATCTCCTTTCATCATAACGTAAATTTGCAACTTCGAAGATAAAGTATTCCTATCCTTCTATTTTATGCATAAAACAAAATAATTCGTATAAACTGTACACATTCTTCTCTGTGGTTTGTTTATACACAAAGTTCCCCCAAGTCTATTAAACTTGTTTTGACTACTTAAATAAGTATGCAGACTACTCTAAAAACAATATGGTTGTCATCAACGAAATTATGGCATATTTATCAACATGTTTTGGTATTTTTTTCACACAGTCAGTGTACCAAATAAAACATGTGCAATCTTCATCAATACAACCAATACCTTCCACTACTAATAGGTATTTGCCATGTTTTTTTTTTCAACTCCCATATTTAGTCTACATAGTCTTCCAATGTACAAAGTCATTTAGTTAGAAAGAGTTCACTCATGCAATTCTGTAATCTTAACTTCATAATGATAATAATTTCAAATCTATTTTTAGTTGAAGTATTTCCTGAATTATTTTCAAGAAAAAATCCTTCCCTTGATTGCTTTCACTTGTGATAAAAGAAAGCTATGCCATTTAAATTAAATTTGGAAGCTAGGGAACGAGCTTATAAATATTTACTCTTATTAGGAAAGCCATGCTTAGTCTTATTACACAAGTCTCTTGTCCTCAGTATGCAGAGTTGTCATTGATAATGTATATAGAAGTATAATCACATTTACCATTTTATGTGACAAAAGAAATAGATTGGTTAATCAAGCAATTTCTTACCATTGGAGGACATTCTAGCTCACAATTGTAAGGCATACGTAAAAAAGACAACACACTTAATTTTCCACAACATGTAAATTTGTTAGGAAGGACACATGGATTTTAGAGGAGAAGTTCACTTATAACAGAATCCTACCATGGCATGCAACTTATGTTAAGGGTAACGAAATAGATTTGAAATATGTTGGGCTTTGCCAGTGCATGTTTGAATCGTGTTGTTGATAGCAAGGACAGTAAGTGAAGGGGGGTGGACGAAAGGATTGATTTAATTATTGATCGTCCGCCATCTTCCCATGACATCTCATGTGGCTTGAACATCAATCAAGTAGGGTGTCTACATACCCCATTGTCCTTGGTGTGCTGAATTGATCAAAAATTTCATCATCAGGCTATCTCGCCCTATAGACAAAAATGAACACTTGAATGCAGCAAGCACTGTAATATAGAACACCTGTGAGCACGTCATCCTCCAATGCATGTGTACATAGATCTTCATCGTTTGTTTCATCAAACTATAAGATATAGATTTGAACATTCTATCCTTCTTGCATTAGTCCTCAACCTACACAAGCATATGGTTTTTGAGGGTATTTCACATATTATTATATTTTCAATAATTTTGGTGAGCTTTAATTTTCTAGTTGATGTGTTATATATTATACCTAGTCTTAAAAGTAATTATGTACCATGATGAAAGAAATGTCAATAATTTGCTAGTTCACAATTAAATTAAAATTTATAGATCTCAATGATTTGTTAATTCACAATTAAATTAACATTTAGAGGTAAAGGGAATATCAAAGTAAATTTTAGTTTTGTTTAGATGTTATTTAGTGGTTTAGTTGAAGTGTTATTTTAGTGATTAAATTCAATTTAGATATCTATAAAAATAGAATATAACATTATTACGATTGAATCCCAATAACATTGCCCAAATCAAAAGGAAAAGGGGGCATACTTAAAAGGGAAAGAAAAATGAAGCAGATATGCATCACCAATATTCGGGAGAATTATCTACAATATTTCACTACAGCTCCAATGCAATCCCTGCGAAATAGGGCAACGTCGACATAACTTCCCTGCAGATTGGATCTGCTTTTCTCGAGTACCATCATCTGGTAAGACGCCCATGAAACGCATGTGGTTCCGTGGTCCACGGTCCCTCCCTGCGTATGTCTCAAAAACGCTATTTCAAGTTGATCGCCGTCAAAATTGACGTCCGACCAACAATTCCGTGACATAATCAATTCCGGAGGGCAGAATACCTGGCCAGTTTGAAATGTCGTTTGAAATGCCAATCAAAGATTTCAAATTTCCGAAGTAACCGTTGCGTTGTGCATGTAACGCCAAAAAGGCCAATAACGATGTAACTTCCCTAGAGATTGGATATCCTTTTTTCCATTAAGCACATCGATTATGTGGTCCCTGCGCATGCCTAAAAAACCGTCACACAATCAAGTAGTTCATTCCATCACGCCACACCCTTATCAAACTTCGCTTTCTTGTTATTCCGACGTGCAGAATGCCTTTCTTGTTATTCCGATGTGCAGAATAGTTTGGAAGTTCCGGTAAATGATTTTAAATTTCCTACGAACGCTAACCGATGAGTGCCTCATTTGTCTATAAAACCACATACAATTTTAAAGCATTCATTTCATTCCTCTCATATCTTTGGCACTCTGAACTGTAGGTTGGTCGTGTGGATGGTCGATGTCTGTATATATTTGTTCTGTGTTTTTATATAGGGGATGTCTACAGTTGCTCTGTGGTTTATGTTGCTCAGAGGCTATCCGAAAGCTTTGGATGCATGGAGACAAGCTTTTCTTCTATGTAAAAATCTGGTATGATTTCATTCTTAGTATGCTAAACTTTTCTCCACTCAGATTTCATGGAAGGAAACATATGTTTTGTGTTTTTTTATAGTTTGTTTCGAAATTTTCGTGTAATCTTAATTGATTTTTGATGTGTTATTATATTTTTTTGTATACCCAGGTACCTGCTGTTGCATACTTTCATCGTTGGAGAATTGTGATAAGCAGAGTTGGTCAGGCACTCCATCAATCATAACAGGTAAATAGATACGCAATTCCCAGTCATACTTTTTTCTATAATAACAATAACAAGTATAATACTTATGTGTACCATATCATATTTTCAGTATGTTCGCCTGTGTTTCTCACCTTTCTATATTACTTTTACTCCACAATTTTTCTGTGTTTACTGTTGCTTTGTGTTGCTACTTCTATGCGTTTATCTTATTCCTAAAATTCTGTGTTGATCGTTGCTTTGTGTTAATATTTCTTTTAACGTTCAAATTAAAGTATCCAACGATACGCCCGGCTTAAAACCACTGAAATTTCTCTTTCTATGTTAGTAACATGCAGTTTAGAGTGTCAGGGTTATCTGTACCAATCTCTTTCTATGTTATATGTTTTCATTTATAATTTTCTTCAGGGTTGTTGTACAAATCTTACATCCACGCCCATATTAGAAGTAGCTACGTCCACGAATATGAGCAACTTACATCCAAGTGTATAGATGGGACGTTGTATAAATGGGACGTTGTAAACTTAGGCACTTCTTGTTTTTGTCATAAACTCTTGTTGAGTCCAGCTTTTAAGGGCGTCAAAGCCGTATGGCCAGGAAAAAATGTACTTCTCATTACATTTCATAGCAACCGTTTAGGATAAAGAAAGAACCATATTCCATGAATATGAGTAGTTTAAATCCTAGAGAGTATAAATGGGAGGTTGTAAACCCGACACTTCTTTTTTTTACAAACTCTTCTCAAGTCGAGATTTTAAAGGACTTTTTAAACGCTTTACACAATAAATATTTGCATATTTTATATAAAAATTTTAAATTCGTGATGATATATTAGGGATGATATTTTAAAAAAGTTGTTTTGTAATATTACAAAGACAATGATAATTCTTTTTAAATATATTATCATTTATCTCTTATAACTTTAATGTGTTTTATTGTTTTATATATTATAGATACTTTATTAAATCAATTATTTTATTCATTATTGAGTATACTATTACATGATATTTTCATTATATTGTACATTTTACTTTTTAACATTTACAACTCGAAAACCATTAGGATATATTGTTATTAGTATTGGCTTATTATTTATACAAATATTTAAATATTATTTAAAAAAGAAATCTAACTAAATAATAATTATAATATAAAATTAAGTATATGGTAAAACTATATTAATTTATTTTACAAAATAGTCTTATTATAAGTAATGATATATTTGTTCATTGGATTTGTGAACTTTACTTAATGTAATAATATATTGTTTGATTTTTTAACATTATTTGAGTATAATAGTATAATGTGTTGTAGATATTATGAAAGATTTGATGTAAGAAAGGGAGTGAGGGAGGGAAATGGTTGTGGGAAGAGATGAAGGGTAGATGGGTGGATGGTAGGTAGTGGGAGTGTAAGAGGGAGGGAGTGGGAGTATAAGAGGGAGGGATGGAGTGGGTCGGCTAGAGGGAAATAAATGAAGTAGGGAATTTGGGAGAGGAAAATTAATGAAGGAGGCAATGGGGGGAGAGGGAAAGGGAGAGGGAAATTAATGAAGGAGGCAATGGGGGAGAGGGAAGGGGAGAAAGGGGAGAGATAAAGGGGAGGGAGTGGGGAAGAGGGAAAGGGAGAGGGAGAGGGAGGGGAGGAAAGGGGAGAGACAAAGGGGAGTGAGTGAGGAAGAGAGTGAGAGGAAGGAAGGTGGGGTGATATGGGTAGAGGAGGAGGAGGTGGAGGAGGAGGATGCAATGGTGGAGATGTGGGTGGTAGGGGAGGAGGTTACACGATTGCAGACGGAGGTAGAGAATGTGCAAGATGCAGAGGGGAAGTGGGGGGAGGCAGAACAGGAGGGGCGGGAGGTGGCGGCAGAGGAGGGGGAGGACAGAGAGGGTGGTGGAGGTGGTGACAGGGGAGGAGGAGGGGTAGGAGGAAGGGGAGGAGATGACGAAGGAGGCAATGGGAAAAGAGGAGGAGGGGGAGGTAGAGGCAGAGGCGGGGGTGGAGGCAGAGGAGGATGAGGTAGAGGTGGGGGTGGAGGCAGAGGAGGATGAGGTAGAGGCGAAGGAGGAGGAGGAGGAGGAGGGGGGCAGGTAGAGGGGGAGGAGGAAGAGAAGGAGGCGGGGAAGAGGGAGGAAGGGGGCAGGAGGAGGCAGGTGGGGGGGAAGTAGGAGGAGGAGGAGGAGGGGGCAGAGGAGGGAGGAGGAGGGGAGGTAAGAAAAGGAGGAGGAGGAGGGGGCGAAGGTAGAGGAGGAGGAGGAGGAGGAGGAGGAAGACAAGGAGGAGGCAGAAAAGGAGGAGGGGAAGGAGGCAGTGGGGTACATCGAGGAGGAGGAGGAAGTGGGTGAGGCGAAGGAGGAGGAGGAGGAGGCAGGGGTGGAGGCAGAGGGGAGGTAGAGGGGGAGGAGGGGGGATGAGGGCAGGCTAAGCAGGGGAGGAGGGGGGGGGGGCGGATGCAGAGGAGGAGCAAGAGGAGGAAGATTGGGGAGGAGGAGGAGGAAGAGGAGGAGGTAGCGATGGAGGTGGAGGGGAGGCAGAGGAGGAGGAGGAGGGGGGGAGGTAGAGGTCAAGGAGGAGGGGTTGGGGAGGTAGAGGTCAAGGAAGAGGGGGTGTAGGCAGATGTGGAGGAGAGGGGGAGGAGGGGATGGTAGAGGTCGAGTAGGAGGGTGTGTAGGCAGAGGCGGAGGAGAGGGGGAGGAGGAGGACGTCGAGGAGGAGGATGGGGAAAGGAGGAGGAGGAGGAAGGGACTTAGAGGATGACGTCGAGGAGGAGGAGGGGGAGAGGAGGAGGAGGAGGTTGTGGATGCAAAGGCGGAGGAGGGGGTGAGGAGGAGGATGTTGAGGAGGAGGAGGGGGGAGGAGCAGGAGGGGTCAGAGGTGGAGGTGGAGGAGGAGGAGGAGGAGGGGGACATCGTGGAGGAGGGGGGGAGTGGGAGGAGGGGAAGCGGCAGGAGGAGGAGGAGGAGGAGGAGGACGGGGTAAGGGCAGAGGCAGATGCAAAGGAGGAGGAGGGGGAGTGGGTGGATGTGGAGGAGGGGGGAGTAAGGGGTGGAGGAAGAGGAGGAGGCGGGGGGGAGGTAGAGGCAGAGGAAGTGTAGGGGGCAGGTAGAGGCGAAGGAGGAGGAGGAGGAGGAGGAGGGTACGGGGGGCGGCATGGAGGAGGAGGAGGAGGATTGGGGGGCGGGGCGGGTGGTTGTCCGAAGGGCAGAGTAGTTGTAGGAGGAGGGGGGCGGAGGAGGACAAGTAGGCAGAGGACGAGGTGGAGGAGTAGGAGTGTGAGAAGAAGGATATGGGAGGGGAAGGTGGAGGAAGAGGCAAAGGAGGAGAAGGGGGAGGAGAAGGAGGAGGTGTGGGTGGTGGTAGAGGTGGAGGTAGAGGAGGGGGGAGGAGGAGGAGTGGTTGGAGGTGGAGGAGGACGAGGAGGACGAGGAGGATGAGGAGGAGTGGTTGGAGGTGGAGGTGGAAGGCGGGGCAGGAGGAGGGTAACTAGAGGAGGAGGAGGAGGAGAAGGCGACAGAGGCAGAGGAGGATGACGAGGAGGAGAAGGAGGAAGGGGGATGTGGAGGAAGCGGAGGAGAGGAAGGCATAAAGGGGCAGGTGGATGAGGAGGAGGAGGAGGGGGGAGGTGGAGGAAGAGGAGGAGAAGGAGGCACAAGGGGCGAGGAAAAGGAGGAGGAGGAGGAGGAGGAGTAGGAGGGGTGGTGGAGGTGGACGAGGAGGAAAAGGTAAGTGGGAAGAAGAGGAGGGGGAGGGGTCAGAGGAGGAGGAGGAGGAGGTGGGAGGGGAGGTAGAGGAGGAGGAGGAGGAGGAAGGGGTGGGAGGAGGAGGAGGATGAGTAGGAGGAGGAGGAGGCGGGGGAGGTATAAGCAGAGGAGGAGGAAGAGGAGGAGGAGGAGCAGGAGGAGGAGGAGAAGGTGAGGTAGAAGCAGAGGAGGAGGAGGAGGAGGAGGAGCAGGAGGAGGCAGATGGGGAGGAGGGGGTGAGGAGGCAAAGGGGGAGTAGGGGGTGAGGAGGAGGATGAGGAGGAGGGGGGAAGGAAGGGGGGGAGGGTGATTAGCACGAGGAGGTGGGTGGAGGAAGTGGGGGAAGGGGGAGTAGCACGAGGAGGGGGGAGAGGAGGACGAGGAGGTAAAGGAGGAGATGGAGGAGGATTAGGATGAGGAGGAGGGGGGGAGGGGGATGCAGAGGCAGAGGGGGAGGAGGTGGAGGGGGTGGTGACAAAGGCGGGAGTAGAGGAGGGGGCAAGGAGGAGGAGTGGTTAGAGGTGGAGGGGGAGGAGAGGCGGGGAAGCAAAGGATGAGTAGGAGGAGGAGGGGGGGTGGAGGTGGAGGAGGAGGAGGAGGAGGAGGAGGAGGAGGAGAGGGTGGAGTCAGAGGCGGAGGTAGAGGAGGGGGGAGGAGGAGCAATGGATCAAGAAGCACCAAGAGTTGGTTTTACACTCCCATTCTGTATTTACACTAGATTTAATTTTGGTGTCAGGCCCATTGACATTCTTATTAGTGTCGTAATTTATTGATGTCCTTTCCAACATGCATACAATGTGGTGTACTACATTTGTGCATTTTGTTCACCACTTTTGACCCTAGTTCCTTCTAGATTGGAATATAATTTGTGTCTCTTATCTACTTTAGTTATAATTATTAAGATGTCTATTTCCTCAAAGAAACTTGTATGTTCCAAAATATGCATGTTCAATTAATTACATATATTTCTCTCGAATATATGAATAATAACCTCGTAAGATTTAGTTCCCTGCAATACTGTATATTTGGAGCATTTTCTTACTAGGGGTGAATTAAAAGACTCATCCAAAACCATATCAAAAATAAATTCCATCATTACATGTAGATGCACCAATCATCACAATAATAAAATTACATAGTCTCCTACTTCATACCAAGACCTGTCTTCCATGAGTAAAATTTTTAGAATTTGTTTTAGGATGGAACCCACTTAATTAACCATAAATTTATTTATGTCCATTTAGATACTTTTATTTGAAATATTTCTTGGTGTTGACCTTGATTTATGGAAATTGTACTTGTAATTTTATCTTTTCTATTTTCCATTTACCTCACAAGAGTTCAACATTTCTTCCCTTAAGATCTCTTATAAGTATCATCTACATTCTAGTTAACGTATGTCCTTGCATAGCAATCGTGCGACTCATAATTTTAATTCTAATGAGTAAAGTAATATGGTGATAGTATGATAGAAGAGACCTATTGGTACAAAATTAAACATAGTATTCAACTTTTTTTATTCCCCATTATTCTTTTCAACACTCCCATGTCTATTTATCCCGCATGATGACCACATCCCTAGAATTTCTCATCCAAATTTTTAATCCAATAATCATACACTACAATTTGTTCATTTATCAAATTCGAATATGAACAAGGTCTATCATTTAAAGTATTTTAAGCCATTTTTACCTCATGGCTCATGGTATAGAATCCATGTGCCCTCCTAAGAGAATTTAATGATAACTTAAGTTTTGGGGAACATATAATGAAATAAAAATTTTACCTTCTACATAATTTACAACACTTAGTAATTAGGAAAAATAGAACAATGACCAATTTTCCATTTATACATATGGAAATTAATTAACCCGTGAATTTTTTTTATTTTATGTATTACTCTTAACTCTACCACAAAATGTAGCCACACCGGATAGTGTATAAAGGAAACAACTATCACAAAATTTACTGGATGCATCCTATCTCCTAGCTCATTGAAGGAGATCATTTCATAGATGCACATGATCAAACATTATGAACATTCCATTGTGAATGGAGAAAATTTCATGTCTCCAGATACACTGGATTGTATTGCTAATCTAAACAAAACATTTCGCTATTTTTTTTTACATTGGGTGTTCAGATGATTAAGTTAATTTTTAATTTACTTTGATTAGCATCCTTCCTCAATTCATTACTTAAATTGGGTGGACAATGTCTTTCGCAATTCAACAAATTAAAAAAAATCCTCAACAGAACAAATTTCCCAATCCCCAAACTGAGTACGATAATTTTAACCTAATTATAAATTGATTTCGGTCAATCTCCTTCCTCAGTTAACATTAGAAAACCCTCAATCCTGTTCACCCAAACCTAGTACAATAATTTTGAAGCAGAGTTTAAAAGAGGGATGGAAGGCTAGCATATGTGGTCATTATGTAATTGCAGATCCTTTTCCTATCTCCCATATGATGCACCAGAATAGCTTCAACATCAAACCTAACATTTCTTAGCTTAGGCTAGGAGATTATTACATACAATGGAGGGGTGTTAGATACTCTCGGCCTTAAATGTACACCGTCCTGGGTGTCTTACTACATATTGCAATATAATTTCCTCGTTCTCAAGTAGATTTTTATGAAGTTATAGGCTCCCATGGCCTTTCCATCTGATTCAGATCTTTCGATATATGTCGGTTAAAAAGGATTTATAACAACACATCTCCTTCCATCGCTAGCTATAACATTTGTTTCTATCAATTTTGTGAGATATTTTAGATGGAGAAACTCAACCTTGTTTATCACAGTGAATGTCATATATTGATATAAAATACTATTATTTGAGTAACTACCAGTTATGTTTCTCGTTTTGAAAGAAATGCATGTCGCTCCAACGCATTATTCCAATGCCTTTTTATTCTTTCTGAATACTTGCTTCCTCTAGTTTCCCTAATTTGTCACAACATGTCGAACTAGCACAATTGACTAATCAACATGTATAAAATATCATATGAGGTTAGCTCAAACATAACCATCAAAATCAAAACTCATTATTAACCATCATAAAGCATAACCATATGTCATATGTATACTAATACTGAAGCAAAATATGAATACTTATCCTTAGTTTCCAATACCAGTTTTTAGCTTCCACTTTTATCTTGCCTCTATATGTACTCTGGATTGGTTTCCTCGAAAAACAATCACCCAGTGCCTTCGTCCACACATACACATAGGGTGCATTACACACACAGTTATACATGTAATATACCATCATTGAATACATGCATCCATACCAGTACCATATGTACCATCTGTACGCATTACCACCTATACATGTGTACCTAATATCAATGTCCATAATGTTACCTGCATGACATATACTTCATCCACATGTTTTCAACCATGTTAGTATTATGCAAAGAATTCCTTTATTTATTACTTTTACGCAAGTTTGATCAAATCTTGCTTAATTTGTCGAATGTAGAATAAGGAATTTTGTGGACCTCTTTAAATTCCACAACGAGTGAATAATTTTATGTCAACATATTCAAGTGCTTTATTTAGCCAATTCTTTTCATGTGTCTTATGGTTGTAGTACAATGTCAGCAAAATAATACCATAGAAGTAATCATGCATACTGCAACTTTATCATACCCATAACTTTTAGTTTTGGGATTTCATCTGTCATGTAGACAAGTTTTTAACAACAATGGAATATGACCTCTCCTTAATCATAAAGAAGACTATTGACTATGATAGTTAGTCTGTCATGGAAATTTGAAGTCTAAGAACAAGGTTAACATTGTCTTTAACGAAGAAAATGATGGTTTGGTACTCAAAAGTACCCCATATGTAAACTAATCATGTCATATGATTTATTGTTTCTACTTTTACACTTCTTCCAACCCTTCTTATCTAAGAATAATTTAGTGTATGTCCAAAACCAATTGAACAATTAGTAGGAAAGCACATCCACCTCCCGTACATAAGTTATAAATGAAAGTTACAATGTATTCACTTGCACACCATCTAACTTTTTTAGGCACTATGTGCACCAAGGTGTGATCCTAGGGAATTTATATGTTAACACCTCATTTAACATTCAATCAACCCAAAGAGAATATAACTCATTTATCGATTATCAAATTCATTAAAATGAATTCCTACGTTATTTATGCAATACTTGCTATGTAGTCCCATTAAGAACCAGACAACTCTATTAATGTAATCAGACATGTAGACTTCTTTAAGATTGCTGGATAGTCAATAGTGTTCCAAAATATGCATTTCATATTATGCATTTGTCCATTTATTAGATACCCAATATATTTGGTGTACAATAATCCTTATTACCAGCACCACTTTAGTTATCATCTTCTTAATTTAGCAACAAGATTTTGCATGATTTGTTATTCTCTTTCTTCCTCTTCTAAAACATTTTATATGTTCCATTTTTCTTGATGTATGTATTATTTTACTACCAGCCTAAGATCATTAGATCATCATAAGTTGTACTAATGAAAATTCTTTTTCTTTACCAAAATTTTTTTAACTCGTTCGGAAAAGTCATGTTCTAAATCTATTGTAATTCTTACTAGCCATTAGGTTGCATTTGAATGTTCTAATTTGTTTGTCTTTTACCTTTCATAAAGCTTATTTATACACCCAAATTATTTTAATCTTATTTCTTCCCATATTAAATTCCTTTGCAAGATCTATAATCCTTTTACTAAAAGTATCCTTTTCTTGCTCTAGATTTGAAATCCTTCTATTTGTAAGATATCACCAGAACCCCATCTATACTTGGATGGAGATGAACATCAATATTGTGAAGTTTGAGGTTTTATGCGTTGAGTTGACACATTGGAATTTGAGTAAACTTACGAATGTGTCCTTGAACTTGTATTTAATATTGTCTTAATAATATTAATCACGATCCTTAGGAGATTCTTTTACACTTCCATTATGTATTGGTATTTTTGGGTGACAGTCCCATTGACCTACTTATGAAGGTCATACAATTATTCATGTATGATGTCTTCATGCATACAATAATTTGTATTGCATGTTTGCACATTCTTCACAATTGTGACCCTAGTTTAGTCTAGATTTGAACATATAATTTGTGCTTATAATTTCTTATAGTTACAATTATTTAGATATTGTTTTACTCAAAGGCACATATAGGTCAAAACTATGCATGTCCAATGAAATCTGCATATGTTACTCAATATAATAACCTGGTAAGGTTAAGTTCACTTCAACAGAATTTTCCCTAATGAAAAAATTACATTCCAAAATGGATTGCATCATCAGATGTAGATGCACCAAATATTAAGTTGAAAGACAATTTTTACAAATACGTAGTCTCATACAATGACCTATACTTCATGATATTATGATATCTCATTGGAACTTTTATTAAATAAACCCTCTAGAATCTTTTCTATAGTGGAACCCACTTAAGTAGCCATCAACATATGTTAATTTTGATAGTATGGCAAGGACGTCTTACCTGATGATTTATATAGTTTCCATTTATCTACTTAATTTTTTTATTTTTGCTCATGTTCTCCATGATCTATGGAAAGAAAACACTTAACATTTTATTTCGTAAAGGCTCGTCACTTCTTCCCTTAATATTTCAAGATCTCTATATGCATAAACATTATAGCATAAACATTATTTCACTTTTTCCTAAGCTTGTTATATGACTTACTCCTCTTATGTGGAGGCATTTAATATTTGAACCCTCCCATTCCTAAATGGTATATATATCCTTCTTACAGATGTATTAGCGGTTATCCAATCGATTTACTCCTTCTATAAAATAACCATACTTTAAAATTGTTTATTTCTCCCACTCTACTATGAATCATTGAAGAGTATGAAAGTATCTTAGAACGATTTAAGATCATTCAACAATAATTTAAGTTGTGACAAACTTCCACCACATATAATAAGTATAATTTAAACTTTCACTTAATTCAATAAGTAGGCACAATAAAAATAATCGCTTCATTAATCACACAACAAATAACATGTTGATTATTTATTTTCATTACTATTTATTCAATATCGTAGAATGATGTGTTTATTCTTCAAGCTCGATTATGAATATCTAGCATCTTAATAAGTTTTTAACACAGGTTAATTGTGAGAGTTTTGATCCATCCATTCATGTAAGCATATCACTGCAGCTCATTGTAATCACGCCATTGGGCCCTTCATGCAAGTCATACATATATGTAAACATAGGCATGTAATCACATCATGAATATCTCCTTTCAACATAACGTAAATTTGCAACTTCGAAGATAAAGTATTTCTATCCTTCTATTTTATGCATAAAACAAAATAATTCGTATAAACTGTACACATTCCTCTCTGTGGTTTGTTTATACACAAAGTTCCCCCAAGTCTATTAAAGTTGTTTTGACTACTTAAATAAGTATGCAGACTACTCTGAAAACAATATCATTGTCATCAAGGAAATCATGGCATATTTATCAACATGTTTTGGTATTTTTTTTCACACAATTAGTGTATCGAATAAAACATGTGCAATCTTCATCAATACAACCAATACCTTCCACTACTAATAGGTATTTGCCATGTTTTTTTTTTCATCTCCCATATTTAGTCTACATAGTCTTCCAATGTACAAAGTCATTTAGTTAGAAGGAGTTCACTCATGCAATTCTGTAATCTTAACATCATAATGATAATAATTTCAAATCTATTTTTAGTCGAAGTATTTCTTGAATTATTTTCATGAAAAATTACTCCCCTTGATTGCTTTCACTTGTGATAAAAGAAAGCTATGTCGTTTAAATTAAATTTGGAAGCTAGGGAATGAGCTTATAAATATTTACTCTTATTAGGAAAACCATGCTTAGTCTTATTACCCAAGTCTCTTGTCCTCAGTATGCAACGTTGTCATTGATAATGTACCGTAGAAGTATAATCACATTTACCGTTCTATGTGACAAAAGAAATAGATTGGTTAATCAAGCAATTTCTTACCATTGGAGGACTTTTCATTCTAGCTCACAACTGTAAGGCATACGTAAAAAAGACAACAAATTTAATTTTCCACAACATGTAAATTTGTTAGGAAGGACACATGGATTTTAGAGGAGAAGTTCACTTATAACAAAATCCTACTATGGCATGCAACTTATGTTAAGGGTAACGAAATAGATTTGAAATATGTTGGGCTTCACCAGTGCATGTTTGAATCGTGTTGTTGATAGCAAAGTAAGTGAAGGGGGGTGGACGAAAGGATTGATTTAATTATTGATCGTCTACCATCTTCCCATGACATCTCATGTGGCTTGAACATCAATCAAGTAGGGTGTCTACATACCCCATTGTCCTTGGTGTGCTGAATTGATCAAAAATTTCATCATCAGGCTATCTCGCCCTATAGACAAAAATGAACACTTGAATGCAGCAAGCAATGTAATATAGAACACCTGTGAGCATGTCATCCTCCAATGCATGCGTACATAGATCTGCATCGTTTGTTTCATCAAACTATAAGATATAGATTTGAACATTCTATCCTTCTTGCCTTAGTCCTCCACCTACACAAGATTATGGTTTTTGAGGATATTTCACATATTATTATATTTTCAGTAATTTTGGAGAGTTTTGATTTTCTAGTTGATGTGTTATATATTATACTTAGTCTTAAAAGTAATTATGTACCATGATGAAAGAAATGTGAATCATTTGCTAGTTCACAATTAAATTAAAATTTATAGATCTCAATGATTTGTTAATTCAGAATTAAATTAACATTTATAGGTAAAGGGAATATCAAAGTAAATTTTAGTTTTGTTTAGATGTTAGTTAGTGGTTTAGTTTAAGTGTTATTTTAGTGATGAAATTCAATTTATATATCTATAAAAATAGAATATAACATTATTACGATTGAATCCCAATAACATTGCCCAAATCAAAAGGAAAATGGGCATACTTAAAAGGGAAAGAAAAATGAAGCAGATATGCATCACCGTATAAATATTCGAGAGAATTATCTACAATATTTCACTACAGCTCCAATGTAATACCTGCGAAATAGGGCAATGTCGACATAACTTCCCTGCAAATTGGATCTGCTTTTCTCGAGTACCATCATCTGTTAACACGCCCATGAAATGCATGTGGTTCCGTGGTCCCCGGTCCCTCCCTGCGTATGTCCCAAAAACGCAGATCAAAATTGACGTCCGACCAACAATTCCGTGACATAATCAATTCCGGAGGGCAGAATACCTGGCCAGTTTGAAATGTCGTTTGAAATGCCAATAAAAGATTTCAAATTTCTGAAGTAACCGTTGCGTTGTGCATGTAACGCGAAAAAGGCCAATAACGATGTAACTTCCCTAGAGATTGGATATCCTTTTTTCCCTATCACAAAATTTACTGGATGCATCCTATCTCCTACCCCATTGAAGGAGATCATTCCGTAGATGCACATGATCAAACATTGTGAACATTCCATTGTGAGTGGATAAAATTTCATGTCTCTAGATACACTGGATTTTATTGCTAATCTAACCTAAACATTTCGCTATTTTTTTTTACATTAGGTGTTCAAATGATTAATTTAATTTTTAATTTACTTTGATTAGCATCCTTCCTCAATTCATTATTTAAATTGGGTGGACAATGTCTTTCGTAACTCAACAAATTAAAAAAAATCCTCAACAGAACAAATTTCCTAATCCCCCAAACCAAGTACTATAATTTTAACCCAATTACAAATGGATTCTGGTCAATCTCCTTCCTCAATTAACATTAGAAAACCGTTAATCCTGTTCACCCAAACCTAGTACAATAATTGTGAAGCAGAGTTTAAAAGAGGGATGCAAGGCTAGCATATGTGGTGATTATGTAGTTGGAGATCCATTTCCTATCTCCCATATGATGCACCAGAATAGCTTCGGCAAAAAAATCATTGGTCACCCTTCTCAAATTACTCATTAAATTTCCATTGTTTCTGGTTGTGACTTGTCTATGTGCAAGTAAGGATAAGTGTTATCCAAAAACATCAGAAGACAGGAGAATAACCACTCACAACAAGTTTCCATTTGCTTGCTACAAGTCTGATAGCTTCACTCGCTTGTCTACCTGAGGGATAGTTGTCCTCGACCTGAAGAACACCTCGTCTTCTTATTACATTTTCACCCAGAAAGAAGCTCATAATTTCATAAGACCTTTACAAGTATTAGGATTACCTAAGGTGAATAAGGTTATAGTTTTCAAGATGGAATGCAATTCCAATGCTTTAAGGTATTAGAGACACTCTTTATCCTTATTTGAGTAGTGAGTGATAACAATTGGATACTTGGCCATGGAATGTCCAACCAAGTCTCTTTTTCCCAGATGAGGTGGATACTCACATTGTTCTCCCCGAAACCAGGAAAGGATAACCATTATCCCACACCAAATTCCTTTGAACACCTCCAGATCAGCGAATAGGGCCAACAAAAAGGCATTATTGGGGACCGAAAGGGAAAAAACAACCCTTAATGGGATTTTACCCAAAAACCTAGTTGGGAAGGTGTCTCTTTAGCTTTAAATCTACCAAGAAAATGAACTACTTCTGAAAGCTACCAAAACCTAACATCATCGCTCATAGTAAACTATTATAGGGTCAGTGTAGACAAACACAATCACTTAACCCATGATTACTTAAAAGCAAGCAGGTGGAAGTGATTTTATCCATGTTGTGATTCTATTACCCAGAAATTGGATTTGATGTATTTGGAATGTTTTTATTTGTATTTAGTAGCAAAGGAACCTTTGGCTTCATTAATAAACTCTTTTGACAATTTATTTTAGTATCATTCATTGTCTCGATATTTTTTTTGTGGTCGTGATTTATTGCTAGCACTTCTAACTACTTTTGTAACTTTAGAGAATGCTCATTTCATGTTTAAGAAATAATCCTAAGGCTAATGTTCTCTAAAATGGAGAAGTACTCACTGTGGATAAACAAAAATGATCATTTCAAATACATTAACAAGAAGGTTTACAAAACCTAGCCATCGATATTCATATCATTTATATGGTAGATTGGGTCTCGACTTCCCTATTGACAATCCTTAGAAATCAAAACTTGCAATCACCTTATTTGCTTCATGCCTGTTCGTGGTTCTAGCATTGCACCATATGTCCAAGGATTTAAACATATGGGCATTCTTAACTTGGTAGGAAAGGTTCCGAGTGTCTAAAATCGCATCACTGAAACATCACATTTCTTATGGTGTGCCTTTTACACTACACTTTTGTAGGGCTTCTCAGTGCTTGAGCCAGAGACCATGAATGCATCTTGCACTCATTAAGATAATTGAGGATATTATGTTCAGCATAGAATATAGTTAAGTCATATTAATCACATTAAGCAGTTGGTTCACTTTAGGTGATGGCAAGATTTGGAAATTATTTCATGGATGCGGCTTGACAACATTCACTCCTTGCAAACTTATTAAAATTTCCTCTGAAATTTCAGTTTGATTTCAGTCATAATTTATGATTTTATACTTATTTTGGGACCATGTATTTGCATAAATATTCAAAATTATAATTGTTCAATAGCCCAATGTATGGTTCAATCAGTCATACTTTCTTGTTCTAAAATATCGATGTTCATTGCAAGTTAGTAGTAGCAATTATTGAGGTTTTATTTGTAAAAATATCTTAACAAATTCCTAAAAGAAATTCCATCTATTTTCTTTAATTTTAGAACATTCCAATTTACCATGATTCTCCTTTCTACTTTGTTTCTAAAAAAAAATTCAATATTTGAGTTATGTAGAGTATTGTAACTTACACTTTTAAATTCTCACATATTTTACTTCTTGGCCATGTTTATCTCTCTAGAGACACTTTAGGTCCCTAAATACTTCTTTGTGTGAAAAATATAGTAGGTCCCAATACAATTTTCTTATTTTTTCTTGGGAAGAAATAGAGAGGAATTTATAATTTTTTACAAAACCTTTACTTTTTGGAAACTTATTAATTGTGCATATATTAATGTCTATAGACTTATGCTATAAGTCTCCTCATTTTGACAATCTTATTATGTCTAAAACTAATGAAATTAAAGCATGAGTGTGTAGACTATGTTCTATGCATACACAAGGAATATGTTGGGCAAGAGTGTGTAATAGGATAGATCCTATTACTGTGCACAGGGTGGGGCAAAATCTAGCATTTAGCTCTGTATATGTCTGTCATAGTTTTTTTCTTTTTTTCTTTAGCGTAAAGGTGTTATAGGAAGAATGCAAACCACCAAGCCTATTGAACTTCCTAATTTAGGACCTAAAGCTCATTGATACCCTATAGAGGTGGGTTGGATCTTAGGCCATAATACTTGAACATAGAGCTCCAATACCATTTGCCACATACGTTCTTGATCCAATATTAAAACGGAATATTTTGTTCCTTCACTAAATTTAACTTGGCTTAAACTTATATGCAATAGTGGTCATATACGTCCATATAGAATCATCCGATAGACAAAGTTAATACCCATAATTCTACACATGCATACATGACATCATAGTGGAAGTCATCAATTATGATCATTCAAGATCTTACAGTCAAGTTCAATTCCTCTGAGGATTTAACACAAGGATTAATGGAGACATTATCATAAATACACTGTAGTTAACTTTTCAATATAACATGTTCATAGTCCTATTGGTGTATCTTATGCAATACTTACCATAGTCAATAAATATTTAAGATGATCTTTAGTACATGCAATTCATAGTGCAAAAGGCCTAGCATGGATAACCTGAACCACTAGCTCTATGATGGCAACATTAAAACATAATTATTCATCCTACCTAGTTGTTTCATGCATCATTAGTCAATTATCTTTCTACACAAAGATCACACATGCTGAGAGAATTCGACAATATACAAGGTAAGGAACAACATACAACAAATCCCATGCAATGGAATTCTATAAGAGAAATTGAAATAATGTCACATGGAAAACCAAGACCTGCCACCCAACCTAGAACTTCCTGCTTCCAGTTCACCCCCGAGTAAAGAGTTCTTTTCATTGATCAACTGCATCATGTTGATCTCTTACATGGGTATTTAATACCCTCTTTCATGATATGGTGTCCATTAGTGCCATCATGCTTTTATGGATCTGTCTATCCATTTTCCTACGCTTTTCCTAGAAAAGCTCGACTTTATCTCCCGCGAGGATTTTGCTCATCAAATCTTGCCTATTCTTGGGCAAGGATTTTATGCTTTTTCTTAACTTAGCATCTTTCTCCAGCTAAGTAGTTTAATGGATATTTATCTCCAAATTCATTAATCTCATCTAGATATGGATCTAGAAGTCTTATTATGAATATTATCGATTCCCATTCACCAATGGGATTTGGCAAGAATCTCCTCTCTTGGTGTCTTTCTTTTCTAAGTGATTAATTATTTTATTTATTTGATAATGTATTTGCTTTTATTGCTACACGTCAGACCTAATTTTTCTCATCTTAGGTTAGCAAAGTTTTACATACAAGGGAGGGGTGTTACATATATGCAATTTTAAACAACACAGAAAATAAAAATTTAAATAAGCAAACATACAATTATTAATTTTTTAAATATAAAACATAAATACAAATTCAAATACAGAGATACATAATATATAGCTCCAAGTTGTAACGAACCTCCTTATCCTAGCCTGGAATTTAGTTGCTAAGATCCCATTCTGTAAAGTTTCTTTATTTTTTCTATATTTAATCGTTAAGATGCAATACTAACAAGGGTATATTTAGCTTGCCCTTAGACCATCATTAGTAATTCTATAACGAACTCCACAATCATTATCAATTTAATAATAGAGTGTTCTGGTATCTTCTTTTAACCTTATTGTCAAGGCTTATGTGTGAGATTTCTAGTAAACATGATTTAGTAGATGAAGTTGGAACTAATCATAACATGCAACCTATAATAATTTCCTTACCTACATCAATGATATTAATTGAACTCTACTATCATGTTCATCGATCATTATTATAGGTCTTGTTTCCATCATGCATAAAGAATTGGTTAATTAAATACAAATCTTAGATAACACATTATATAGGTAACGTATCTCATACACACACTAGGTACTGGCAGAAACCTGGTGATATTCAAGTCAATTCCACTAGATATCTTACATACCTATATATGCATAACTAAAAATATGTACCATTAATTCCTTACACTGCATGCAGGAGCATCTAATTTCATTATGCACGACATAGACCATGGTGAAACCTTGATAATACTATAGGAGACACTCCTCCATAATTGTTCCACATGCATGAACATCTGCAAAACACTTAAAAGCATGCTACTCTTTCTTACCACTACCAGGACAATAAGTGAAGGGGGGTGGATGAAAGGATTGATTTAATTATTGATCGTCCACCATCTTCCCATGACATCTCGGGTGGATTGAATATCAATCAAGTAGGGTGTCTGCATAACCCATTGTCCTTGGTGTGTTGAACTTATCAAAAATTTCATCATCAGGCTATCTTGCCCTATAGACAAAAATGAACACTGAAATGCAACAAGCACTGTAATACAAAACACCTGTGAGCACGTCATCCTCCAGTGCATGTGTACATAGATGATGTATCACAAACAAAGAATATTATTTAAGGAATTTACTTGCTCTTTCTTTAAACCGACGTTCAAATGGTAATTACGCGTAGGGAGGGTATGACGTTGAAGGGATTTTCTCTTTATGTGTGATTATTCCTATTCTAGAAACAACTCTAGATTTATGAATAAAAAAGCAGAATCTATGGGATGACAATCCACTGAATTTTTTTTTTAAGGCATGTCACCAAATGGGCCTTATCCTATGAACAATTTTGTGGAAAGCTAATCCATTAGCAATCGCCTTAAGTTCAATAGATAAGGCAACCAAAGAGGGCACACAACAATTCTTCCACATCCTC
Source organism: Pinus tabuliformis (assembly GCA_031772625.1). Classification (NCBI taxonomy): domain Eukaryota; kingdom Viridiplantae; phylum Streptophyta; class Pinopsida; order Pinales; family Pinaceae; genus Pinus; species Pinus tabuliformis. The sequence continues at coordinate 689,116,364 of CM062817.1, read as the reverse complement.
ATCTTTTCCTCAGAGTGCATCTGCCACAACATTTTTTTTTCCCTTTTTTGTAGATGATTTCAAAGTCATAACCCAACATATTTGTGACCCATTTTTGTTTCTCTTCAGAGGATAATATTTTTTCTAAAAAGTATTTAATACTATCATGATCTGTTTTTACCTCAAAGTGTCTTCGCATTAGGTAGGGTTGCAATTTCTTAACTGCATATAGTATTTCCAACATTTCCTTCTCATAAATAGCTTTATGTAAATACTTTCCCTTGATTGGATGACTTTCGAAAGCAATGGGTCTTTCATCTTGCATTAAAACAACACCAATTCCCTTTCATGAAGCATCACATTCCACAATAAATGTTTTTGTGAAGTGTGAAATAGCTAAGACTGATGCTTGGCACATTGGCTCTTTAAGATGTTCAAAGGCCTTTGCTTCTTCAAGAATGTTGTTAGAGGTGTTGTTTTTCTCCCATAATGCTTAACAAACTTGCGATAATAGCCTGTCAACCTGAGAAATCCTCGCAGATGCTTTATGTATGTGGGGATTTTTCATTCCTTAATCACTTTAATTTTTGTAGGGTCTACTTTAACACCTTCATATATTCCACCTCTTGTACTCTAAAGAAACATTTGGAGTTTTTTACATATAATTGTTTCTCCTCCAATAGTTTGAGCACCCTATCAACATGTTCAACATGATCCTTCCAAGACTTGTTGTAGATTAGTATATCATCAGAAAATAATAACAAAATTTTTATAAGGAAGGGTTTGAAAATGGAATTCATCAGCTTGAAATGTAGACGGTGCATTTGTAAGGCCAATAGGCATGACCAAAAATTAATAATGATCCTCATGAGTTCTAAATGTTATTTTTGGAATATATTTAGTCTTCATTCTGATATGATGATATCCAAAATGAATTTCCAACTTGGTGAATTAAATTGATGCATGAAATTCATCCAATATTTCATCAATGATAGGAATGGGAAATTTCTCTTTAATAGTGAGCTTGTTGAGCTCCCTATAATCTCGACACATGAGCCATGATCCATCCTTCTTGTGCACCAATACTACTAGCACAGAGAAAGAATTTTGACTAGGTTGAATTATGCCAGCCTCTAGCATTTCTACAACCATACGCTTAGTTTCACTCTTTTGGGCATAGCGATATTGGTATGCTCTGATGCTTGTACGAGAACTTCTTGCAATCAAATGAATAGCATGATCATGATAAAAAAATAAGTGGGAGACCTTTGGGAGTCTCAAATACCCTGGAATGATTGTCTAAGGCTTTTTGGAGATCTGGAGAAATAGATGACTCAATGTGGGAACCTCTAGGGAACATAATTGTTCAATTACACCTTTTTGTTCCTTCTTTAGAAGCTTTGTCATGCTATTAGAGTTGATCATATTTCGTAGTTTCCCTCCAATACCCCTTAATTCAACTTCCTTTCCTTCTGCACAAAATTTCATGAAAAGTTCTTGAAAATTAAAAGTTATTGTACCCAAGGATTGTAGCCATTGGACTCCTAGTACAACATCAGCACCACCCATTGGAATGGAAAGCATTGGGCTATTGAATACATATTCTCCAATGGATAGCTTGATATTATGGCACTTTCGAGAGAAATTTATGGTTCCTCCACCTACAACCATCACTTGGCACTTTGGTGCTGGATCTAGGAACAAATTCAATTCCTTTGCTATCTTACTATGAATAAAATTATGGGTACTTCTTGAATCAATCAACATTATTACCTTTTTCTTCTTGATATATCATTCTATCTTGATAGTTTTAGGAGTGCTAATTCCAGCCAATGAATTACATGATATGGTCGGATTCATTTCTTCTTTATCTAGAGTTTTTCCTGGAGTATATCCTCTTCTTTTAACATTTCTTATTCCTTTTCTTCCTCCTCTTCACAATCTATATAGAATAATTTCTTCTCAGCACACTTATGACCTTTATTGTATTTGCTATCAAAACTATAAAAAGGCCCTTTTTTTTTTCTTCCAATTGTTGTGTTGTCAACCTTGTAGGTTGTGGAAGGATAAGGGCAACAACACTTCCATCTTTATAGTTGTGAGTGGTAGTCTTCTTGGTTGTCATAATTTTGCTTTCCATTTTTCTTGCTAACCTGAATGCCTGCTCCAATGAATCAAGGTCCCAAAGTCGAACCTCGTGCTGGATATTATCCTTTAAATTCCCTATGAGCACATCAATCCTATGATCCTCTGGAATATATTTTACCCTTATGTTCAATTTTTGGAAGTCGTCAATGTGCTCCATCATTGAACCCTTTTGTTTGAGATTTATCAATTGGCTAAAAAACATGTTGCTTTTTGTATCCTCATAATGTGCTATCATTTCTTCCATAAAAAATTTCCCAAGTGGCAATTTTTTTACGATAGCAAAGCCATCGATACCATACAAGATTATTTGGTTCCAAATATAAAGTTGCAATACATACATTTTGTGTGTTTTGCGCATTATGGAGATCGAAAAATTGCTCCATCTATAGTATCCATGCTTCGGGATCCTTGCCATCAAGCTTCCTTATAACGATTTTTGGAACATGGTGGGTCTTCAATCCAACATTAGAATCTATGAAATCATGATTAACACTTCTTTTGTTTTGATCATGTGTTTTCTTTACTACGCTTTCACCATTACTGACCATTTCTTGTAGCAACATACTCAAATTTATCTTTAATTATACCATCTTATTGTCCATTCCATTCATCTTAGCATCCATGCCATTCATCTTAGCTTCCACGCCATCCATCTTAGCTTGCATGCCATTCATATTAGCTTCCACGCCATTCATCTTGGCTTCATTTACCTTTAGTGAGAGTGAAATTTGTTGTACTTGGTCTTGTAATTTTGATATATAATGTTGAATTTCTTCCTCTTCTTCATGATTCATGCTAGAGATTTCAGGTTGCTTACTAGGTGTTTCCATTTTCTTTCTTCGGGGAATTAATTAATGCTAATAATTAATCACTATTCCGTTTGAATTCCTTCAAACTAATTTTTCAAACCAATCTTATTCAAAATTTTAAAAAAGCTACACGCATTTTTTTCACTTTGTAAGAGCTTGATATTGAATCAGTTATATCTCTATAACTGCAAACCTTGAATATCTCAAATATTGTCTTGCAGTATCCCTTTGAGTCCTCTTTATAACCCCACAATCTGATCAAGATTGGATTCTCCAATGAATATCTATACCACATTTGCCACGGTGACCTTATTATAGACTAGTTCAGTAGAGTGAACTTGTATGATGTGCCACCTGTCACTATTTCTACTTTAGTACCTGAAACTAATACACAAAAAACTAAAGGTCATCCTCTTTCTGAAAATTATTATGAAATTTCAATCTAATTCTCAAAACAAAAGTTATGACATTTTTCCCCAAGTCACCTCTTTCGAATGTAATTGAGGAGACTACAGAAACCCTAACTTCGTCAGATCATATCTCTGCAAATATAGTGGGATAATCTATGAAATTCATGCCAAGCGTTTAGAATGATTTCGGCTCATTAGAATATTTTGAAACATTGTAGAAACAAATTTATAGTGAAAATTCCATGATTACCTATTTGGAGCAGTGAATCTAAAGCTCTAATACCAAATGTTAGGAAACTAGCTCACAAAAAGATAGAAAAATAGATCAATGCCTTAGAATTCATCCTCTTCGAGGGGGCGACCTCCTTTACATTACACAAATGAATAATTCTTGGATGATACAAATGATTAAACCTCCCTTCTATATATAGGAGTCTAAGGGGTCGCAATAGAATCAAGCCAACATAATAGTAATAACATAAGGGCACAAAATAACAATAGTGGGTTTCTATGGGGCATACTAATAACAATATGGGGACAATAATAACAATAAGGGATATAATGACAATAGTAATGGGGGAATCACTAGTATTATAGGGGCATAACATGCACATGGATTCCAACACTTTCTCTTTCAGCTTTTCGGTTTCCTTAATTATAGCACAATTTATGATTTTTGGTAGTTGTTTGGGTCCTAAACTTATGGAGCCCTTTTGCGGGCCCTAAACGACATTTTTGGGGAAAAACAGAGGTGCGTTTGCACCCAATTAGGCTTTTCAATTTGTTTTTGGCCTCATTTTAAATATCTTCGAAATGAGATATTATGATGGCCAAACAAATATCATATCCCAAGGTTACGACCCAATAAATTTGATGTACAAATTTACCCTAATGGGCCCCATAGTTTTGGCACTTCAACTCCTCGGGTTATGTTTTTGGATGTTTAGGTTTTACATTATTTATCAATAATAAATAGTTCTTCAAGCCTCATTGTAACATAGTTAAGAGGCATGTAGCTGTCACACCTTTTCTTAGAGATAGGCTACCATTGCCTGAGCTAGTTTATTTCCATTCTGTATGCAAACATCTTTCAGTTCTTTGATATTAATGACAACAAGTTTTATTTCTACCTTAACCCTGTGTTTATGTTTATATTTTTATTTTTTTGCGGTCCTGCATAAGTCCGTATCATCGTAAGATGCACTAGGAGTAAAGGAACTCCTCCCTAGGACCACTACTAGAAGATGCCATAGTCTAAAATGATGGCCAGTTGTATTGAGGGATTTTTGCTTCAGGAGTACAATACATGGAGTTTGTTTTGAATTAGGACATCTTGAGGAGAATTAAAGCTCAGATCCTCTTTTAGAGAGCACAAGACCATGTCACGATGAGTGCTTGAAATGTGGATCCTTAGCTTAGAGACCATGCCACTTTGGAGGTGTTTTCCAATCACCACATGACACTTGTACATCTTCACTAAACTACCCTAATGTGGATATACACTAATAACCTATATTAGTTTGTTGTGCGCATGATCCATTTTCTATTATTTTCCTAGTTGACCTATCTCATAAAAGGGGGAGTGTGTCCCCATTCTCCGAAATTAGTCACTAGATCATCCATATCTTCATGATGTAGTCATATTCTAGCCCTTTTTTGTAACGCAAGGGTTAAATCTTGGGTGAATTATTGGGAAGTACGATTTGTGTGAGATAAAATTAAGAGAAGTATCTCAAGACAGGAATTAACATGTTGAATAACCTAAGGCTTGTGAGATGAAACCATAGAAAATAACTAGAGCACCTAATGCTAACAGAGCTTTTGTCATGCAAGTTTGAATAAATCTTGTTGAGAACTTTTTTTATGAAAGAAGATTCCAAATGTGATATTGTTGGCTTGATTCTAGCTTGTAGTGGAACCTTTGATGCATATATGTGAACCTGGTGAGATGCCTTGATAGCCTACAATATTGTTCGCCAAAAATTGTAGATGGTAAATTCTCTAACTAGGGTTTAGAAGGTGCTATATTGCTTTTGCTAGGGTGCACTAGAAATAAATGTTGTATAACATAGAATGTCTAAGGCACTGTAATTTATCGTCATTTATGTTGTAATATGAACTCTACCCTTGTTTTCTAAAATTATGTGACATATTTCTAAGCATTTCACCTACATTTTGATCTATAATAGAAAATTAGGTATTTGGGAATTGAGAGTGATGCGAACTAGGGGGAGTCGGTTGAAGCCACCATATGAGCCTCCACAATCACATGGAATTTGAATAATCCTTGTATTAGCCATGGTAAATCCATTAGCATTTTCAACAGCAGTTCTCCCAAGATCACATTCATTCATTTGTAGCTTTTACCATTTGACATCCAACAAAATTGTTTTGAAGGATATAAACTCACACTCAATTATATCTTCCAAATACCTGTATCGATTTTTAGAGACTTTGGATGTTTGTCACTTCTATATGAAATATTAATGACTTGAAATAGTTTAGAAATCCTACTATTAGATGGTTTCATCTTTTCATCCATATTTTTGATGTGAAATTTGTGGCCGTTACACCACATAGCCTTGTAGTGTTTCAATTGTTTATTGTCAAACACATAAGAAATGCATTCTCAATTGACAATAATATTTATACCTAGAAATGATTCAAATTAAGAAAAAGACACGGTATATATATCAATATAGTATTAGAAAAGCTAAATAGTAATAGGGGATATCTTCCCTGCTTATCTTTTAAACCATTTTATAAATATATTTTCCTCTTTTTATTATTGGTATCTCTCTCATGCTCAATTGGTATCTCTCCCATGTTCAACTGTATTATTACATTTTGTCAATTACATTTTGAAACTTGTTTGTTTAAAAAATTTGAATTATATGTTATTAAAAATCTAAATAGTATTGGGGGATATGCTTACATGTTTACCTTTTAAACCATTTTCTAAATAAATTTTCCTCTTTGTATTATATCTCTTTCCTGTTCAATTGTATTATTACATTTTGTGAATTACATTTTGAAACTTGTTTGATAAAAAATCTTATTTTTTTTGGCAAACAGTAGGGGAAGTGACAAGAGTTTCTCATTATTGTTATATTCATAGAACTCTTCTTTGGTGTAGTCTTATGTTTATCCTTTTTACATCAGTGCTTCTTATTTTCTTTACAATTCTGAAATGAGAGTTTTCCTTTTGTAATTTTCATTTATCTTTTCCAATTCTTATTATGATAAAGGATATTTGTAGGATCTATTAGTTTTCTCTTGTTGTTGTTTCTTGGTTTATTATGGTTTGAATAGGGGTGGTATTTATTTTTTGTGAGGGTTTTAATGTTAACATTCCAGGTTTTAATGGCTCCTTGAAGGTTTTTTTCTTTACAGATTAGGAATCCATAACATGTATCATAACTTTAAGAGTGTTATGAATCCACAAGATTTTGTGCATGGTTTTGTTTTGCATATTGAAGGTTGTTCATTGCAACTTAAGGACCTTTTACATTGTGAAGGATTCTCATGTGTCTTTGTAATTGTGCACAATGTGTTATCATCAATGATAAATACTCTATTATTTTGTATTTTACATGATTTTTGCAAATATTTCTTATATGTTACAGTTTTACTAGATGAACGGCTCATGCTATGAAACGACATTAAATCATTTATAGGATGATATAAATTTTTTAGATTTTGTATTAAATATAACACATAATATATATATTGAGTTGTGAGACAATGTTTTTTGCTTATCACATAGATTGTACTTTGTGACTATACCTGCTGGTCGATGGCGATGCATGCCCATATTCCCAGGAATATTGATAAATACAATGTAATAATTTGCACTGAATTAATTATTATCTTGGCCATTTTCTAAATTATGAGGGTGGGACATGGGCATATGGATGAGTGGATCCGAGTGCATTTTCAATAGGAGGTGGGAGAATCGATAAAGATAATGTAAGCATTTTCATTGAAGTACTTATTATCATGGCAATTTTCTAAATCATAAGGTTGGTACATGGACATATGGATGAGTGGATCCACGTGCATTTTCAATAGGAGGTGCCACTCTCTTTTTGTGTTTCATTCTCTTCATTGAGATTAACAATGTAATTTGGTTAAATATACTATTTAAAAAAGTTAAAGTATAGATAAGTTAAGTCAATTAGATTCGCTTCTAATCTTTTAAGGGAATTTGGTTAATATATATTTTGAATCAATTTTTTTTTTACAATTTTTTTTCTCCTCTATCTTTAATTATATTAAATATAAAATTTAATAAAAGTTAATGTTTAGACAAATTAAATTAATTAATTTAAACTATCACAAAAAATAAACCATATAAATGAAATCAAACTTTTAACCATTCATCAATATTTACAAAAGTACTTATAGTTTGCCAAAAATGATGAACATTTTTTATTATATTATATGGCTTGAACTTGTGAATAATTAGAATTCTATTATGTTTTAATTTAATTATCACACAACATTCACAATTAACCTTGGTTCATCTTTTTCATTTTTAATATATAAGTAAATATTAGTGAGTGTTGTATTTCTCAAACTTTATACAATTTTATAAAATTTAGTTTAATATTAAAAAAAATATTTTATGCTATTATTAATATTAATGTATTTTAAATCAGGCTAATACAAATATAAAAACTGGAATAAATTTTAAATAAAGTTTATAAAATTATTATTTCTATTATTAATAAAGTAAATTAAAAATCATCTTAATAAAAGAAAGTTTAATATGATTATGACGACATGTAACAATGATCTAGTTTGTTATGAGAATTTAGCTAATGTACATGACCACTATTTTTGCAAAATTGTAATGAAATAGAATTGCAATGCACTACAATTGTTAAACAATAGCTCGCATAAGGAACGAGCTTCAAATCTAGGTTTTGAGTTTTAGATTGAGGTGATATTTCTTGTGAGAATTTAGCCAATGTACACTACAACTCTTCTTGCCAAATTTTAATGTAATAGAATTGCAATGCAATACAATTGTTAAGGAATAATTGACATAGTGCACGAATCAGTTTCAAAATGAGGTTTTGAGTTTTAAATTGAAGTTTAATTAAAAATAACCAGTGCACATACTTATATTATAAAGACTTATATTATAAAGTTGGAAGTAAACAACTCTTTCTTCATATTTTTTATAGAAAAATGCTCGTTTCTTTGAATATTACATTAAAAATACATTAATAATAAAATTAATAAATTTTATATTAAGAATACATGATTTCCCATTCTCTTCATTGAGATTAACATTGTAATTTGGTTAAATATAAAATTTAATAAAAGTTAAAGTTCGGAGAAGTTAACTTAATTAGATTGGCTTTTAATATTTTAAGAGAATTTGGTTAATATATATTTTGAATCTAATTTTTTTTCTCCTCTCTTTAATTAAATTAAGTATAAAAATTAAAGTTTAGACAAATCAAATTAATTAATTTAAACTATCACAAAAAACAAACCATATAAATGAAATCAAATTTCTAACCATTCATCAATATTTATAAAAGTGCTTATATTTGCCCAAAATTATGAACATTTGTTATTATATTATATGGCTTGAACTTGTGAATAATTAATGTTCTATTATTTTTAATTTAATTATCACACAACATTCACAATTAACCTGTTCGTAGTTTTTTTTTAATATATAAATAAATATCAATGAATATTGTATTTCTCAAACTTTATACAGATTTTATAAAATTCAGTTTAATATTAAAAATATATATATTATACTGTTATTAATATTAATGTATTTTTAATTACAAAAATACAGATATTAAAATTGCAATAAAGTTTAAATAAAGTTTATAAAACTATTATTACTATTATTAATAAAATAAATTTAAAATAGTCTTAATTAAAGAATGCTTAATATCATTATGAGGACATGTAACAATGGTCTAGTTTGTTATGAGAATTTAGCTAATGTACACGACATCTCTTTTTGCAAATTTTAATGAAATAGAATTGCAATGCACGACAATTGTTAAAGAATAGCCCGTTTCAAGTCTAGGTTTTGAGTTTCAGATTGAGGTGAAGTTTTGTGTGATAATTTAGCCAATGTGAACTACAACTCTTCTTGCGAAATTGTAATGTAATAGAATTGCAATGCAATATACTTGTTAAAGAATAACTAACATAGAGCACAAATCGGTTTCAAATTGAGTTTTTGAGTTTTAAATTAAGGTTTAATTAAAAATAACCAGTGTACATACTTATATTATAAAGCTGGAAGTAAATAACTCTATGTTGTGAGTGGTTGAATATTTTTTATAAAGAAGGGTTGGTTTCTTTGAATATTACCATAGTAATACATTAATAATAAAATTAACAAATTTTATATTAAAATTACAAATATTAAAAATACAATTAATTAAAATAATAAAGATTAAGAATCTATATTCTTAAATAGAAATTAACATATTAAAGCATAACTCAACCATATAATACTAACTAATATATTAAATCACAATCAATAACCATAGTACAATGAACATAATAAAATAAGCTTAGTAAATATGCTCTATAAAATTAGGTTTATTATTAATATATTATTATCTATATATGCAATTATTAGACATATATTAATATATAAAAAATTATACATAATAAGAAATGTTTCTAATATTAATAACAATTAAGCTATAATATTAAAATTAATAAAATTGATGTATTATCATTAATATTCATAAATAATGTTCATAATAGTTACATTTTAGACATTAACAATAATAATAATGAAATATAATATTGACAATACAAATATTAACATTAACTTCATTAATAATAAGGTTAATATATTGTTAATAATTTCATATAATAATTATTTATGTAATAATGTTATTAAATGTAATAATTAAAAATATTTTGTTAACTAGCTCAAATTGTTAATGTGATTAACATAATAATTAATGGTTAAGTTTAGTTAATTATATTTGATAATTTTCAATCTTACTAAACACTAACAATTATAGTAGGTAGTAACTAATCATTTATTACTGTCTTGAGTCACATGAACTATTAATAGTTTGATTGTTAAATAATACATAAAACCATAATTTATGAATATAAATAATATCGATTATTTATTAATATAAATATATTTATATTATTACGTTAAAGCATTAATATAAGTAATATAAATAAGATATATTTTTATATTAATCAATATAATATATATTAATATTATTGTTAATATATTAATATTAGTATTGTCATTAATGTTAATATTAGTATTATCATTAATGTTAATATTACTATTAACATTATTATTAATATGTCTCTTTTACTCTAAAAAATGTGTTACAATTTAAATAGCCATGCCCATTAAAACATGTGTCTTACAATTTACACTACCCCCATGAACTTTAGCGGTTGAACATTTGAACCCATAGCTACATGGTTTTGATGTTTATGTCATCTAATAAATTCAAGTGTATATATATATATATATATATATATATATATATATATATATATATATATATAGAGAGAGAGAGAGAGAGAGAGAGAGAGAGACTTTTGCAACCATAGTTCTAACCCACCCTAAAACGGTTACTATGTGCATATATTATAGATATATTCGAGAAAAGTTGTTGGAATTTTGGATGCATAACTGTAACACTTAACTTTTCATGATGACATGTTTTAAATGACAAATTTTAACTTTTAAACATAAAATTATAGGTTTTAATATAATATAATATGATAGTTTGTATATACTATACATATATATTTATTTTATCATAATCGTTATATGTTATACATATGAAATGATTTTATAATAATATGACAATGAAGGTTTTAATTTTTTAGTGCAATATGAGATTATAAAATAATGTAAATCTTGTAAACCATAATGTTGTATTTATTAGAAGGTCTACTATATTATATTGTTTGAATTTCATGCTATTTTTTATGTTTTCAAAGATTTAATATGTAAGCTGGTAGGTTTTACAGAAGAATTAGGTTTGGTTTTAATATAATATAATATGTTTTATTATTAAATTTATATTTAAGTTTGTTATTAAGTTTAAGTTTTTAAGTTATTATTATTACTGGATTTAGGTTTTTCATGATTATTTTAATTTTAATTTTAGTATTAATACTCAATCATTTTTAAACCATGTTCAACCATTGTCAAACTGTGTAATATGTTTGAAAATCAAGACTCTTCAACTTTGGTAAAATATAATTGCATATTATTATTTATTAATATTAGTAGTTGAGCAAAGTCAACCACATTAGATAAATGTAGTCAAACCTCAGTAGACAATGTTTAAGTAGTTGACCATGATCAAACTTGGTAAACCCATTGTTGACCATATTTAGCAATATTCAACTTGACAATATTCAACTTGATGAGATAGTCAAACATAGTCATCCTTTAAAAGGTCCATATAAACAACCATAATCAACCATGTTCAACTGTAGTTAAGCAATCTTTAACAGTAGTAAAAAAATAGTTGGCGATGTTTAAAAATAATCACACATTGTCAATCGTAGTCTAACCATGGTTATCACTGTGGTTTACTATGATTAACCATAGTTATCTATGGTTACCATGGTCAACTATTGGGAACCATAGTTTACTGTATTTAGCATGGTTGATGATCAAGGTGGATCAAATTTGAAGGGTTGGTCTTAATTTTATTTCGAAGGGCATATATTTATCTAACCCTTCAAATATGAAAAATTATAAACAAAATTATACTTCTATTAACAAGTGTATATTAAATAAAAAAATGCCAAAAAAAATGGTGCCCTGAGTATTTAAAATTTAAAAAGTGGCTACATTAAAACACTATAAAATCTTAATAGAATTTAGTAAATAGGTAAAACAATTTCTAAAATTTTATTGAAAGAAGCTAACCATATGTTTCTTCTATTCATTAGATAATCTTCAAAAATATTTGATACATCATTGAAATATAAATCTATTTGCACATTGGAAAAACTTTTTTTAGTTTCATTTGTTTCTAATTTATACTATATGTTTTGTTAATATTGAAATAATTTAAAGCAAACCAAAAAAATAAATATATACCTTCAACAACCAAGGGAATTTATTTTTCTCTTAACATTGCTCAATCAAAGAACACTATGAATAGACTTCCATCTCCATTAAAAACTTCAAGCTTTATAGATTCAAAACATTATGTAATTAAAAGGAAAGTTTTCCACATCTAATAGGGAAATATTGTAATATGTAATACACATCTACAGTTTTGTTGTTGTATGGCTTGGTTGGTCATTTTTTTTGTTGTTTAAGAATGGTTTTCAAATTTGGTACCTACAATGAAATCAAGTTTTGTTGATATCTTTATCTAATAATGCGGTTTCTTTTCGTTGATATATTTTTCTAATAATATGGTTTCTTTTCATTAACAATGTCGTTTAATTTTTCTATGATTTCAACATCAACTTAAAAACCCTTCATAGCACCAGCTGCATGGACATCCACACACACAACTTATTTCCTAGATGTCGAATGGAGAAAATGAAGCAGGAGACACAATAGTATTTGTATGGATAACTATTGGCATTCTATATCTTTTGGGAAGACCAACCGAAAAAAGAAAATTAAGTTGTAGCCATGTAGGCATAGCAATATTATGTTGTGTGGTTATTAAATAGCCATGGAGTTTCATTTTATCACTTCACCTCAGTTCAAAACTCTACATAATTTTATTGGAAGCAAACTTATTATTTCTCAAATTTTTTTTATAGCATTAATTTCTATGTTTTCAAAAACTAGAGAGTTAGCAAAGAAAAAGGATTTTTAATATAAGAGAAGAAATGCAGGGTTTTAAATGAAGTTTGATTTTACAAATGCTAGGCTTAAAAGTGAGGTTTATTACAGTAAGTTCAAATGGAATAAATGCTAGGCATTTGTAACCATTATGGTTATCAGTCACAGAATCATCTATAAATAGAAAGAGATGGTAGTATTTATTTACAAGAATATAAAAAATGTTTGAATCACTAAGTGTAGTTACCACCATCTAACGGGATAATTTCATAATTGAACAATCTTGTCTGAATGGTTGTAAAAATTGAACAATCTTGTCTTAATGGTTGCTTGACAAGAAACAAAGAAAATGTTGCAAATTAGGAAAGAAAATGAAGATACAACAAAAAATGTGGTTATGATGTAAAAATGTCAATATTATCACTTTAATCTATTTTAAAACACGATAAAATTACATATTTAACTAATTTATTTCATTTATTACTATAAAATGAGAATGTATTAATTTTTTACTATAAAATAAGAACTCAAATAAATAAATAGATTACTTTGTCTATATACCAATTTTCTCTAAAAGGAAACCCTAAATAAAGAACCCTATAATCTTATTATGCTATCTCAAGATTTCCATGTCAAACATCAGAGTTTTAAAGTAATGATGTCTTCATGGAAAATGTAAGGAACCCTATCGGCCTTATTATACTATGTCAAGGTATCTATATGGAACATCAAAGTAATGTCATGAATATGTCCTCATAAAGGTAGGATGGAAGTTGTTTTCATAGTGACAGGATGATTAGTACTCAAATATATTCGACATCCTCGAATATGTAGCAGATGCTAGTAGTTATTTACAAGATGAAAAAAAAAATTGTGAATCAGTAAGTCTAATGAATTAATCTTATAATTGAACAATCTTGTGTTAATGGTGAGTTGACAAGAAAGAATAAAATTTTACAAATTAAAGAAAATGGAGATACCACAGAAAATGTAGTATGTGGTTACGATGTAAAAATGTCAATACTCTCACTTTAATCTATTTTTAATCGTTGGACAAGTATGAAAAATATCATTTCAAATGTTGAACTGCATACATGTTGAAGGCCATTGATTGGGACCGTTAAATCACTTGCCTTTATCGATGCTTCTGTAGCTTCATAACTCCCCTTCCAATCCCTGAAAAAACGAATATATGAAAAAAATATGAAGTGAAATACTTCAACGGATTGATTTTTCATTGTTGAGCAGAGCGAGATGTAATTACAAGAAGAAGTAAATATAAGGAGATAGAAATCCACATCAAACCTTCGAGTTGAATGGAAAGATTAAGAGATTCTCCGTGATATGGAGTATGATCTTGATGGTTCTCATTCTGCAAAAATTTCATATTTTCCTCCTCAGGAAGGGCAAAAATTCGTCGACTTTGCTCAAAGACTTAGTCAAGGAGATATTCATCGATGGCATGATGGACGATATAAAAAACATACAGAGCCTACACATGACTATATCAAGATAAATCAACCATTCCATGCATAATAATTTTAATTGGTTCTGCCTAAATCAATGAAATAAATGGAAGGCCATAGAAATGAAAGTTGAAAATTAAAACTGAGAGTTAAAATGCCTTGCGGACTTGTTCTACACATGACTATATAAAGATCAATCAACCATTCCATACATAATAATTTTAATCGGTTCTGCCTAAATAGATGAACTGAATGAAAGGCCAGGGAAATGAAAGTTGAAAATTATAATTGAGAGTTAAAATACCTTGCGAACTTGTGCTGCACTCATCGTAAGGTTCGGATTGGAAAAATCAATGTAGGTAAGATTCACAGGCTCAGAATAATCTACCTTAGTCATTGTTAGTTCTGTCTTTTGTCATTTGTTTCTTTTGAATCTCTGATACCTTCAAAATATGCATGTTCACGGATGCCAATAGATAGCTACTTCTCCGATGCTATCAATCAATGTGAAAAGAAACCTTTGTTATCAATGAATGCAGACATAAACCTCATATCATCACGACTAACTCTATTAGTGCTACCATTATGACTATGGCCTGAGAATGGATGAACAACCTCCATTATGTCCCATTGCACTTTCTTGAGTGTTGTAAGAACCTCCTCGAGAATTTAGAGTGTTACATAAGTCAGAGAACTCGATTTTTTTGAAATTTCCTATGGACAGGAAGCCTTTCATTGGGCATTTTATAATCTTTTTTTTTTTTTTTTTAAATTGTAAAAATAAAAAATCAAATTTCTTTTGACTGGTAAATTTTGCTGATCACTTCTCTGACGTGCTAGAGGGCTTCAAAAGGGCTGTGTTGTGTTCAAATTTGAACACTGGTGGCCACCTTCCTATTCCACTTGAACCCCAACATTGTCTCTTTCAGTTTTTTGGTTTTCTTAATTGTAACAAAATTTACTATATTTGGCATTTTTTCAGGTCCCAATCCTCTTGAGCAATTTTGAGGCCCTAAATGACGCATTTTGGGAAAACAAAGAGAATAATTTTACCCTAAATGGCCTTTTTGATTTTTCTTTGGCCTAATCTCAAAGATCTTCAAAATGAGGTATTATGATAGCCAAACAAAGATCATATGCCAAAAGTTACGACCCTGGGAAGTTGATATACCAATTTACCCCAATGGGGCCCATAGTTTTGTTGATTCTTCTCCTGCGGTTAGGTTTTTAGTTGTTTAGGGTTTTCCATTGTTTCTCAATAATAAATAGGTCTTCAAGCCAAATTGTAACATGGTTCAGAGGCATGTAGCCACCACATCTCTTCTTAGAGAGAAGCTACCATTACCCGAGCTAGTTTATTTCCATTTTGTATGCAAGCATATTTCAATTCTTTGATATTAATGACATGAAGTTTTATTTCATAACATCCACTAGGAGTAAAAGCCCTCCTCCCTAGGACCACTACAAGAAGATGTCATAGTCTAAGATGTTGACTACTTGTATTGAGAGATTCTTGTTTCGAGAGTGCAATACTTGGAGTTTGTTTTGAATTAGGACATGTTGAGGAGAATTAAAGATTGGATAATTTTTTAGAGAGCACATAAGCATGTCATGAGGAGTGCTTGAAATGAAGATCCTTAGCTTAAAGACCACATTGCTTTGGAGGTCGATTCCAATCACCACATGACACTTGTTCATCTTCACTAAACAACCCTAATGTGGATATATCCTAATAACGTATATTAGGTTTGTTGTGCACTTGATCCATTTCCTATTATTTTCCTAACTGACCTATCTTATAAAAGTGGAAGATTGCCCTCATTCACACAATGTAGACACTAGATCATCCATATATTCTTCATGTAATCATATTGGAGCACATTTTTTTGTAATGCAAGGGTTAAATATTGGGTGGATTATTGGGAACTAGGGCTTGTGTGAGATAAAATTAAGAGAAGTGTCAAAGCATTAGAATTAACGTGTTCCATGACCTAAGGCTTGTGAGATGAAATCTTAGAAAATAACGGGAGCACTTAATGCTAATGGACCTTGTGTCATGCAACTTTAGATAATTCTCGTTGAGGACTTTTTTTATGAGAGAAAAGATTCCAACAGTGATATTGTTGGTTTGGTTCTAGCTTGTAGTGGAACCTTCGATGCATCTAGGAGAGACTGATGAGATACCTTGATAGCCTACAATATTGTTGACCAAAAATTGTAAATGGTAAATGTTCTAACCAAGATTTAGAAGGAGCAATATTGTCTTTTCTATGGGTGCACTAGAAATAAATGTTGTATAAAATAGAATGTGTAAGGCATTGTATTTTATCTTCATTTATGTTGTAATATGAACTATAGCCTTGGTTTCTACAATTGTGTGATGTATTTATAAGGATTCCACCTACATTTTGAATTATAATAGACAAATTAGGTATTTAGGAATTGAGAGTGATGCGAACCAAGGGGGAGTCGGTTGAAGCCCCCATATGAACTTCCAAAATCACATGGAATCTCAATATTCCTTGTATTAACCATTGTAAATCAATTATCATGTTCAACAACAATTCTGCCAAGATCACATTTATCATTTGTAGCTTTTACCATTCGACACCCAACAAAATTATCTTGAAAGATTTAAAGTCACACTCAATTATAGCTTCCAAATACCTGTATTGATTTTTAGAGATTTTTGGATGTCTGTCACTTCTAGAGGAAACATTAATGACTTGAAATAATTTGAAAATCCTACTATTAGAAGTTTTCATCTTTTAATCCATCTTTTTATTGTGAAGTTTGTTGCCATTACACCACATAGAATTGTAGTGTTTTTAATTGAGTAATGTCACACACGTATAAAATGAATTCTCCGTTGATAATAATAGTTATACCTAGAAATTATTCAAATTAAGAAAATACATGGCATAAAAATTAATATATTATCAAAAAACACTAAATAGTATTGGGGGATATGCTTACCTATTTATGTATTAAACCATTTTATAAATAAATTTTCCTCTTTGTATTATTGGTATCTCTTTCACGTTCAACTTCATTGACCAATGTAACCACACCATGCCATAATCAGTTACCACAAATTTATTTTTTCCATCGTTCAATCCATAAAATCATCCAATCAATGTTGTTTGCAATGTATAAATGTAATGCATCCCACTCTCTTCCAAATATATTAAAATAAAAAAATTCACATATGATTAGTTACCAAAGTATACCTTCATAATAAAGGATTATGTTGGAAGCCCGAAAATTCAATAAGTATGATGTAGATTAAAAAATGTCAAAGGTGTTATAAATCTACACCGTTTTCTTACATGCCACTTTCCTCATTCTAGCTTTCGCCAATAAGGGATCCCCTTAAGATGGTGTAGATTTAAATCAATAACTAAGATACAAATGGACATTCAAGTAATAAGAATTCATAACTTACAATTGGGGTTGAAAAAACTTCATGAAGTGAGGCATAGGGAGGTGCCTGCCACCCATTCGACCTTAACTATAGTTAACATTGGGTGGCATGACACCCCCCAACCATGAAAGCACATGTACATTTATTCTAAATCATGAGAGGAATTTTTATTACTTGCAACAGGATGATGGGGGTGGTAGTAGAGATGTTTGTTCAAGCATGGTGCCTATCGCTTTATGTTCTTGAACAAGGTATCAACTAAGCATTAATATGGGAAATATTACCTACTGTAACGGCTTCAAGGAGCCATTACAGTAGGTTTTACAATGGCCAATTTTCCCCGGTACAAGGTGCGTGTAGGATGATTCTAAGATTTTTCAGTAAAAGCGCGCCTTCAATACTTTTACAGGAAATTTCCTTGTGGATTTACAACACTAGGTGGTGGAAAAAATAGTGCTCCTAGTCAATTGAAACAAACTAGAGAAAAAATGAAATGTGTTTGGGTGACTTTTGCATAGATGGGAATGTCGTTGCTTTATACATTACTAAGCTAAGTCCACTATTCATGTATTGTTGTCATCAACTCTATGTTAGTCTTTGTGGGGACTAGGAACTACGATAGTTCACCAGTCTTGGCCTTATTCCTAATTAACCATGGTCATTAGATGTTTCATTTTCTTGATCAACATTCTAGTTATTTAAAGGGTTTTGTTTTAGTGATAGTTACATTTTCTGGTGATGGGGCCAATTTTTTTAGTTGGTGGACTAGAATGCATAGGTTGGCCTACTGACATTGGGTTCTCCTTGTCCTCGAAGGACCTCAATTTCTTGGTGGTTTGATTGAGGTTTGGATGTGCCTCTATAGAGAGAGAGGGCATGATTAACCTCTCAGCTTGTGAATGTTAGCCCCCACCCCCTGTATATGTCTAGAAGGTACATATTTACATTTTTGGGTTATTGTATATGGGTGTATTGATGTTTATTGTTATGGAAATAGATTTTCAGTTTCCAGGAAGTATTGTCATATAGTTTTGAGTGCAATCCCTCATAAGCAACGTAGATCTAGAAGTAGAATTTGAGAGAGAGGTTGACAGGAAAGACACCTTGTGGGAGATTCAAGCCATGGTGAGGCCCTATACCTCAATCTAGCCCACACCCTTGGAATCGAGGACTTACTTCCTCCCAAGAAATTGGTTATATTTTTTAGTAATTACCTAGTGGCAAACACATATGGTATGAGTGAGGAAGGTAGAATTTTTGAAAATTTTATAAACGCATGTAATATTATGATATAATGGAAATTCTTAGATTCATAAAAAAGGAAAAAAGAAATATATAACCATGCAAGAGAGACCACTGGTCTATAAAGAATAATACATATGGAAAATTTTAATGACTAAACATTTCAATGCAGTGATAGAAATAGGGGGCTAAATTTGTTACAAACATTCACCAGATAAGGTTTTATATCATATTTTACTTGAAATTTGCGTTAGTATAAAAAAAACATAAGTATTTAAAATTATGTGCGTGTACGGGGCTAAATTTGTTACAAACATTCACCAAATAAGAGAATGATAAAAACATAAATGATGAAAGATTAACAACCATTCAATTGTTTTTCATAAAAACATCCCAAAAGGTAATATCAATAAATGGAATTAGATATTAAATATTTATTTAAATAACGCTTGAGACTAAACATGCTTTTTTGAAAGCTTAGAAAAATACAACACAAAAAGTAAATAAAAATTTCTCTTGCACTTTAAAGAAAGCAAGATATAGACTAACAAACATGTATCATATATAAGAGCCGACCAATTTCTAGTTTAACTTATGACATTATTAATGACTGAAGTATGGATAAACGAAATAATAAGAACATACGAGATTAACAACCTTTCAATTTTTTTTTATAAAAACATCCCAAAAGCTAATATCAATAAATGGAATTAGATAATAAATTGCATTGATTGTATGAATGACACTCTAAATCCCTGTATAATGGAGAGGTGTAAGTATTAGATGTGTCGGTATTATGACAATTTATTTCTTTGTTTGAAATATATTTTGGTCTAGCCTTAGCTACATATGTGATGATATCAATCCATGAATTGTAACACTAATATGTATAGTTTCATATTCAAATAGCTATGGATAGAGAAAAGATATACCATCATTGAGAGTTTAGAAGATCATTGTTGAGATATAGAGAGGTTATTAAAAATTGTTTGGTGTGCTAGTAACATGTTAACTGGTGCTTTCATGTCTACTAATATGCTTTATTGCACCAGGAATAATGAAAAACACAATTTTATGAGCGGTGTCAAACTTCTTGGAAACTATAGATCTTTGACCTCAGTGGCCACTAATTATGTGTTGTCATAATCTATCCACCCGCTGGCAACATAATTTGTGAAGGGAGAGAATATACCAATCATATGTAGAGGTATGACTAGAGAGGAAAACATGAATTTTGCCCTAGATTGTGCAGTGTAGGGATTCTTTGAGGTCAATAAAAGTTAATTATTACTATGTTGTTTTAAGCTAGCCATAAATCTAGTGTAGTCGAAATATCGACATAAAAATTAAATAGCGGCACTCTTTTTAAAGGATGAATTTTGTGTTGAAATATATTTATATTACTACTAAATAAATAATTCCAAACAAAACCTTTTATTTTATGCCTCTTATGTGAAACAATTAACATCTACATTTTCGATGTTTTTGATGAATTTTAGGTAAATAAAATATCTTATTAATTGTTTAAGTTTTTATTTGAAGTATAATTTTGATCATTTAATCCAATCCAAAAGTCATTAATATGGAAGGAATTATAATTTTAAAATAATAAAATTTAAATTTAAAAATTTATAAAGGTTATCTAAAACTAAACAATATTATCTAAAATTTCGTATTAGTTTTTTCATTTTGTTCACCATTTAATGCGACAGGAAAAGAAAATACGAGGAACATTACTTTCTATGTATGAGGATTATTGATATTATTTATAGGAGTTTATTTGATTTACAATTATATTCAACACCTTTAACATTATCATACTTATATAAATTAATTTTAAATGTTAGGAGACATCAATTCATTGTTTATAAATATCAATACTTTTCTTACAATGCATATTCTATAAAAACTATCCTAGAACCATCCTAAATTCAAACCTATTAAGTAGATAGAGTGATAAGATCTTTCAAGTTGCAAACCATTATTTGACTTTTTCACCCACAAAAGAGGTTTTCACATTGAAATATTTGATCCCTCTTAGTACTTGATAGATCTAAAGTAAAGATAGATCTATGTTGGTTTACCTCCACAATAAATTATATCGTGTTATCTATAAATTTAATGTGGAAATAAAGCACAATAAAATTGTTCAAAAAACCAAATTCAAGAACCAATGTTAAATTTCAACAACCAACTCTCTCTTACTCTCTGTAACTCTTGCTCTTTCTCACTCATTCTCTCTCTCTCTCTCTCTCTCACACACACAATGTCTATTAATCTTTCTCTCTATGAATCTTACTATTTGTCTATCGCACTCTCTCTATTATATTGTATCATTCTTTATCTCTCTCTCTCTCTGTGAGTCTCTCACCCTTTGTCAATCTCTCACCCTCTCATTCTTTGTCTTTCTATCTCTCTATCTCTCTGTCTCTCTCTCTTTCTCACTCACTTTCTGCTTCCTCCTCCCTTCCCCCCTGTCTCCTTGTCTCTCTTTCCCTCCCTCTCTTCGACTATATCTTAATTTCTTTCCCTCACCTTCTCTACCTCTCTCTTGATATCTCCCTCTCTCATTGTCTCCCAATATTTCTCTTTCTCATTCTCAAAATGGCTCTCTCACATAATCTCTCTAACATTATATCCTTCTCAATCTTTCTCTCTCTAACTCTCTTCCCCTCTCTCCTCCTCCTCTCACTCTCACTATCATTCTCACTGCCTCTCTCTCTCTCCCCTCTCCCACTTTCAATATTTCACTCCCTCTCTCTCCTATCCCTCTCTATCTCCCTCCTCCTCATTCACTTTCTCTATATCTCATGCCCTCTCTCTCCATCTCTCACTCTTCCTCCCTCTCATTCTCCATCTCTCTCTCTCTCTCTCTCTCTCTCTCTCTCTCTCTCTCACTCTCAATATCGACCACCACTGTCCCTCTCTCTCTCCCTTTCTCTATGTCTCTTTCACTCCTTCCCTCTATCCCTTTCTTATTCTTTCACGCTTAATCCTTCTCTTTCTTCTTATCTCTCATTCTCTCTCCCCCTTCCTCTCCCCTCACTCTCTCTCTCCCTTAAATATATTTCAGCCTCTCAAACTCTCTCTCTCAAACTCTCTCTCAATCACCTCTTACCCATCCACCCCTCTCCCTCTCTATCTCTATGTCACCATCACTCCCTCCCTCTCTTCTCCTAACCCTAAAACTTAAATCTCAAATCTAATTTTGAAATGTGACTCCAATTCACATTACATAGCATTAAGTGAAACTAATTCTTTCAATAAAAACACACAGTGACCGTAAACATTTTTATTGATAAACATGAAAATTTACAATATTAATAAAAGAATCACAACCCATTGTGTCATTTAAAGTGCAATTTAGAAAGTAAAAAATGGAAACATGCATTCTAACATTTTCTATAAAAAATACATACTTTATTTAACATTAGTTAACATTAACTCAAACTAATTCCTTTAACAAAAATATATGGTGACAATATACAATTTTATATACGGTATAAGCATGAAATCAATTTTATGATATTAATAAAAGAATCACAACCCATTATGCCATTTAAAGTGCAATTTTAAAACTTAAAAATAAAGGCATAAATTCTAGCAATTTTTATAAAAAAATACATTGTACTATTAATATTTTTGATAAAGTAATAATAACTATGCAATATTTAAATACATGTTAAATAAAAGTAGATTTTCATATTAGAAAGAGAAAGATTTACGTAAAAATAATAACCAACATAAATTAAATAATAAATTCATATAACCTTACACTAAAAATATATATTTTATCATAAACATAACAGAATGCAGTTTTAAAATGAAAACAAATAAACAAATATATGATTATAAAAAAATACAAATTTATAATATCTATATATATAAACAAATAAATAAAGAAGAATATATATAATAACAATATTTTTTTATATATAAAAAACACCATAAAAAAATTTCCCGTTAGATTTTTTCTTATTAAAAAACATAATAATAATAATTTAATGGGAAAAACAAAACTACGGGAGCATCTCATCTACCCATAATAAAATAAACTGGGTTAAAAAAAACGAAACTCAAAAAAAACATAATAATAATTTAGTGGGAAAAAAGGAATAATGAATCTCGATATATTAAAATTGATGGAGTTAAACCAAACTAAACTTAAACTAATAAAAACTAACAATGAAGAAAATATTTAATCGTGTAAATACGTACTCCATTTGTAAAACCAATTTAATAAAGCCTAGGGAGTGTATTTGCAATTCGGGCCGTAGTGTCATCTCATTTGGTCTGGTTTCAGACTTGTGGCCTGAGACTTGCCTACATATAAAATGATGGAGGGAACGAGGTTTTCAACGATGGAAATTTTTGGAGTAAGATGTGTGAGGGTTCTGAGTACCAACAATTTGAAATGACAATTTCCTATACCACGATTTCTTGAACGATGATTTTTTTGTTTATTCTTGTTGTGATAATAGACGGTGAGATCACACAGAAACGAGCAGAACAAAGCCTGAGCAATAATAAAATGTACTTCGAACAAGGCGTGCTAAAATATAATAAAATAGATAAACGTTGAACGGTTAAGATATAAAAATACAGATAAACGCTGAACTGAAATCAAGAATGACTCGACGAAATATAATCCATATAAATAAAAAATCGTTTCGTGGGATAACTAAAGGTGACCTAAAATTAGAAGTAGAAATCTAGATAGGATAGAGATGCGAGTTAAATAACTCGGGAATTTCAATATAATAAAATTAGATAAAGTAAGGGATAACTAAAAGCGACCTAAAATTAGAAATCTAGATAGGATAGAGATGCGAGTTAAACAACTCGGGAGTTTCAATATAATAAAATTAGATAGGGTTAAACAAAACTACAGTGAAAATAATAATGTATAAACTTCATTTAATTTTGTAAAAGCAGATGCATATTGAATTTATAATAACAATTTGCATACCTTTGACTGGATAACACCACAGCCTTAGATTTGAACAACCGAACATCAGTTTTGCGCTATAAGAAGATGGTAGAAAGAATTGACATACAATTTGATCGACATCGTTTCGCAGTGTTTACAAATTCGCTTGTCCGTGTGTTTGAAATAGTAGATTTCTTGAAGGACCTTGAGAAACAACCACCTACTTTAACATAGGAGGCCGAGATCTATTGTATCGCTTGGCCAAATAAGTACAACATAGATTAATAAATATCTAAAGAAACAAGCAATTGTAGGCTTGGTATGACCTATTCAGAGGGTGTTGTAATCACTCTTACTATTTCTTGAAGGACCTTGAGAAACAACCACCTACTTTAACATAGGAGGCCGAGATCTATTGTATCGCTTGGCCAAATAAGTACAACATAGATTAATAAATATGTAAAGAAACAAGCAAGTGTAGGCTTGGTATGACCTATTCAGAGGGTGTTGTAATCACTCTGTTAGAATTTACCGTTTTCAAAATCCTTCAAATCCTTCCTCTCTTTGCTTTTCTGAGCTTTTTTTTTGTTGTGATTAGAATCCTTTCTCCTTGCTTTTTATGAACTTTTTTGCTTTATGAGCTTTTTCACTTTATTACAACAGCAACCTCATTGGCTTTTTTTGCTTTCAAAATCCTTCCTCTCAAAACAATCCTTCCTCTCTTTGCTTTTCTGAGCTTTCTTATTTGTTGTGATTAGAATCCTTTCTCCTTGCTTTGTATGAACTTTTTTGCTTTATGAGCTTTTTTGCTTTATTACAACAGCAAGCTAATTGGCTTTTTCTGCTGAGAATCCTTTCTGTGAGCTTTTTCGATCGACATTTTTTCTTGGTTTTTTTCTTTTCTGTTGTTTTCTTTTTTTTTAGGTTTTGTGTTTCATTTTCTTTCATCTATATTTTTAGGAAAGCTCCTGTTTGGTTTTTTGATTTTTTGGTTTTTTTGTCTCTTTTTTTTTCTCGTTTTTGTTTTTATTTACTTATTTATTTATAATATTTACTTATTTATTTATAATATAAATATAACTAATATAATTTTTATTTGTTTAAATATACATTTGTAGATATAATATATATAAATTTTATTTATTGATTAAATATATTAGTATTTTGTTTTTTTATGTTTTTTATTATTATTTTTATTATCAATTGGTCAAATATCAAGAAAAATAAAATATATTTTTGAAATATATAAAAAAATATAAGTTACCATATAAGTATTATTTTTTTTTAACTAGTATACTAGTCATTATTATTATTTAATTTATGTTATCCTATATTAATAATTTTAATTTTTGTATTGAAATTTTTAAATTTTAATTTTTTATACGAAGAGGCCTCCCCTTATTTGATTTGACCATTTTAATCATTTTTTAATTAATAATTTTGGGATTATGGTTTAAGTTCAAAGATACCAACATATTCTCATCCTCCCCACTACATCAACTAATGAAGTTGTAACCACTAACTTTCTTGTATATCTAAATAAGGTGTTTAAACATTGTTTAAAATAGTTTTTTATCAAATGAGGATTAAAAATTTAATGTGGCTATTACTTATCACCACTTATAGGAAATAGAGAAAAATGAGAAAAATGAATTTAAAAATGAAAAAAATATTAAAACTTGGCTACCCCATTACATTCTAAGTAGCTTGACTTTTGATTTAAATGGTGCCAAATGTGGCTTCATTCTAAACCATAAGAATGATGAAACATGATGCATTGTTTTTGAACCATATAGTAGTGAATTACATTATTATTTTTGAAATGTGTTTGCCTTTCAATTTAAATGGTGCCAAAAGTGGCTGCATTCTTGTGAACCTTATAGTAGTGGGTTACATTATATTTTTTGAAATGGGTTTTTTACAAACTTCCAAATCAAATGGTGTCAAATGTGGCTTCATTCCCAACCAAAAAAATATTAAAAAAATGAAAGTAAAAGCTATAGGAGTGGGTCGTATTACATTTTGAAACATTTTGTTTTAAAAATTTAAAACTTTTCACAAAGAGTAGGGGAAGTGACCAGAGTTTCTCATTGTTGTAAATTTCATTGAACTCTTCTTTAGTTTGGTCTTCTTTTTATCTTTTTTGCATCAACGCTTTCTATTTTCTTTTCAATTCTCAAATGAGAGTTTTCATTTTGTAATTTTCATTTGTATTTTCTAATTCTTATTATGATCCAGGTTTTTCTACGTTCTACTAGTCTTGTCTTATTGTTGTTGCTTGGTTTATTATTCTTTGAAGACGAGTGTTATTTTTTTTTTAGGGTTTTAATGTTAACTTTCTAGGTTTTAATGGCTCCTCGAAGGTTTTGGCTTTATAGATTAGGAATCTGTAACATGTAATATAGTTTAAGTCTGTTACGAATCCATAGGATTTTGTGCATGGTTTTTTCTTGAGTGTTGAAGGTTGTTCATTGCAACTTAGTGATGTTTTACATAGCAAGGGATTCTCATGTGTCTTTGTAATTGTGTAGATGACCAATGGTTGGTCTTTGTAATTGTGCACAATGTGTTATCATGAATGATAAATATCAATGTATTTTGTATTTTACTGGAGTTTTGCAAATATTGGTATGTGTTAGAGATGAACAACTCGAAGTTTGCGATGGATGCCCATATTCCCAGGAGAATCGATAAAGGTAATGTAAGCATTTTCATTGAAGTAATTATTATCTTGTCCATTTTCAGCTCAACCGCTCGTCCGTTCAAGCCTACTCGCACGCACACACTGTCCACCCATGCGCCCAGAACTACAGGTCGTTACAACCCTCCTCCTCCTCAACATCCTTCTCCTCACCACCTCCTCCACCTCTACCTCACAACCTCCTCCTCCTCTCCCCATCCTCCTCCCCACCTCATCCTCGACGCCCTCTTCCTCCCCCCCTCCCAAACCTCCTCCTCCTCCCCCCACTTCCTCCTCCTCGATATCCTCCTCACCTCCTCCTCCACCCCCCCCTTCCTCCTCCTTGATATCCTCCTCCCACCCTTCTCCTCCACCTTTGCGTACACACCCTCCTCCTCCTCCTCGCCCTGCCCCCTCCTCCTCCTCCTCTGCCTCCCCTCTGCCTCCACTACTGCCTCCTCCTCTGCCTCCCCCTGTCTGCCTCCTTCTCCTCCTCCTTGCTTGCCTCCCCCTTGTCTGCCTCCTCCTCCTCCTCCACCTACTGCCACCCCCCTCCCCACGCCTCCTCCCTCCTCCTCCTCCTTCACCTACCACCCCTTCCTCCTCCTCCTCCTCCTCCTCCTCCTCCTGCTCCTCTACCTCCCCCTCCTCCTCCTCCGGCCCCTCTCCCTACTCTTCTTCCCACCCACCTTTTCCTCCTCCCCCACCTCTGCCACCCCTTCTACTCCTCCTCCTCCTCCTCCTCCACCTCGCCCCTTGTGCCTCCTTCTCATCCTCCTCCTCCACCTCCCCCCCTCCTCCTCCTCCTCCTCCACCTCCCCCTTTGTGCCTTCTTCTCCTCTTCCTCCTCCACCTCCCCCCATCCTCCTTCTCCTCCTCCTCATCCTCCTCTGCCTTCGTCCCCTTCTCCTCCTCCTCCTTCTCTAATTACCCCCCTATTCCATCTCCACCTCCAACCACTCCTCCTCCTCTACCCCTCCTCCCTGCCCTCCTTTTGCTCTGCCTCCAACCACTCCTCCTCCTCCCCCTCCTCTGCCTCTACCTCTACCACCACCCACTCCTCCACCCCCTACCCCTCTGCCTCCTCCTTTTCCTTCCATTCCTCCTCCACCCCCTCCCCCCCTCTACCTCATCATTTTCCTCCTCCTCCTCCTTCTCCTCCTTTGCCTCTACCTCCCCCCCACCACCTCCTCCTCCTCCGCCCCCTTACTCCCCCCCTTCTCCACATCCACCCACTCTACCTCCTCCTCATTCACATCTGCCTATACCTTTAACCCCTCCTCCTCCTCCTCCTCCCCCCTCCTCCTCCCCCCCCCTCCTCCTCGACATCCTCCTCCTCATCCCCTCCTCCACCTTTGCCTCCACAAACCCCTCCTTCTCCTCTCCCCCTCCTCCTCCTCGATGTCCTCCTCCAACTCCCCTCCTCCTCCTCCTCCTCCTCCTCCCCTCCTCCTCCTCCTACTCGACCTCTACCTGCCCCCCTCCCCCTCCTCCTCTGCCTCCTCTCCACCTCCACCGTTGCCTCCTCCTCCTCCTCCTCCTCCTCTGCTTAGCCCACCCTCCTCCCCCCTCCCTACCCTCTACGTCCCCTGTCCCTCCACCCCTGCCTCTTCCTCCTCCTCCTCCTACTCCCCCCCCACTCGCCTCCTCATGCCCCCTTCCTCGCCCTTCCCCTCCACCTCTACCTGCCCCCTTCCTCATCCTCCTCCTCGCCTCTACCTCCCCCCCTCCTCCTCCTCCTCTGCCTCCCCCCCTCCTCCTCCTCCTCTGCCTCTACCTCCCTGCCTCCTCCTCAACTTTCCCCCCCTCCTCCTCTGCCTCTACCTCCCCCCCACCTCCTCCTCATCCTCCTCCACCTCCCTCCCACCTCCGTCTCCTCCTCCTCTTCCTCCTCCTTTGCCTCGCTCCCTCCCTCCTCCCCCCGTCCTCCTCTGCCTCTACCTCTCCCTCCTCCCCGTCCTCTTCCTCCTCCTCTACCTCTGTCTTCGCCCCCTCCTCCACCTCCTCCTGCCCCTTCGCCTCCACCCCCACCTCTACCTCTACCTCCCTCTCTTCCTTTTTTCTCGTTGCCTCCTTCGTCATCTCCTCCCCTTCCTCCTACCTCTCCTCCCCTGTCGCCACCTCCACCACCTTCTCTGTCCTCACCCTTCTATGCCACCACCTCTCGTCCCTATTGCTCCACCTCCTCCCACTTCCCCTTTGCCTATTGCGTCTTCTCTGCCTCCGTCTACAACCATGAAGCCTCCTCCCGCCACCCACATCTCTTAACCATTGCATCCTCCTCCTCCACCTCCTCCTCCTCTACACATATCACCCCACCTCCCTCCCGCCCTCTCACTCTCTTCCCCACTCCGTCCCCTTTGTCTCTCCCCTTTCTCCCCCTCCCATTTATCTCTCCTTGACCCCCTCCCATTTATCTCTCCCCTTTCTCCCCTTCCCTCTTCCTTTCACTCTCCCCCATTACCTCCTTCATTAATTTCCCTCTACCTAACCCACTCCATCCCTCCCTCTTACACTCCCAGTGCCTACCATCCACCCATCTACCCTTCATCTCTTCCCACCACCATTTCCCTCCCTCACTCCCTTTCCGACATCAAATCTTTCATAACATCTACAACACATTATACTATTATACTCAAATAATGTAAAAAAAAATATTATTACATTAAATAAAGTTCACAAATCCAATAAATAAATATATCATCAGTTATAAGACTATTTTGTAAAATAAATGAATATAGTTTTACCATATACTTAATTTTATATTATAATTATAATTTAATTAGATTTCTTTTTTAAATAATATTAAAATATTTGTATAAGTAATAAGCCAATACTAATAACAACATATCCTAATGGTTTTCGAATTATAAATATTAAAAAATAAAATCTACAATATAATGAAAATATCATGTAATAGTATACTCAATAATGAATAAAATAATTGATTAAATAAAATATCTATAATATATAAAACAATAAAACACATTAAAGTTATAAGATATAAATGATAATATATTTAAAAAGAATTTTCATTGTCTTTGTAATATTACAAAACACCTTAATTAAAATATCATCCCTAATATATCATCACGAATTTAATTTTTTTATATAAAATATGCAAATATTTACCATGTAAACCGTTTAAAAAGTCCTTTAAAATCTCGACTGGAGAAGAGTTTGTAAAAAAAACAAGTGTCGGGTTTACAACCTCCCATTTATACTCTCTAGGATGTGAACTACTCATATTCATGGAATATGGTTCTTTCTTTATCCTGAACTGTTGCTATGAAATGTATTTCAGTTTATTTTAACAATGTATTGTTATTTACGGCAACGACATCGTTCGAAATTAAATTGCAAGGTGGATGGAGAAGTCCATTTCTGACGCCCATAAAAGCTGGACTCAAGAAGAGTTTATGACAAAAACAAGAAGTGCCTAAGTTTACAACGTCCCATTTATACATTGAAGGCTGTAAGTTTACAACCTTCCATTTATACAACGTCCCATTTATACACTCAAGGATGTAAGTTGCTCATATTCATGGACGTAGCTAGTCTCGGATTTGTAAAGCAAACCTGAAGAAAAATATAAATGAAAACATATAACATAGAAAGAGATTGGTACACATAACCCTGACACTCTAAACTGCATGTTCCTAACATAGAAGGAGAAATATCAGCGGGCATATCGTTGGATACTTTAATTTGAACGTTCAAAGAAACAGTAACACAAAACAACGATCAACACAGAATTTTAGGAATAAGATAAACGCATAGAAGTAGCAACACAAAGCAACAGTAAACAAAGAGAAATTGTGGAGTAAAAGTAATATAGAAATGTGAGAAACACAGGCGAACATACTGAAAATATGATATGGTACACATAATTATTATATTTGTTATTGTTATTATAGAGAAGCTAAAGTATGATTGGGAATTACGTATCTATTTACCTGTTATGGTTGATGGAGTGCCTGACCAACTCTGCTATCACAATTCTCCATGGACGAAAGTATGTAACAGCAGCTACCTGGGTAAACAAAAACACATCAAAAATCAATTAAGATTACACGAAAATTTCGAAACAAGCTATCAAAAAACACAAAACATATGTTTCCTTCCATGAAATCTGAGTGGAGAAAAGTTTAGCATACCAAGAATGAAATCATACCAGATTCTTCGATAGAAGAAAAGCTTGTCTCCACGCATCCAAATTTGAAATCTTTGATTGGCATTTCAAACTGGCCAGGTATTCTGCCCTCCGGAATTGATTATGTCACGGAATTGTTGGTCGGACGTCAATTTTGACGCGATCAACCTGAAATAGCGTTTTTGAGACATACGCAGGGAGGGACAGGGGACCACGTAACAACATGCGTTTCATGGGCGTGTTAACAGATGATGATACTCGAGAAAAGCAGATCCAATGTGCAGGGAAGTTATGTCGACGTTGCCCTGTTTCGCGTTTCGCAGGGATTACATTGGAGCTGTAGTGAAATATTGTAGATAATTCTCCCGAATATTTATACGGTGATGCATATGAATCGTTTTATTTATCTGCTTCATTTTTCTTTCCCTTTTAAGTATGCCCCTTTTCCTTTTGATTTGGGAAATGTTATTGGGATTCAATCGTAATAATGTTATATATATATATATATATATATATTATAGATATATAAATTTAATTTAATCACTAAAATAACATTTAAACTAAATCATTAAATAACATCTAAACTAAAATTAAATTTACTTTGATATTCCCTTTACCTATAAATGTTAATTTAATTGTGAATTAACAAATTATTGAGATCTATAAATTTTAATTTAATTGTGAATTAGGAAATTATTGACATTTCTTTCATGATGGTCCATAATTGCTTTTAAAACTAACTATAAATATATAACACATCAACCAGAAAATTAGAGCTTACCAAAATTATTGAAAATATAATAATATGTGAAATATTCTCAAAAACCATATGCTTGTGAAGGTGGAGGACTATTGCAAGAAGATTAGAATGTTCAAATCTATATCTTATAGTTTGATGAAACAAATGATGCAGATCCATTTAACCTTCTCAAGGAACTTCCTCATTTTCCAAATCTTTAACCAGAGTGAAGATGGAAGTTAGAGTAATTCATTCATTAAAGATGAACTTCACAACACTTTGATACCATCACTAATGTGCATTGCCTCATATATATACTATATAGTTACCCTTTAACATAAATACAAAAGAAGAATAACATGACCACCCATATATATGTAAGAACAATCAATTATCAATTAGCTTTTCCCCATATAAAACATGATAACATTTCTTTTATATATATATATATATATATATATATATATATATCCCTCTGATAGATAAGGGATTCTTTTCAAAAAATTATCAAACATTGTCCAATAGTAAACTAATGTTTTGTAAATTGAAATATGAAAACCCCAACATACATATTTCAAACTTTCTATTTAGTTAAAAGCTAAACCAATATTCCCAAACATATGGATATTTATGAGGTCAAAGTCTTTGTATATTTATGAGGTAGAGGTCTTTGTACATGTAGAGATTATATTAAAAGTAATTACAAACTCCATATCATGTGGAGTTAGAAAGTTAAATGTCTTTCTATGTACCTTTTTTAGCGAAATGAGATAAAGAGTTATTGTAATATAAAATGTAGAACTTATAATATTTATATCCTTTTGAAGTGGCAAATTTATTGTTTAATAGATCAACATTTTATCAAGTTACATTCACATTTTAGAAGGATTGGCCCAAAAAATAACATATACTAGGTGGGGAAAATGATAGTGACTAATTAGCCTACTTTTATTTCTTGTGCATGTCTATATTTTTTCCACTTTTTCTTTTGGTCTATATAGTGTAAATGAATAGAATATCAAAGTAATAATTTTTCAAAATATTTTGTAGCACATACCTACACAAATTCCATTGGGGTGATGGAAGGATTTAAACACAACTGCACAAAAATATTGGTAAATAAAAGGATTTTCCTCGCTATTTTATATGATTTTCTAAGATTCATGACACTAAAAACTCTCCTTCAATATTTAATTCAACAATTTCAAATTTCTTACTATAATCATAAATCACAGCAAGTGAAAAATAAATGTAATTAGAAATGTTCATCTCTTTTTAAATGTAAACTACATAAACTTAATGATTAGTAGAGGATCAACCAAATCCAATATTTACTTCAACAACTTCAAATTTCTTACTATAATCATAAATCACAGCAAGTGAAAAATAAATGTAATTAGAAATGTTCATCTCTTTTTAAATGTGCACTACATAAACTTAATGATTAGTAGAGGACCAACCAAATCCACTTGTAATATTTTCTTTTCTTAAAACAAAACAAAAATAGAGAATCAAGAACTTTAAAATATTGTCTTTTGTTGTTACACAAGACATAACTATTTCAAAAATTCTACAATCAAAGTAATTAGAATGCATCTCCAAAGAAATGAAGAGACTGAACTTGAGGAAAAAATTATTCACCTAACTATTTGAGCTAGGATCATTTGACTTTTCATATCCCCTTTTTCTTGAGATTCATATGACACCATGAAATGTCATTTCTACCTGAATAACTGCTAATTCCTTACTATAATCGGAAATCATAACAAGTGGAAAATAAATTATATTATAAATTTTCATATGTTTTTTTATGCATTGCATAAACTTAATGATGACTAGATGACCAGCCAAATCCACTTGTAAGATTTTTCTTTTCTCTTAAAACAAATAAAAAAAATTAGAGAATCATGAACGTTGAAACATTATCTTAGACTATTACACAAGATATAACTATTTCAAAAATTCTACTAGCAAACCAAGTAGAACGTGCCTCTGGAGAATTGAAGGCAATCTACTAGAGAAATCAAATCTTCATCTAACTACTTGAGCTAAGATCATTCGACTCAATTTTAATGTTCTTTTTTTTCAACCAAAGAGTTATGGGACAACCCAATAGAACTCCTTTACACAACTTTCTTTCACAATTTTCACCAAGTATGGCATGTCTCCACAAATTTGAATCCACCGCAGCTAGAAATACAATATGTGCCTCTACCACTTGAGCTAAACTCCTTCGATAACCTATTTCCATATTCTTACCAAGATTTTGATACATATTTTCCTTAGAAAAATAGATATGAACATTTAGTAAGGAAACGATGGTATCACATTATGTCACCAATTCTAGTTAAGAAAAACTTAAGCCAACTACACAACCAAATAATTATTTTAAAAATATACAAGCTCCATAACTTTGCAATAATTAAGGATAATAATACTATATTGTAAATTTGTAATGACTTTAGTGATGCCATGGTAGTCCATTCTATATTACAAAGATTCAATCATTAACGCGTATAGAAAAAGTGATTATGTCTTCTTGTAATAATTAGTTAGAATTTCTCTAAAATGTACATTTTGCAATGATAGAGGATATATATATATATATAGTTTACACCTTAGCATTGACGAAATTTAAACATTTTTTGCATATATATAATGTTAAAGTTAGCTTATATAAATTATTATTATGATTAATATATAATAATAATGTAACACTCCTCCATTGTATGTAAAACATTTTCTAACCTATGTTAACAAAACCTAGGTCTCATGTGTAACAAGGAAGTAAATACTTTATTATTAAATAAAATAATTTAATCACTTGGAAAACCGAGACACCAAGAGATGATATTCTTGCCAAATCCCATTGGTAAATGGGAAGGGATAATTGCTTCATGATAAGACTTCTAGATCCAATTCTAGATAATCTTAATGGATTGGAGATAAATATCCATTAACCTAGTTATCTGGAGAAATATGATAATTTAAGAAAAACATAAAAGTCGTGTGGGAGAGAAAGGCCAGATTTTATGAGGAAGAGCCTTGCAGGAGAGAAAGGCGAGCTTTTCTAGGAAAAACCTAGGAAAATGGGTAAAAAGATCCATAAAGCAGGACGCTGCTAATGGAAACCATATCATGAAAGAGCGTACTAAAATCCCATTGAAGTGATCAACACGAGGCAGTTGATCTATGGCAAGAAATATCGGCTCAAGGGTGAACTGGAAGAAGACAGTTCTAGGTTGGTCGGCAGTGATCCATTTTCCTAGTGACTTTCTTTCAGATAATCTAGTTTCCATGGGATTTCCTACACGTTCACTCATTACCCTTTATGATGTCAATTTATTTAGCATATCAGATAATTTCCTTGTTTTTTCCTTGCTATGAGATGATTATATATGAATACATGTGACAACTATTGTACATAAATGTAAGCCAAGTTAAATTTAGTGAACGAACATAATATGTGGCCTTTATGCAATAATTTTTATGTTGTCACATCTTAGAACTTATGTGCTATCTCAATTTTTAAGATGGTGAATAGTTATGCTTGAGATACTATATATATATATATATATATATATATATATATATATATATATATATATAGGTCTAAGGCTTGTATAACTGATGGTTCAGGTTATCTATGCTATGCATTATGCATTATCGAGTGAATTTCATCTACCGAGGCTCGTATAGGATAAGATATATCTCAATATTCGTTCAACTATGCTTCTAGGATTATGACAATGATATATGGCAATGCTAGCAATAGTGTATTTATGCTAACAATTCCATTAATACTTGTATGAAGTCATCAAAGTACTAAAATTATGAACGCATAATCTCATCATGTTGAATGACCATGATTGATTCTTCCCTCTGAGTAGTAATGTATGCACAATAAATGTTGAAGGGTTTATTTGTGTAGTAGTAAATAAGTACGTGAACTAGGGTTGTGTAAAATGATGGATTTTTGTATGGCAAAACGGGGTATTTTATTGAGGAGAGGAAACTTCTATATTTCTCGTCAAAGCATGCAACAAATTGTGTTTCAAATTGTATAAAGGGATAGATTAAATGATTTAGAAGTTCATATCATAACCTACCTAAGCCTAGCCTGGTCTGGCCTATCCTACCCTACCCATGCTTAGCCTAGCTGGCCCACCCTACGCTATGCTACCTTACACTACCATATCCTGGCCTGGCCTACCGTAGCCTAGCCTAGCCTAACCTACCCTAACATACACTAGCCTACCCTACCCTACCCTAGCATACCTGGCTTATACTAGCCTAGCTTACCTATCCTACCTAGCCTACCCTAACTTACCCTCGCCTACCCTAGCCAAGCACACCCTATTCTACCCTAGCCTACCTAACCTGACCCACCCTGCCTAACCTACCCTAGCATAACGTATCCTACTCTAGTCTAATCTACCATACCTTATCCTAAGCCTAGCCTAGCGTACCTAAGCCAAGCCTATCCCATCCTAGCTTAGCCTAACCTACCTTAGTCTAGCCTAGACTTCCCTAGCCTATGTTAGCTTATCCTACCCTAGCCTAGCCTACCCTGCCCTATCCTAGACTATTCTACCCTAACCTAACCTAGCCTAACCTAGCCTAACCTATCCTAGTCTAATGTATCCTAACCAAACTAAGCCTAGTGTAGCCTTTCCTATCCTAACCTACCCAAGGTTTTCCTAACTAGCATACCCTAGCCTATTGTACCCTACCGTAGCCTACCATAGCCTAGGGAACCCTGGCCTACCCTACCCTATCCTAGCCTATGTAGCCTACGATAGCCTAGCCTACCCTAGCCCAACCTAGCCTAGCCTACCCTAGCATAGCCTACCCTAACCTAACCTAACTTACATTATCCTACCATAGCTTACCTAGCCTAGCCTAGCCTACCCGTACCGTACCGTACCCAACCTAGCCTAAGCTAGCTTAGCCTAACCTACCTAGCCTAGCCTACTATACCCTACACTAACCAAGCCCACCTAACCTAGCCTACTCTAGCCTACCCTAGTCTAGCTTAGCCTAGCGTAACTAGCCTACCCTAGCCTATCCTAAGCTAGGCTACCATAGCCTAAGCTACCTAGCCTAGCTAAGCCCACCTAGCCTAGCCAAGCCTACCTAGCCTACTCTAGCCTACGCTACCCTACTCTACCCTACCCTACCCTACCTAGCCTAACTTAGCCTACCCTATGCTACCCTAGCCTAAGGTACCTAGCATATCCTAGCCTAGCCTAGCCTACCTAGCCTAACCTAACCTACCCTACCAAGCCTAGCATAACCTAGCCTACCGTAGCCTACCCCAGCCTACCCTATCCTAATCCTAGCCTTGCCTACCTAAGCCAAGCCTATCCCATCCTATCCTAACGTCGCCTACCTTAGCCTAGCCTATCCTAGCCTAACCTACCCTAGCCTAGACTAGCCTAGCCTAGCCTATGCTAGCCTACCCTATCCTAGCATACCCTAGCCTACCCTATCCTAGCCTATGTTATCCTATCTTACCCTACACTACCCTACCCTACCCTAGCCTAGCCTATTCTACCTTAACCTGTCCTAGCCTAACCTAATCTAACCTATACTAGCCTAGTGTATGCAAACCTACCTAATTGTAGCATTCTCTTGCCTATCCTACCCTGCCCAAGTTTATCCTAACTAGCGTACCCTAGCCTTTCCTACCATAGCATAGGCTACCCTCCCATAGCCTACCCTTGCCTACCCTACCCTACCCTACGTGTCCTACACTGGCCTAGCCTACCCTATCCTACCCTAACCTATGCAAGACTACCCTAGCTTACCTAGACTAACCTAGCATAGCCTAGTGTAGCCTACCCTAGCTTACCTTATGCTACCCTCCCCTACCCTACACCACCCTATCATAACCTACCCTATCCTACCCTACCCTACCCAGCCTAGCCTAAGCTAGCCTAACCTAACCTACCTAGCCTACCCTAGCCTAACCTAACCTACCATACCCTAGCTTAGCCAAGCTCGCCTAGCCTAGCTAAGCCCACCCAGCCTAGCCAAGCCTACCTAGCCTACCTAGCCTAGCCTAGCCTAACATAGCCTAACCTAGCTAGCCTAGTTAGCGTAGCCTATCCTAGCCTAGACTAGCCTAGCCTAGCCTACCTAGGCTAGCCCACCTATCCTAGTCAAGCATATCTAGGCTACACTAGTCTAGCTTAGCCTACCCTACCCTACCCTAGCCCAAGCTACCTAGCCTGGCTAGCCTACCTTAGCCTACCTTACCCTAGCCTAGCCTAGCATACCTAGCCTAGACTATCATAGCCTATCCTATCCTAACCTACCTAAGCTAGGCCTACCCTAGCCTACCTAGCCTATTCTAGCCTACCCTACACTAGCCTACCTAGCCTAACCTACGCTAGCCTACCTAGGCTACCCTAGCCTAAGCTACCTAGCCTAGCCAAGCCCACCTAACCTACTCTAGCCTACCCTAAGCTACCTAGCCTAGCTAGCCTACCTTACGCTACCCTATCCTAGCCTAGCCTAACCTACCCTACCTAGCCTAGCATAGCCTAGCCTAAGCCTAGCCTAGCCTAACCTAGCTTAGCCTACTTAAGCTAAGCCTATCCTAGCCTACCCTACCCTACATTAGCCTAGCTTGCTCTTGCCTAACCTTTAGTAGCTTATACTAAACTAGCATAGCATAACCTATCCTAAACTAGATTATCCAACCTAGCCTAACACATGCCTAATCTAGGCTAAAGTACTTGAGTGTGACCTAAGTAGCCTAGCTTCACCTAACCTATCTTATCTTAGCCCAGCCTAGCCTAGTCTAACTTAAACCAGCGTAGCCTAGTGTGACCTAAACCAACTCAGCCTATCCTAAACTAGCTTGGCCTAACGTAGCCTAGCCTAGCTTAACCTAGCCTAGCCTATCCTAGTCTTGCCTATCCTAGTCTTGCCTATCCTACCCCACTCTAGCCTAACCTAGATTAAGCTAGCCAAACCTATACCCTAAATCTCAATATATATTATAAATATACATCCCACATGAAAGTAAAAGAACTTCACATAAATTATGAACATAAGTAATGGACTCTATATGAAAGTAACAAAATACAGATTGATGTTTATTGAAAAAATATTTTAGATATAAATATTTGAATGAAAACATAATATAAATTATATAATAAAATAAATTTTCAATATCAAATAATAAACACAAACACACACACACAGATGTATATATATATATATATATATATGTTCAATTATGTAATAAATAATAAATTTATAAAAATAAATAAACACTTTAAAAGATAAAATCAATAATATAAAATTTACATATTACATCTTTAAAATATATGAAAACTAAGAAGAATCATATAAAATATATGAATGCTTAAGAAATTATAAAAAGACAATTTACTTTATTGAAAGCACCCAATTTTTTTTTCGTTTTCTAAAAATGATAATTTTCTACTTAAAAACAAATTAATATAAAAAAAATAACTTTCTCTATCAATTAAGAAAAAGAAATTCCTATTTATTATTTTAGTAAATAAAACCATATAAATAATTAAACAATACCTATAATAAAAAAATAAGAAATATAAATTATTAAAATATAAATTTTATAGGATATTCAAAATATTTTCATTATGGAAATACAATAAATCACCTGTAACAAATTCAGACTCACCTAAATTATTGAAAAAAACATAGGATGAAATAAATTAAAACACTGTGTGTATATAAATATATATGACTATAAAAGCAATGGAATTAGAGGTGAAAGAAAACTTATCCACTTTTACTTTTAAAAAAACAATCTATGTATAATTCAATCCAATAAAAAACTTATTGCAATGCCAACAAAAAAGAGATTAATATACACTCACATTTAAATTTTGTCATCACACTATTAGTATTACGAATTTCAATGGGTTACATTTCTGAAATTACAGTGTAATTAATTTAAAAAAAATAATGATAATAAAAAATAAGAATATATTAT
The DNA here is from genome assembly GCA_031772625.1 of Pinus tabuliformis. NCBI lineage: Eukaryota > Viridiplantae > Streptophyta > Pinopsida > Pinales > Pinaceae > Pinus > Pinus tabuliformis. The sequence continues at coordinate 689,076,589 of CM062817.1, read as the reverse complement.
TTTTATGTTCTATTTTAAAAATCACTTAAAAAACATAAATAGAATGAAATTGATAATTAATTTAAAAACTCTAAAATGTCCATAGATCTGAAAAAATCTGAACACTCGCTATGGTGATGACTCGCTGTTAATTAAACTCACATCGTGATAGTGATTCATTCTAAATTCAGGGGAGTGCTGAGCTCTGCTTACGCCAGCAATTCCATCCTCGGCCTTGAAACCAATTTCACCTAATTTCTTAGCTTATTTGATACTCTGTCTATTCTCTGACGGCATATTCGAAACAAGGGTGATGCCCATCTTCTCAGTTTGAATCCAATGGAAAACCGAGGAGCCGGGAAGTTTTGAGTACCATGAAGCTAGCGTGTTGCCTGCTGGGAATATTTGGTGCAGTGGGGATGTATAACTTGGTATAAGTTTACACCGAGGAATTAGGTGACATTTCCGTCAGAACGAAAAGGCAATATAAGGCGGAGGGATTGGACTCTTCTGGAGGGACCCATAGAAAAAGGACGATAAACCTATGCCACATGTTATGCCCATCAATAGATAGAGTCTCAAATAAACTCAGAAATTTTCCATCAAGAAGCCGAGGATAGCGTTGCCGGCGCAAGCCAAGTTCAGCAAATAATTATAGTGATTCATTCAAAGATTGTACGAAGAGAGTCAGTTAAATTACAAGCATATGTAGATTAGTAGCTAGATAATACAGGTGGGTTTAGATCGAATGGAAATCCATAAATTTCGTAAGGCCAGATGGATTCATTGAAATTAGCTAGAGGCGCATTAAACCTCCACAAATTAAAGAAATATTAATTAAATAACGAAATAATAATCCTAGGTTAATTCGTAAAAATATCCAAATGGGTTAATCTAACAATAAAACTAACACAGAATAGATGAATTAAATGATCCAAAAATGAATTAATTCAAACCAGCATATACATGGAGCCATGGCAAAACTATTGACATCAAGGAAAGAGAAGCTACATCCATACATACTTGTAACTCGATTTCATTTTTTGAATCCTATAGCCACCAACATTTCCTTATCTTCCATTCAGTTCTCCCAACATATGATTGTCTGCATCTAAAACATTTGTAATCAGAAGGTTATACACTAAATTTTAGATAAGCATGAAGAGATTAAAATTGGTGAACCATTTCCAAAAAAATCAAGGAACAAAAACAAGTGACCATCAACCATTGAACTTCTCCACCCAACAATATGGTTGATCATTAACCATCGAAAGTCCAGGGCTCTGTGTGTGATCGAAATCGTTTGGCAGTGTTTATGAAATAGTAGATTTATTGAAGGACCTTGAGCAACAACCACCTATTGTATAACTTGGCCAAATAAATACAAAGTACGAGTTGTCAATGTCATTACATCTAAAGACATAGATTCATGAACATCTAAGGACACAGATGCTATTAGAGTTTACTGTTTTCAGAATCCTTCCTCTCAAAACAGTCCTTCCTCTCTTTTCTTTTCTCTTAATAGTCCTTCCTCTCTATGATTTTCTCTTAGGGGTGTGCTTTCTTTAGTTTAAAATCATAGCTTTGTTATAACGGCAAGCTCATTAGCTTTTGCTCTTTCTTGTGTTTAAAATCTTTGCTTTTTCTGAGATTTTTTTTCCTGATCCCTTTTCCTTGCTTTTTATGAGTTTTTTCATGCTTTCTTGATTTTCTACTTAAAATCCTTTCGGTTGAGCTTTTTTAGAATATTTTTTGGTGCTTTCTTAGTTTTCCGATAGACATTTTTTTGTTCTTTGCTATTTTCCATGCTTTCTTGATTTTCCATTGTTTTGTTTTTTGGCTAGTTTTATTCTATGTTTTTGGACTGTTGTTGTTTGGTTATATGCTTTTTTTAATTTTCCGTTTTTTTAGGTTAGGCATTTCGTTTTTGGGTTCATTTTATTCATATGCATCTTTCGGAAGGCTCTTGTTTGGTTTTTTTTGGAGTGTGGTTTTTTATTTATTTATTTATAATATAAATATAACTAATATAATTTTTTTTATTATATATTTGTAGATATAATATATATAAATTTTATTTATTTGTTAAATATATAAATATTTTTTTTATGCTCTTTTAATTATTTTTTGCAATTGGTAAAATATCAAGAAGATAAGTAAAATATATTTCTTAAATATATAAAAAAATACAAATTATCATGGATGTATTATTATTCTTTTACTAGTATACTAATCATTGTTATTATTTAATTTATGTTATCTTGTATTAATAATTGTAATTTTTGTATTGAAATTTGAATTTTTCATTTTTTATACTAAAAGGCCTCCCATTATTGGAATTGACCATTTTAATCATTTTTTAATTAATAATTTTGACATTATGGTTTAAGCTCAAAGATACCAACATATTCTCATCATCCCCACCACATCAACCAATGGAATTGTAACCAATAACCTTCTTGTATATCTAAATAAGGTGTTTAAACTTTGTTTAAAATAGTTTTTTAGCAAATGATGATTAAAATTTTAATGTCCCTATTACTTATCACCACTTATAAGAAATATACAAAAATGAGAAAAATGAAATCCCTTATCAATATTAGAGAAAAATGAAATTCAAAATGAAAAAAATATTAAAACTTGGCTACCATATTACATTCTAATTAGCTTGACTTTCTATTTAAATGGTGCAAAACTTGGCTTCATTCTAAACCATAAAAACGATGAAACATGGATGCATTCCTTTGAACCATATAGTAGTGGCTTACATTATATTTTTTGAAATGTGTTTGCCTTTCAATTTAAATGGTGTCAAAGGTGGTTGCATTTCTTTTGAACCATATAGTAGTGGGTTAAATGGGTTTTTCGAACTTACAAATGAAATGGTGTGAAATGTGGCTTCATTCTCAACCAAAAAAATATTAAAAAAATGAAAATAAAAGCTATAGTAGTGGGATATATTACATTTTGAAACACGTTTGTTTAAAAAAATTGTTTTTTTTTTTTGCAAACACTAGGGGAAGTGACAAGAGCTTCTCATTGTTGTTATTCATTGAACTCTTCTTTAGTCTTGGCCTCTTTATCCTTTTTACATCAGCACTTTTTATTTTCTTTTCAATTCTGAAATGAGTGTTTTCCTTATGTAATTTTCATTTATCTTCCCCAATTTTTATTATGATAAAGGGTTCTTCTAGGTTTGGATCAAAGATTTTTATTTTCTTAAATGAGAGTTTTCCTTTTGTAATTTTCGTTTATATTTTCATTTTCTTATTATGAGAAAGGGTTTTTGTACGTTCTACTAGTTTTGTCTCATTGTTGTTGCTTGCTTTATTATGGCGTGAATAGGAGTGTTATTTATTTTTTGTGAGGGTTTTAATGTTAACTTTCTATGTTTTAATGGCTCCTAAAAGGTTTTGGCTTTATAGATTAGGAATCCATAACATGTATTATAGCTTTACGAGTGTTATGAATCCATAAAATTTTGTGCATGGTTTTGTTTTGCATATTGAAGGTTGTTTATTGCAACTTAGGGATGTTTTACATAGTGAGGGATTCTCATGTGTCTTTGTAATTGTGGAGAGGGTCAATGGTCAGTCTTGGTCTTTGTAATTGTGCATTATGTGTTATCATCAATGATAAATATGATAAATATCAATGTATTTTGAGTTATACTGGAATTTTTGCAAATATTGTTATACATTTCCAATTTTTGGTCTTAGTAATTGTGCATGATGTGTTATCATCAACAATAAATATGATAAATATAAATGTATTTTGTGATTTACTAGAATTTTGTAAATATTGGTATAAGTTACAGTTTTACCAGATGAACAACGCGAAGTTGTTTTATGCAATTGCATTAAATCATTTATAGGTTAACATATATTTTTTGATTTTTGTATTAAATACAATGTAGAACATATATATTGAATTGTGAGATAATTGTTTTTTCTTATCACATAAATTTTATTTTACGACTATACTTGTAGGTCATGGCGATGGATGCCCTTATTCCCAGGAGAATCAATAAAGGTAATGTAAGCATTTGCATTGAAGTAATTATTATCTTGTCCATTTTCTAAATTATGAGGGTGGCACATGGACATATGGATGACTAGATCCATGTGCATTTTTTATAGGCGCTGTTATTCTCTCTTTGTGTTTCATTAATTTTTTACATGATTGCCCATTAACTTCATTAGCTCGTGAGATTAACACTATAACTTGGTTAGATATAAAAATTTTTGAAAGTGAAAGTTTATATATGTTAAGTTAATTAGATTGGCTTTTAATATTTTAAGAGAATTTGGTTAATATATATTTTGAATGATTTTTTTTAACAATATTTTTTTTCTCCTCTATCTTTAATTAAATTAAATATAAAATTTAATGAAAACTAAAGTTTAGACAAGTTAAATTAATTAATTTAAACCATAAAAAAAATAAACCATACAAATCAAATGAAACTTTTAACCATTCATCAACATTTACAAAAGTGATTATAGTTTTCCCAAATTGCTGAACATTTGTTATTATATTATATGGTTTGAACTTTTGAATGATTAAAGTTATATTATGTTTTAATTTATTTATCACACAACATTCACAATTAACCTGGGTTCATATTTTTTTTGAATATATAAATATGAATGTTGTATTTCTCAATCTTTATACAAGTGCTATAAATTTTAGTTTAATATTAAAAATATATATTTTATACTATTATTAATATTAATGTATTTTTAATTACACAAATACAAATATTAAAACTACAAGAAAGTTTAAGTAAAGTTTATAAAGCTATTATTTCTATTATTAATAAAATAAATTTAAAATACTCTTAATAATAGAAACTTTAATATGCTTATGAGGACATGTAACAATGGAGGGACAACATAGCAGGAGAGAGGGTTCTGAATAGGGAGTGACGAGTGTGAGCTGGTAACAATGGAGGGGCAAGTAGGGGTGAGCTCCACTCCCTCCTAGAGTCAGGTAGTAGTGGACAGAAGCAAGGAGGTGGTCTTGAATCGATTCAAAAATCCGATGGAGGCAAAATGGAGAAGATAAGCAAAAAAAATGTCGGAAAGTAGAAAATCTCATGAACAGGAAGAGAATCATGAGGAAGTCATAAGAGAGAAGAGAACAAGCAATAATAGTAAAAAAACTGAGCACAAGACTATGACTGGACCCTGTAAACCCAAGTCAACCATTAAACCCCTGGTTGTCTTAAATGATCCCGCACTACATGTGCACAGAGATCACATGGCGACTTACGCGGTTATATGCAAATTAATGGGAATATGGCCAAAGAAGAAGGCTTTGTACACATGGATAAGAAATCACTAGAAACCAAAGGGAGAAGTAAATGTTCATCTTGGGTCCAAGGGTTTCATCATAGTGGTTTTCACAAACCTAGAGGATAAATATAAAGTGTTCGGACGAGGACCATATTTCTATACTACTGCAGGGCTCTACATGCGACCATGGGTGATGAATTTTGTCCTAGAGCGAGAAACATTCACTTTGATACCAGTATGGATTAGACTGTACTCCCTACCTTTAGACTATTGGTTACATGAATCCTTAAAAGCCATAGGCAATAAATTAGGTCATTTTTTAAAAATATCAGAGGTGACTCTGTGAGGAAAATATACCTCCTTCACCTGCATATGTGTATAAATGGACCTATCAGGAGCACTTCTGGATGAAATTATTCTAGAATTATATGGTGAAGAATGGGTGCAGGTGGTGGACTATGAACATGTCCCATTTAGATGTTGTAAATGTCATGAACATGGGCACCTTTTCAAAAACTACCCAATGAACAATCTGGAGGATAATATCAAAACCAACATAGACAAAGATCTTGAAGGCTTTACCAGGGTGAGAGGCAAAGGGAAAGGAGGGGGGAAAAGCACCAAAGGAAACCTAGCGAGGTTAAGCAACCAAGTCATAATTGTTTCAGGATTTTAGAAGAAGAAGGTGGGAACAATGGAACAGACTAGGCACCAGAGGATAATCCTGTAGAGAAGGAAAAAGATGATAGCATGGAGGTTGTAAATGAGAACGAAAAACTAAAGGAGGACGTACAAAGCACTATGGAACTTCGGAAGGACCATGAGATGACCGCAAGTGAAGTTGGTACGGAGGACCAGGAACTTGTGGACACTCTTGAGAGGGAGAATCTTGATCTAGAAAACTTCCTGGGGCAGGGAACCAACAAAGGTGTTGATTCTCTATCACAAGAGGAGTTTGACAGAGTACAACAACTCTTCCTCTGGAGATCCCAAGAAAAGGCTGTTGGAGTCAAAAGGAACCATGATAGCCAGGAAAATAGAGGGGTAAACCCAATGGAGGTAACATCACAACACGCTACCAAGAACCCAGGTAGGAAAGGAGGAAGGAAGAGATAGAATGAGCTACTAACAGAGTGTGGGAAACTCATGATTAGCTCAGGAAAGATGACAGATATTACTAGTTACTTATTTACAAACCTTTCATAATGAAGCTCACAACCTAGAACATTAGGGGTATAGGAAGTAAAAGAAAACAAAGAAATCTTAGCAATAGAATAAAAGAAGAAAACCCAGATATGGTGTTCATATAGGAAACAAAATGTTCAATAGACAAAATCAAAGAGATACATGGCAAATGTCATATTAATTATGAGTATATAGAAGTCAAAGAAAACAACATAGAATGAGGAATTCTCACTCTTTGGAATCCCAAAAAAATTTAAATCCTGGATGCTAAAGCATCCAGGAACTACCTTTCAATGCTTATCCAACCTTTGTGTGACAAGGAACTCTATATAATCACAATTGTCTATGGTCCTCAAAAACTTGAAGACAAACTCAAGCTTCTCACCTCACTAGACGAGCTAAGAGAGAGACATTCTATTATGCCCTGGATTCTGGGAGGGGACTTGAACATGATCAAATCTCTTAAAGAGAGAAAAGGAAAGACCGGAATACTAGGGAGAGACTCCATTTCCTTCCAGAACTTCCTAAAAAATATGAGGCTAGTGGATACGGAGACAATAAATGGCACCTTCACCTGGAACAATAAGAGGGGAGGGGCTTCTCAAGTTGCCTCTAAGCTAGACTGATTCATAATCTCAGAGGATGTATTTCTTGCTGGCCTTGACTTGACTACTTTAATTCTTCCTTTTGGAGGCTCAGGCCACCAGCCTATCCAGCTTGAAGCTGCTTTTATAGGCACTCCGAAGAATAGACCTTTCGGGTTTGAAAATGTCTGGTTCACTCACCCTGACTTCATCACCAATATTAGAAAATGGTGGGTGGAAGACATGCTCATTCAAGGCACGAAGATGTTCCTACTACAATAGAGACTGAAACACATCAAAATCAGGCTTAAAGAATGGAACAAAAATGAGTTTGGCAATATTTCAAAGCGAAAAGAGAAGTTGAACAGAAACTTTAGGGAATTAACCAAATCGTAATCATTGATGGCTTTACCGAGGAAAGGAAAATGAAAGCTGACTCTCTTCAACAGGAATGGGAAAACAGATGCCAACAAGAGGAGACCTTCTAGGGACAAATCAAGAGTGCAATGGATTAAAGAAGGGGAAAAATACAAGGTTTTTTCACAAGTCAACCATGGATCATAGGGCACATAATAGGATTGTAAAACTCAAATATACTCAAGGGAAAGAGCTAACCACCCACAAAGAAATGGAATCTATTCTGGTACAACATTTTCAAAACGTAGCCAAGGAGCCTCTCTCAGACAAATCATAATTTATTAATAGCTCCACACAGTACATTCCAAAACTAGTAACTAGGGAAGAAAATTACAATCTCTACAGTCCAGTGACTTAAGAGGAGGTCAATGAAGTCATCAAAGAGATGCAAAATGGGAAATCTCCAGGATGGGATGGGTTCAATGTAGACTTCTTCAAAACATTCAGGGAAATATTCAAACAGGATATCCTTCATGTTGTGGAGGACACTAGAAAATCAAAAATAGTGCTAAGGGCGCTTAATGCATCTTTCATAGCCTTAATCCCAAAGCAGGAAAAAGCTATGACACCAGATAGATACAGACCCATAACTTTATGCAATGTGGTGTAAAAAATTATTTCTAAAGTAATTGCAAACAGACTCAAGCCCCTTCTTCCAGCTGTTGTGTCTGAGGAGCAAACTCGATATGTGGAAGGAAGGCAAATTCTCAATAACATCATTCAAGCTCAGGAGGTGGTTCATTCTCTTAAGAGCAATAAGCAAGCAGGTATGATCATACAACTTGACCTAAGGAAATATTATGATAAGCTAAGCTGGTCGTAAATCAGGGAGGTACTAAAAGAATATGGCTTTGACCACAACTGGATAAGATGGGTAATGGCCCTTCTTACCATAACTAGTTTTTAAATCCTACTTAATGGCTCTCCATCCATAACATTCAGGCCTTCAGGAGGTCTCAGACAAGGAGATCTGCTCTCCCCCTTCCTCCTTATTCTCATGATGGAAGGATTAGGCAATGCGATCAAGACAACCAAGATGGAAGGAAGAATCCAAGGTCTCAAACTAACCCTAAATGGGGACACATTGACTCATCAACAATTTGTGGATGACACCATGTTGCAGGGTACACCCATGATCAGGAAAGTGAAAGCTTTCAAAGAAATCCTGAAGTAAGCCTCACAAAATAAAAAAATTTCTTTTCAATACTGACATTGCCATTCAGAGAAAACTCTCTAGAATTCTCGGCTTTCAAAGAGATCAACTACCCTACAAATATCTGGGAATACATCTTACCGAAAAATCTCTGAGTAAGGATATTTGGTAGCCAATGACTAATAAACTGCAGGACAAAATCTGAAAATCAACAAGCAGATTTTTAAACTTAGTAGGAAGGCTAGTGCTAACAAAGGGTGTCTTGCAAACCATACCCATCTACATATTTTCTTCTCTTACTACCCCAAAAGGCGTTTTACAACACATCGGGAACATCCAAAGTGATTTTATTTGGGGAAATGGGGAAGAGAAAAAGAAATGGGCACTGGCAGCTTGGGAAAAGCTTTGCAAAACCTAAACAAATTCTTGGTGGAAAAACTTTGGTGGAGATGGCTAAAGGAAATGAGAACCCCTTGGGCTAAGCTATGGAAACAGAAGTATGCAAATTATTGGCAAGAAAGGGACAATATTCAAATGACAGGGTTCATCAAGGGCTCCCATATTCAGAACAATGATTGGGAGAATAGAGCTATTGTTCAGAAGCATAGTTTCTAGGAGATTAGAGATGGAATCCTAACCTAGTTTTGGGAGGATAACTGACAGCAGGAACCTAACCTATGCACAGAAGGGCTATACATTCTCAAAAATTACATTGACAATAAAGGGTTGCTTAGTGTTAGTGAGTTTTGGGATCAGACAAGGGACAATGGAAAATGGAGAACTTGGAGGGACCTAATATACAGTGAAGAAATCCATTTGAAAGCCCAGGGTGAAGCTCTTGCGGTGACCCTGGAACAAAGAAATATTTTGACTTCAACATCGTCTGACCAACTAAGATGGGGAAGAAACATTGAAGGCAACTTAAACCTCAAAGAAGCCAAAAGGATTTCCACTGGACTTGGCTTGATAAGATATGGAAGGACCTATGGCACAAACCGCACTGTATAATAATCAAACTATTCATATGGTTGGTACGTAAAAAAAAAAGTTCTCACTTGGGAAAATCTGAGAAAAAGAGTTTAGTTTGTCCATCTAGATGCCAGTTATGTGGCCTGCAAGAAGAAATGATGGATCACCTACTTAACCTGTGCACATTCACCTCTCACTTATGGAATTGGGTAGCATCAATCTTCAGGCAAACTGGTAGGGACGAAAGCAGCATCACTAGCACTTCGAAGAATTGGAGGAAAGAGTCCTCTAAAAATGAAACAATCAACAAAGTTTGGACTCTGATTCCAGGTTTTTTGATCTAGGATGTATGGAAGGAACGCAACACCAGGATTTTCAAGAACAGTACTAGCTCAACCGAGAGCATCATAGCTCAAATTTTAAGAGAGCTCAAAGAAACTTCAAGCACCCTTACAAAGAAACCCCCAAGAATCCTCCTTGAAACCAGGATGCTCATATTCTTTTGCATTTGGGTCTCTAGTCACCTCTCCCCCAGGGCATAAGCAAGGTAGTAGAAGATACAACAGTGGGGAAGGACTTCTCGCAACTGCCCCACCATGTATTTTTGAAATTTAATATAGATGGAGCCTCTAAGGGAAACCCTGGGGTTGCTGGTTATGGATGAGTCATAAGAGATGAACAGGGAATCATAAAAGTCATCTTTCATAGTCATTTTGGGAATGCCACAAATAATATGGTGGAACTCATGGCATTAGAGCAATGCCTGGAAATATTAATTGAATACAATTTACACAATACCATCATAGAGGCAGACTCTGAATTGAAAATTAATTTGGTCAAGAAGATAGGCAATGACACAACACTAGAAAAGGTATCAAACCACTGGCAGTTATTACGGGTCTATTAACATATTCAATTCCACATGAGAGCCACTCAGATTTATTCATGTGCGCAGAACTGCCAATAGATCAGAAGATCATTTGTCAAATGAGGGTGAGCTCTATACAAGAGATAACAGGAGCTATGCGTGGGAGATGACACCCTCAGGGAAACTGCACGAGGACTGTCACGGGCAGGAGACAACAAATAGGGAGTATTTTCAATGCATGAAAGACAAGCAGTAAATTGACTAATAGAGACAGTAGAATTTGTACCAATGATAGGGAAGAAGAAAGGGGTAAACAGTGAGTAGGTTTACAAGCAACCGACCTACGATGGTAGTGCATGCCAACATCTGATAGATTTCAGGCGGATAGTTGCATGGAAGATAGGCCATAAACAAACACGAAAAACTATATAGCTATAGATTAGGCCACCCATCGGGTTCGATTGGAATGTTAAAGCGTGTGCTTGTTGCAGGCCCAAAATCAAATCAGAACTGTCGGATCGACGATGACTGGATCACACAGGAGTCGGGTTATATAACTAATCGAGGGTTAATTCAGAAAATGGACCAGAAATTTCTTAGAAAGAGATGTTGATTTCTCATCAGGTCCGAATGGTAATTAAGAAGTGGGCTTGTTGGTTCATCCGAAATTGATCTTGGCCGTCGGATCTTCGAGTGCTGGATCGCTCGTTCTTCAGGCTAACAAGTCACTCTCTGCTGATTTGTGGGCCATTGGCTTTTGTGGGCCATAGGTTTTTGTGGGCCCTCCTCACTAACGAGTGATGGGATCTTTATTGTGCTGGACTTCTGAAGTTTAGCGGACCCGATAGTGCATTAGCACTTTTCTTTTTATCTTTAAGGTTAAGAAGAAAATAAGGTTTTCTAATGCGAAGCTTGAAGTTTGAGCAGTCCACTTGTGGTGTATGCACTAGTTTTGTAGTTTTGTTTGAATCAGGTGTTGCTATTCTTGGCACCGTCTTGCAAAGTGTACATTATGTAATTATTTTTGTTGATTAATCAAAGGCCCACTCTTACTGGATCAAAAAAAAAAGAGGACATGTAACAATAGTCTAATTTTTTATGAGAATTTAGCTAATATACACTACAACCCTTTTTCTAAAATTATAAAGCAATAGAATTGCAATGTAGTACACTTGTTGAAGAATAAGTCACATAGTGGAGGAATGAGTTTGAAATCTAGGTTTTGAATTTTAGATTGACGTCCTATGAGATTTTTGCCAATATATGCTATAATCCTTCTTGCAAAATTGTAATGTAATAGAATTGCAATGCAATACACTTATTAAAGAATGACTAAAATAGTGCACCAATAATTGAGGTTTTGAGTTTTAAATTAAGGTTTAATTAAAAATAACAAAATTAGTTTCAAATTTAGGTTTTGAGTTTTAGTTTAAAGTTTAATTAAACATAATCAGTGTACGTACTTATATTATAAAACTGGAATTAAACATGTAACTATTAGTATTACAATAATAGTACATTAATAACAAAATTAATAAATTTTATATTAAAATTACAAATATTAAAAGAATAATTAATTAAAATAATAAGGATTAAGAATCTATATTTTTAAATAAAAATTAACATATTAAAACATAGCTCAACCATACAATATTAAATAATATATTAAATCACAATCAATAAATATATTACAGTAAAATTAATAAATATACTCTATAAAATTAATTTTGTTATTAATATATTATTATCTATAAATTCAAATATTACACATACATTAATATATGAAATTATACATAATTATAAATTCTTCTAATATTAATAACAATTAAGCTATAGTATTAACATTCATAAAATTTATGTATTATCATTAATATTCATAAATAATGTTCATAATAGTTACATTTTAGACATTAAAAATAATAATAATAAAATATAATTTTGACAATACAGATATTAACATTAATGTTATTAATAATAAAGTTAATATATTGTTAATAATTTCATATAATAATTATTTATGTAATAATATTATTTAATGTAATAATTTAATATATTTTGTTAACTAGCTCAAATTGTTAATGTGACTAACATAATCATTAATGGTTATCTTTAATTAATTATAATTTCTCATTTTCAATCTTATTAAAGACTAAAAATTATAGTAGGTTGTAATTAATCATTTATTAATGTATTAACTGACATAAAGTATTAATAGTTTGATTATTATCTAATATATAAAACCATAATTTATGAATATCAATACTATTGGTTACTTATTAATATTATTGTGTTTAACTCTTAATATAAGTATTATAAATAACATCTATATTTTTATATTAATCAATATAATATATATTTATATTATTGTTAATATATTAATATTAGTATTATCATTAATGTTAATATTACTATTAACATTGATATTAATGTGTGCCTCTTATTGTAAAATATGTGTTACAATTTAAACATCCATGCCCATTAAAACATGTCTTACAATTTACACTATGCCCATGAACTTCGGCGGTTGAACTTTTGAAGCCATAGCTATACCACACCCTAAAAATTATTTAGGTTTACATTTTAGTCTTAATATAATATGACATAGTTTTGATGTTTATGTTATCTAATGAAACCTCGTGTGTGTGTGTGTTGTGTGTGTGTGTGTCTATATAAATATATATACAATGAAATTTTGGAAGCATAGTTGTAGAATGATGGTTGGAGCTTTGGAGGCATAACTGTAACACTTGACTTTTTAGTTGATGACATGTTTCAAATGACAAGTTTCAAATTTTAAATATAAAATTACATGTTTTAATATAATATAATATGACACATCGTGTATATATAGTATGAAAAGCATTATATATTATAGATACGAAATGATTTTAGAATAATATGACAATGAAGGTTTTATTTTTTTAGTGTAATATGAGATTACCAAATAATGAAAATCGTGGTAAACTATAATGGTTTTGTATTTAGTAAAAGGCCTACTATATTAGATTGTTTTAATTCCATGATATTTTTTATGTTTTCAAAGTTTTGATATGTAAGTGGGTAGGTTTTATAAAAAAATAGGTTTTGTTTTAATATACTCGAATATAATATAATATAAGATGTTTTAATATTAATATTCATAGTCAATCATGATCAAACCATGTTCAACTATTGTCAAACTATGTCTGAATATGTTTGACAATCAACACTCTTCAACTTTGGTAAAATATAATTGCATACTATTATTAGTTAATATTAATAATTCAACACAGTCAACTACATTAGATAAATGTAGTCAAAACTTGATAGACAATTTTTAAATAACTGACCATGATCAAATTCGTCAACCCTATGTTTACCATATTTAGCATATTCAACTTGATGACATACTCAAACATAGTCAACCTTTCAAAGGTCAACATAAGAAACCATAGTCAACCATGTTCAACTGGAGTCAAACAATCATTAGCCATAGTAGAAAAATAGTTGGTGATGTTTAACAATAATCACAAATTGTCAGCGATAGTCTAACCATGGTGATCACAATAGTTTACTATGATTGACCATAGTTATCTAAGGTTACCATGGTCAACCATTGCCAACCAGAGTTTATTATATTTAGCATGGTTGATGATCCAGATGGATATTAGTCGCCACCTGCCTATTCCACTTTGACACCAACATTGTCTCTTTCAGTTTTTTGGTTTCCTTAGTTGTAGAACAATTTACTATTTTTGGCAGTTTTTCGGGTCTTAAACTTCTGGAGCCATTTTGGGGCCCTAAACGACGTTTTTTTGGAAAGCACAAAGGCTAATTACACCCCAAATCGGCTTGCCCAATTTTTTTGGCCTCATCTTAAAGATATTCAAAATGAGGTATTATGATGGTCAAATGGAGACCATATGCCAAAGTTACGACCACGAGAAGTTGATGTACCAATTTACCCCAATGGGCCCCACAGTTTTGGTGCTTCATCTCATGGGGTTAGGTTTTTGGATGTTTAGGGTTTTCCATTATTTCTCAATGATAAATAGGTCTTCGAGCCTCATTGTAACACATTTCAGAGGCATGTAGCAACCACATATCTGCTTACAGATAAGTTACCATTGCCCAAGCTAGTTTATTTCCACTTTGTATGCAAGCATATCTTAATTCTTTGATATTAAAGAAAATAAGTTTTATTTCTACCTGAACCCTATGTTTATGTTTAGATTTTTATTTTGTTGCATTCCTGCATAAGTCTGAATCATCTTAACATGCACTAGAAGTAAAGGCACTCCTCCCTAGTACCACTATAAGAAGATGTCACAGTCTAAGATGCTGACTAGTTGTATTGAGGGATTCCTGCTTCGAGAGAGCAATGCTTGGAGTTTGTTTCGAATTAGGACATGTTGAGGAGACTTAAAGCTTGGATCCTCTTTTAGAGAGAACAAAGCCATGTCACAAGGAGTGCTTGAAATGTCAGTCCTTAGATTAAATACCATGCCACTTTGTAGGTGGCTTCCAATCACTACATGACACTTGTACCTCTTCACTAAACTACCCTGATGTGGATATACCATAATAACTTATAATAGGTTGTTGTGAACTTGATCCATTTTCTATTATTTTCCTAACTAACCTATCTTATAAAAGGGGGAGAGTGTCCTCATTCTCACAACTTAGTCACTAGATCATCCATATCTTCTTGACATAATCATATTGTAGACCTTTTTTTTCGTAATTCAAGTGTTAAAGCTTGGGTGAATTATTGGGAACTAGGGTTTGTGTGAGATAAAATTAAGAGAAGTATCTCAACACAGGATTTAACATGTTGCATGACCTAAGGCTTGTGAGATGAAACCTTAGAAAATAGTTGGAGCACTTAATGCTAACGGAGCTTGTGTCATGTAGGTTTAAATAAATCTTGTTGGGAATTTTTTTATGAGAGAAAAGATTCCAACTACGATATTGTTGGTTTGATTCTAGCTTGTAGTGGAAGCTTTGATGCATATAAGAGAGCTTAGTGAGATGCCTTGATATCCTACAATATTGTTGACCAAAAATTGTAGATATTAAATGCTCTATCTAAGGTTTAGAAGGAGCTATATTGTTTTTGCTAGGGCACACTAGAAATAAATGTTGTATAACAAAGAGTGTCTAAGCCACTGTATTTTATCTTCATTTATGTTGTAATTTGAACTATACGCTTCTTTTCTAAAATTGTGTGACGTATTTCTAAGAATTTCACCTACATTTCAATTTATAATAGACAAATTAGGTATTTGGGAATTGAGAGTGATGTGAGCCAGGGGAGAGTCGGTTGAATCCACCATATGAGCCTCGTGATCACATGGAATCTCAATATTCCTTGTATTAACCATGGTAAATCCATTATCATTTTCAACAACAGTTCTCCGAAGATCACATTCATTCATTTGTAGCTTCTACCATTTGATGTCCAACAAAATTGTTTTGAATGATTTAAAGTCACACTCAATTATATCTTCCAAACACCTATATCGAGTTTTAGAGACTTTTGGATGTCTGCCACTTCTAGAAGAAATATTAATGACTTGAAATACTTTAGAAATCATACTACTAGAATATTTCATCTTTTCATCCATCTTTTTGATGTGAAATTTGTGGCCATTACACCACGTAAACTCGTAGTGTTTCAATTGTGTAATGTCACACATGTAAAAATTGAATTCTCAATTTATAATAATATTTATACCTAGAAATTATTCAAATTAACAAAAAGACACAACATATAAATCAATATATTATTAAAAAAGCTAAATAGTATTGGGGGATATGCTAACTTGTTTATCTTTTAAACCATTTTCTAAATAAATTTCCTCTTTGTATTATTGGTATCTCTCTCATGTTCAACAATATTATTACATTTTTTGAATTACATTTTGAAACTTGTTTGTTTAAAAAGTTTGAATTTTTTTGGCAAACGGTAAGGGAAGTGACAAGAGTTTCTTATTGTTGTTATAGTCGTCGAACTCTTATTTAGTCTAGGCCTATGTTTATCCTTTTTTCATCAGCTATTTTTATTTTCTTTTCAATTCTAAAATGAGAGTTTTCATTCTGTAATTTTCATGTACCTTTTCCAATTCTTATTATGATAAAGGTTTTTCTAGGTTCTATTAGTTTTGTCTCATTGTTGTTGGTTGGTTTATTATGGTTTGAAGCCGGGTGTTATTTATTTTTTGTGAGGTTTTTAATATAAACTTTATACGTTTTAATGGATGCTTGAAGGTTTTGGCTTTATATATTAGGAATCCATAACGTGTATCATAGCTTTAAGAGTGTTATGAATCCACAAGATTGTGTGCATGGTTTTGTTTTGCATATTGAAGGTTGTTTGTTGCAACCTAGGGATTTTTTACATAGTGAAGGATTCTCATGTGTCTTTTTAATTGTGCAAATTGCCAATGGTTGTCCTCTGTAATTGTCCACGATGTGTTATCATTAATGATATATATGATAAAAATCAATGATAAATACTATATTATTTTGTATTTTAATGGAGTTTTGCGAATATTGTGTATACGTTATAGTTTTACTAGATGAACAACTCGTTCTATGAAAATGCGTTAAATCATTTATAGCTTAATATAGACTTTTCAGATTTTTTATTAAATATAATGCAAAATATATATATTGGATTGTGAGACAATCTTTTTTTCTTATCACATAGATTGTATTTTGTGACTATACTTGCAAGGTGATGGTGATGTATGCCCATATTCCCAGGAGAATCGATAGAGGTAATATAATCATTTGCATTGAAGTAATTATTATCTTGCTCATTTTCTAAATTATGAGGTTGGGACATGGACATATGGATGACTAGATCCACGTGCATTTTCAATAGGAGTTGTTATTATCTCTTTGTGTTTCATTAAATTTTTACATGATTGCCCATTCTCTTCATTGAGATTAACATTGTAATTTGGTTAAATATAAAATTTAATAAAAGTTAAAGTTTAGAGAAGTTAACTTAATTAGATTGGCTTTTAATATTTTAAGAGAATTTGGTTAATATATATTTTGAATCTATTTTTTTTTTACAATTTTTTTCTCCTCTCTCTTTAATTAAATTAAGTATAAAAATTAATAAAAATTAAAGTTTAGATAAATCAAATTAATTAACTTAAACTATCACAAAAAACAAACCATATAAATGAAATCAAATTTTTAACCATTCATCAATATTTACAAAAGTGCTTATATTCGCCCAAAATGATGAACATTTGTTATTATATTATATGGCTTGAACTTGTGAATAATTAAAGTTATATTATTTTTAATTTAATTCTCACACAACATTCACAATTAACCTGTTCATCATTTTTTTAATGTATAAATAAATATCAATGAATATTGTATTTCTCAAACTTTATACAGATTTTATAAATTTATTTTAATATTAAAAATATATATATATATATACTATTATTAATATTAATGTATTTTCAATTACAAAAATACAAATATTAAAACTGCAATAAAGTTTAAATAAAGTTTATAAAACTATTATTTCTATTATTAATAAAATAAATTTAAAAGTCTTAATAAAAGAGTGTTTAATATCATTATGAGGACATGTAACAATGGTCTAGTTTGTTATGAGAATTTAGCTAATGCACAGGACATCTCTTTTTGCAAATTCTAATGAAATAGAATTGCAATGCACTACAATTGTTAAAGAATAGCCAGTTTCAAGTCTAGGTTTTGAGTTTTAGATTGAGGTGAAGTTTTGTGTGAGAATTTAGCCAATGTACTCTACAACTCTTCTTGCGAAATTGTAATGTAATAGAATTACAATGCAATATACTTGTTAAAGGATAACTAACATAGAGCACGAATGGGTTTCAAATTGAGGTTTTGAGTTTTAAATTAAGGTTTAATTAAAAATAACCAGTGTAATACCTATATTATAAAGCTAGAAGTAAATAACTCTATGTTGTGTGTGATTGAATATTTTTTATAAAGAATGGTTGGTTTCTTTGAATATTACCATAATAATACATTAATAATAAAATTAATAAATTTTATATTAAAATTACAAATATTAAAAATACAATTAATTAAAATAATAAGGATTAATAATCTATATTCTCAAATAGAAATTAACATATTAAAGCATAACTCAATCATATAATATTAACTAATATATTAAATCACAATCAATAACCATAGTACAATAAACTTAATAAAATAAGCTTAATAAATATACTCTATAAAATTAGGTTTATTATTAAAATATTATTATCTATATATACAATTACTAGAAATATATTAATATATCAAAAATTATACATAATAAGAAATGTTTCTTATATTAATAACAATTAAGGTATAATATTAAAAATAATAAAATTTATGTATTATCATTGATATTCATAAATAATGTTCATAATAGTTACATTCTAGATATTAACAATAATAATAATGAAATATAATATTGACAATACAAATATTAACATTAACTTCATTAAAAATAAGGTTAATATATTGTTAATAATTTCATATAATAATTATTTATGTAATAATGTTATTACATGTAATAATTAAATAAATTTTGTTAACTAACTCAAATTGTTAATGTGATTAACATAATAATTAATGGTTAACTTTAATTAATTATATTTGATCTTTTCAATCTTACTAAACACTAACAATTATAGTAGGTAGTAACTAATCATTTATTAATGTCTTGAGCCATATGAACTATTAATAGTTTAATTATTAAATAATACATAAAACCATAATTTATGAATATAAATACTATTGATTATTTATTAATATAAATCTATTTTATTAATATAAATCTATTTATATTATTTCGTTAAAGCATTAATATAAGTAATATAAATAACATATATTTTTATATTAATCAATATAATATATATTAATATTAATGTTAATAAATTAATACTAGTATAATATATATTAATATTATTGTTAATATATTAATATTAGTATTATCATTAATGTTAATATTACTATTAACATTGTTATTAATGTGTGTCTTTTACTCTAAAATATGTGTTACAATTTAAATAGCCATGCCCATTAAAACATGCGTCTTAAAATTTACACTACGCCCATGAACTTTAGTGGTTGAACATTGGAACCCATAGCTATACCAAACCATAAAACTTATTTATTTTTAAATTTTAGTGTTAATATAATATGACATAGTTTTGATGTTTATGTCATCTAATAAATCCTAGTGTCTATATATATATATATGGTGAAATTTTGCAACCATAGTTGTAACCCACCCTAAAACGGTTACTATTCGAGAACAGTTGTTGGAATTTTGGATGCATAACTATAACACTTAACTTTTCATTTGATGACATGTTTTAAATGACAACTTTTAACTTTTAAACATAAAATTATAGGTTTTAATATAATATAGTATGATAGTTTGTATATATTATACATATATATTTATTTTATCATAATTGTTATATGTTATACATATGAAATGATTTTATAATAATATGACAATGAAGGCTTTAAATTTTTAGTCAATATGAGATTATAAAATAATGTAAAACATGTAAACCATAATGCTTTTGTATTTATTAAAAGGTCTATTGTATTAGATTGTTTGAATTTCATGCTATTTTTTATGTTTTCAAAGTTTTAATATGTAAGCGGGTAGGTTTTACAAAAGAATTAGGTTTGGTTTTAATATAATATAATATGTTTTATTATTAAATTTATATTTAAGTTTGTTATTAAGTTTAAGTTTTTAAGTTGTTATTATTACTTGATTTAGGTTTTTCATGATTATTTTAGTATAAATACTCAATAATTTTTAAACCATGTTCAACCATTGCCAAACTATATCTGAATATGTTTGACAATCAAGACTCTTCAACTTTGGTAAAATATAATTGCATATTATTATTGATTAATGTTAGTAGTTGAACAAAGTCAACCACATTAGATAAATGTATTCAAACCTCAATATACAATGTTTAAATAATTGACCATGATAAAACTTGGTAAACCCTATGTTGACCATATTTAGCAGTATTCAACTTGACAATATTCAACATGATGAGATAGTCAAACATATTCATCCTTTAAAAGGTCCACATAAACAACCATAGTCAACCATGTTTAACTGCAGTCAAACAATCATTAACCATAGTAAAAAAATAGTTGGCGATGTTTAGCAATAATCACACATTGTGAGTCGTAGTCTAACCATGGTTATCACTATGGTTTACTATGATTAACCATAGTTATCTATGGTTACCATGGTCAACTATTGGGAACCATAGTTTACTGTATTTAGCATGGTTGATGATCAAGGTTGATATTAGTGGCCACCTTCCTATTCCACTTGGACCCCAACATTATCTCTTTCAGTTTTTTGGTTTTCTTAATTGTAACAAAATTTACTATATTTGGCATTTTTCAGGTCCCAAACATCTCGAGCAACTTTGAGGCCCTAAACAACGTTTTTTGGGAAAATGAAGAGGTTAATTTTGCCCCGAATGGCCTTTTCGATTTGTCTTTGACCTCATCTAAAAGATCTTCAAAATGAGGTATTATGATAGCTGAACAGAGATCATATGTCAAACGTTACGACCCTGGGAAGTTGATGTACCAATTTACCCCAATGGGGCCCATAGTTTGGGTGATTCTTCTCTTGGGATTAGGTTTTTGGTTGTTTAGGGTTTTCCATTGTTTCTCAATAATAAATAGGTCTTCAAGCCTCATTGTAACACTGTTCAGAGGCATTTAGGTGCCACATCTCTTCTTAGAGCGGAGCTACCATTACCTGAGCTAGTTTATTTCCATTTTGTATGCAAGCATATTTCAATTCTTTGATATTAATGACATGAATTTTTATTTCATAACATGCACTAGGAGTAAAGGCACTCCTCCCTAGGACCACTACAAGAAGATGTCATAGTCTAAGATGTTGACTAGTTGTATTGAGAGATTCTTGTTTCTAGAGTGCAATAATTGGTGTTTGTTTTGAATTATGACATGTTGAGGAGAATTAAAGCTTGGATACTCTTTTGGAGAGCACAAAACCGTGTCATGAGGAGTGCTTGAAATGCGAATCCTCAGCTTAAAGACCACACTACTTTAGATGTGGCTTCCAATCAGCACATGACACTTGTACATCTTCATTAAACAACCCTAATGTGGATATATCCTAATAACTTATATTAGGTTGTTGTGCACTTGATCCATTTCCTATTATTTTCCTAACTGACCTATCTTATAAAAGTGGGAGATTGCCCTCATTCACGCAACTTAGAAACTAGATCATCCATATCTTCTTGATGTAATCATATTGTATCCCATTTTTTTGTAATGCAAGGGTTAAAGATTGGCTGGATTATTGGGAACTAGGGCTTGTGTGAGATAAAATTAAGAGAAGTATCTAAGCATCAAAATTAACATGTTCCATGACCTAAGGCTTGTGAGATGAAATCTTAGAAAATAACTGGAGCACTTAATGCTAATGGACCTTGTGTCATGCAACTTTAGATAATTCTCGTTGAGGACATTTTTTATGAGAGAAAAGATTCCAACAGTGATATTTTTGGTTTGGTTCTAGCTTGTAGTGGAACCTTTGATGCAGCTAAGAGAGACTGATGAGATGCCTTGATAGCCTACAATAGTTGTAACCCACCCTAAAGCGGTTACTATGTACATATATTATAGATATATTCTAGAACAGTTGTTGGAATTTTGGATGCATAACTATAACACTTAACTTTTCATTTGATGACATGTTTTAAATGACAAATTTTAACTTTTAAACATAAAATTATAGGTTTTAATATAATATAATATGACAGTTTTTATATATTATACATATATATTAAGTTAAAATTATAGGTTTTAATATAATATAATATGACAGTTTGTATATATTATACATATATATTTATTTTATCATAATTGTTATATGTTATACATATGGAATGATTTTATAATAATATGACAATGAAGGCTTTAATTTTTTAGTGCAATATGAGATTATAAAATAATGTAAATCATGTAAACCATAATGCTTTTGTATTTATTAAAAGGTATATTGTATTAGATTGTTTGAATTTCATGCTATTTTTTATGTTTTCAAAGTTTTAATATGTAAGCGGGTAGGTTTTACAAAAGAATTAGGTTTGGTTTTAATATAATATAATATGTTTTATTATTAAATTTATATTTAAGTTTGTTATTAAGTTTAAGTTTTTAAGTTGTTATTATTACTCGATTTAGGTTTTTCATGATTATTTTAGTTTTAATTTTAGTATAAATACTCAATCATTTTTAAAACATGTTTAACCATTGCCAAACTATATCTGAATATGTTTGACAATCAAGACTCTTCAACTTTGGTAAAATACAATTGCATATTATTATTGATTAATGTTAGTAGTTGAACAAAGTCAACCACATTAGATAAATGTATTCAAACCTCAATATACAATGTTTAAATAATTGACCATGATAAAACTTGGTATACCCTATGTTGACCATATTTAGCAGTATTCAACTTGACAATATTCAACTTGATGAGATAGTCAAACATATTCATCCTTTAAAAGGTCCACATAAACAACCATAGTCAACCATGTTTAACTACAGTCAAACAATCATTAACCATAGTAAAAAAATAGTTGGCGATGTTTAACAATAATCACACATTGTGAGTCGTAGTCTAACCATGGTTATCACTGTGGTTTACTATGATTAACCATAGTTATCTATGGTTACCATGGTAAACTATTGGGAACCATAGTTTACTGTACTTAGCATGGTTGATGATCAAGGTTGATATTAGTGGCCACCTTCCTATTCCACTTGGACCCCAACATTATCTCTTTCATTTTTTTGGTTTTCTTAATTGTAACAAAATTTACTATATTTGGCATTTTTCAGGTCCCAAACATCTCGAGCAATTTTGAGGCCCTAAACAACGTTTTTTGGGAAAATGAAGAGGCTATTTTTGCCCCGAATGGCCTTTTCGATTTGTCTTTGGCCTCATCTGAAAGATCTTCAAAATGAGGTATTATGATAGCCAAACAGAGATCATATGTCAAAAGTTACGACTCTGGGAAGTTGATGTACCAATTTACCCCAATGGGGCCCATCGTTTGGGTGATTCTTCTCTTGGGGTTAGGTTTTTGGTTGTTTAGGGTTTTCCATTGTTTCTCAATAATAAATAGGTCTTCAAGCCTCATTGT
The DNA here is from genome assembly GCA_031772625.1 of Pinus tabuliformis. Lineage (NCBI taxonomy): Eukaryota > Viridiplantae > Streptophyta > Pinopsida > Pinales > Pinaceae > Pinus > Pinus tabuliformis. Next base: position 689,052,905 of record CM062817.1, on the reverse strand, counting down.
AACACTGTTCAGAGGCATTTAGCTGCCACATCGCTTCTTAGAGAGAAGCTACCATTACCTGAGCTAGTTTATTTCCATTTTGTATGCAAGCATATTTCAATTCTTTGATATTAATGACATGAATTTTTATTTCATAACATGCACTAGGAGTAAAGGCACTCCTCCCTAGGACCACTACAAGAAGATGTCATAGTCTAAGATGTTGACTAGTTGTATTGAGAGATTCTTGTTTCTAGAGTGCAATACTTGGTGTTTGTTTTGAATTAGGACATGTTGAGGAGAATTAAAGCTTGGATACTCTTTTTGAGAGCACAAAACCGTGTCATGAGGAGTGCTTGAAATGTGAATCCTCAGCTTAAAGACCACACTACTTTGGATGTGGCTTCCAATCAGCACATGACACTTGTACATCTTCATTAAACAACCCTAATGTGGATATATCCTAATAACTTATATTAGGTTGTTTTGCACTTGATCCATTTCCTATTATTTTCCTAACTGACCTATCTTATAAAAGTGGGAGATTGCCCTCATTCACGCAACTTAGAAACTAGATCATCCATATCTTCTTGATGTAATCATATTGTATCCCATTTTTTTGTAATGCAAGGGTTAAAGATTCGCTGGATTATTGGGAAATAGGGCTTGTGTGAGATAAAATTAAGAGAAGAATCTAAGAATTAAAATTAACATGTTCCATGACCTAAGGCTTCTGAGATGAAATCTTAGAAAATAACTGGAGCACTTAATGCTAATGGACCTTGTGTCATGCAACTTTAGATAATTCTCGTTGAGGACATTTTTTATGAGAGAAAAGATTCCAACAGTGATATTTTTGGTTTGGTTCTAGCTTGTAGTGGAACCTTTGATGTAGCTAAGAGAGACTGATGAGTTGCCTTGATAGCCTACAATATTGTTGGCCAAAAATTGTAGATGGTAAATGTTCTAGCTAAGATTTAGAGGGACCAATATTGTTTTTGCTACGAGCACACTAGAAAGAAATGTTGTGTAAAATAGAATATCTAAGGCATTGTATTTTATCTTCATTTATGTTATAATATGAACTGTACCCTTGGTTTCCACAATTGTGTGATGTATTTATAAGGATTCCACCTACATTTTGAATTATAATAGACAAATTAGGTATTTGGGAATTGAGAGTGATGCGAGCCAAGGGGGAGTCGGTTGAAGCCCCCATATGAACTTCCAAAATCACATGGAATCTCAATATTCCTTGTATTAGCCATTGTAAATCAAATAGCATGTCCAACAACAGTTCTTCCAAGATCACATTTATTCATTTGTAGCTTTTACCATTCGACACCCAAAAAATTTGTCTTGAAAGATTTAAAGTCACACTCAATTATAGCTTCCAAATACCTGTATCGATTTTTAGAGATTTCTCGATGTCTGTCACTTCTAGAGGAAACATTAATGACTTGAAATAATTTGAAAATCCTACTATTAGAAGTTTTCATCTTTTAATCCATATTTTTGATGTGAATTTTGTTGCCATTACCCCACATAGCCTCGTAGTGTTTCAGTTGAGTAATGTCACACATGTATAAAATGAATTCTCCATTGATAATAATAATAGTTATACCTAGAAATTATGCAAATTAAGAAAAAGACACGGCATAAAAATTAATATATTATCAAAAAAGACTAAATAGTACTAGGGGATATGCTTACCTATTTATGTTTTAAACCATGTTCTAAATAAATTTTCCTCTTTGTATTATTGGTATCTCTTTCACTTTCAACTTCATTGACCAATGTAACCACACCATGCCATGATAAGTTACCACCAATTTATTTTTTCCATCGTTCAATCCATAAAATCATCCAATCAATGTTGTTTGCAATGTATAAATGTAATGCATCCCACTCTCTTCCAAATATATTAAAAGAAAAAAATTCACATATGATTAGTTAACAAAGTATACCTTCATAATAAAGGATTATGTTGGAAGCCTGAAAATTTAATAAGTATGATGTAGATTAAAAAATGTCAAATGTGTTATAAATTTGCACCATTTTCTTACATGCCACTTTCCTCGTTCAACTTTTGCCAATAGGGGCTTCCCTTAATATGGTGTAGATTTAAATCAATAATTAAGATACAAATGGACATTCATGTAATAAGAATTTATAACTTAAAATTGGGGTTGAAAAAGCTTCACGAAGTGAGGCATAGGGAGGCGCCTGCCACCCATTCGACCTTAATTATAGTTAAAGTTGGGTGGCATGACACCCGCCAACCATGAAAGCACATGTACATTGATTCTAATTAATGAGAGGAATTTTTATTACTTGCAACAGGATGATGGTGGTGGTAGTAGAGATGTTTGTTCAAGCATGGCGCCTATCGCTTTATGTGGTCGAACAAGGTATCAACTAAGAATTAATATGGGAAATATTACCTCATGTAATGGCTTCAAGGAGCCATTACAGTATTTTTTACAATGGTCAAGTTTCCCTGGTACAAGGTGCACCTAGGATGATTCCAAGATTTTTCAGTAAAAGCGCGCCTTCAATACTTTTACAGGAAATTTCCTTGTGGATTTACAACACTAGGTGGTAGAAAAAATAGTACTCCTGGTCAATTGATATACACTAGAGAAAAAATGAAATGTGTTAGGGTGACTTTTGCATAGATGGGAATTTCGTTGCTTTATACATCACTAAGCTAAGTTCACTATTCATGTATTGTTGTCATCAACTCTATGCTAGTCTTTATGGGGACTAGGAACTATGATAGTTAGCGAGTCTTGGCATTATTCCTTATTAACCATGGTCATCAGATGTTTCATTTTCTTGATCAACATTCTAGTTATTTAAAGGGTTTTGTTTTAGTCCTAGTTACATTTTCTATTGATGGGGCCAATTTTTTTAGTTGGTGGACTAGAATGCATAGGTTGGTCTAGTGACATTGGGTTCTCCTTGTCCTCAAAGGACCTCAAGTTCTTGGTGGTTTCATTGAGGTTTGGATGTGCCTCTATAGAGAGAGAGGGCATGATTAACCTCTCAGCTTGTGAATGTTAGCCCCAGCCCGTGTATATGTCTAGAAGGTACATATTTACATTTTGGGGTTATTCTATATGGGTGTATTGATGTTTATTGTTATGGAAATAGATTTTCAGTTTCCAGGAAGTATTTTCATACAGTTTCGAGTGCAATCTCTCATAAACAACAAAGATCTAGAAGTAGAATTCGAGAGAGGGGTCGACAGGAAAGACACCTTGTGGGAGATTCAATTCATGGTGAGGCCCTATACCTCAATCTAGCCCACATGCTTGGAATCGAGGACTTACTTCCTCCCAAGAAATTGGCTATATTTTTTAGTAATTACCTAGTGGAAAACAAATATGGTATGAGTGAGGAAGGTAGAATTTTGGAAAATTTTATAAACGCATGTAATATTATGATATAATGGAACTTATTAAATTCACAAAAAAGGAAAAAAGAAATATGTAACCATGCAAGAGAGACCACTAGTCTATAGAGAATGAGACATATGAAAATTTTAATGACTAAACATTTCAATGAAATGATAGAAATAGGGGGCTAAATTTGTTACAAACATTCACTAGATAAGGTTTTATATCATATTTTACTTGAAATTTGCATTAGTATATAAAAAAAAAAAACATAAGTATTTAAAATTGTGTGTGTAGGGGGCTAAATTTGTTACAAACATTCACCAGATAAGAGAATGATAAAAACATAAATGATGAAAGGTTTTATGTCATATTTTACTTGAAATTGCATTAGTATAAAGAAAAAAAGATAAGTATTTAAAATTCTGTGTAACTTCTTAGATTCACAAAAAAAAGAAAAAAGAAATATATAACCATGAAAGAGAGACCACTAGTCTATAAAGAATGATACATATGGAAAATTTTAATGACTAAACACTTCAATAAAATGAGACAGATAGGGGGCTAAATTTGTTACAAGCATTCACCAGATAGGAGAAATATAAAAACATAAATGATGAAAGGTTTTATATCATATTTTACTTGAAATTTGTGTTAGTATAAAGAAAAAACATAAGTACTTAAAATTGTGTGTGTGTGTGTGTGTGTGTGTGTGTGTGTGTGTACTCACTGATTATATGTAACTTAGAGTTAGATTGGTATACCATGTTTGAAGAAATATGCATTCTCAATATATGGTTTATATTTGCAAAATTAATTTAGATTCATATATATATATTTATAAAGGTAATCGATACAATTGGATTAAATTTTAAAATAAATTATATTAAATACATGATAATATAAACAGAATTTCCAAAATTACGATAAAATTTATAAATTAAATTTATGATGTTAAGAAATTTTTATTTAAATAATGCTCGAGAGTAAACATGTTTTTTTGGAATCTTAGAAAAATACGACACTAAAAAAATTAAAATTCTCTTACACTTCAAAGAAACCAAGATATACAATAACAAACACCTATCACATATAAGAATCAACCAATTTCTAATTTAAATTATGACATTATTAATAACCATAATATGGATAAATGAAACAATAAGAACATATAAGATTAACAACCTTTCAATTGTTTTTCATAAAAACATCCCAAAAGGTAATATCAATAAATGGAATTAGATATTAAATCATTATTTAAATAATGCTTGAGACTAAACATGCTTTTTTGGAAGCTTAGAAAAATACGACACTAAAAGTAAATAAAAATTTCTATTGCACTTTAAATAAACCAAGATATAGACTAACAAACATCTGTCATATATAAGAGCCGACCAATTTCTAGTTTAACTTATGACATTATTAATGACCAAAGTATGGATAAATGAAATAATAAGAACATATGAGATTAACAACCTTTCAGTTATTTTTTATAAGAACATCCCAAAAGATAATATCAATAAATGGAATTAGATAATAAATTGCACTGATTGTATGAATGATGCTCTAAATCCCCATATAAGGGAGAGGTGTAGGTATTAGATGTGTTGGTATTATGATAGTTTATGTCTTTGTCTGAAATATATTTTGGTCTAGCCTTTAGCTACATATGTGATGATTTCAATCGATGAATTGTAACACTAATATGTATAGTTTCATATTGATATAGCTATGGATAGAAAGAAGATATACCATCATTGAGAATTTAGAAGATCATTGTTGAGATATAGAGAGGTTATTAAAAATTATTTGGTGTGCTAGTAACATGTTAACTGGTGCTTTCATGTATACTAATATGCTTTATTGCACCAAGAATAATGAAAAACACAATTTTATGAGCGGTGTCAAACTTCTTGGAAACTATAGATATTTGAACTCAGTGGCCACTAATTATGTGTTGTCACAATATATCCAGCCGCTAGCAACAGAATTTGTGAAGGGAGAGAATATACCAATCATATGTAGATGGATGGATAGAGAGTAAAAGATGCATTTTGCCCTAGATTGTGCAGTGTAGGGATTCTTTGAGGTCAATAAAGTTAATTGTTACTATGTTGTTTTAAGCTAGCCATAAATCTAGTGTAGTCGAAATATCAACATAAAAATTAAATAGCGACACTCTTTTTAAAGGATGAATTTTGTGTTGAAATATATTTATATTACTACAAAATAAATAATTCCAAACAAAGCCTTTTATTTTATGCCTCTTCTTGAAAGAATTAACATCTACATTTTTTATGTTTTTGATGAATTTTAGGTAGATAAAATATTTTATTAGTTGTTTAAGTTTTTATTTGAAGTACAATTTTGATAATTTAATCCAATCCAAAATTCATTAATATTGAAGGAATTATAATTTTAAGATAATAAAATTTAAATTTAAAAGTTTCTAAAGGTTATCTAAAACTAAACAATATTATCTAAAATTTCGTATTAGTTCTTGCATTTTGTTCACCATTTAATGTGGTGGGCAAAGAAAATACAAGGAACATTACTTTCTATGTATGAGGATTATTGATATTATTTATATGCGTTTATGTGATTTACAATTATATTCAACACCTTTAACATTATCATAGTTATATAAATTAATTTTAAATGCTAGGAGACATCAATTCACTCTTTATAAACATCAATACTTTTCTTACAATGCATCTTCTATAAAAACTATCCTAGATCCATCTTAAATTCAAACCTATTAAGTAGATAGAGTGATAAGATCTTTCAAGTTGCAAACCATTATTCTATTTTTGCACCCACAAAAGAGGTTTTCACGTTGAAATATTTGATCCCTCTTAGTACTTGATAGATCTAAAGTAAATATAGATCTATGTTGGCTCACCTCCACAATAAATTATCTCGTGTTATCTATAAATTTAAGGTGGAAATAAAGCACAACAAAACTGTTCAAAGAAACAAATTCAAGAACCAATGTTAAATTTCAACAACCAACTCTCTCTTACTCTTTGTAACTCTTGCTCTATCTCACTCATTCTCTCTCTCTCTCTCTCTCTCTCTCTCACACACACACACACACACACACACACACACACACAATGTCTATCAATCTTTCTCTCTATGAATCTTACTATGTGTCTATCGCACTCTCTCTATTATATTGTATCATTCTTTATCTCTCTCTCTCTGTGAATCTCTCACCCTCTCATTCTTTGTCTTTCTATTTCTCTATCTCTCTGTCTCTCTCTCTTGCTCACTCACTTTCTACTTCCTCCTCCCTTGACCCCATCTCCTTGTCTCTTTTTCCCTCCCTCTCTTTGACTACATCTCAATTTCTTTCCCTCACCTTCTCTCCCTCTCTCTTGATATCTCCCTCTCTCACTATCTCCCAATATTTCTCTTTTGCATTCCGAGAATGGCTCTCTCACATAATATCTCTAACATTATATCCTCCTCAATCTCTCTCTCTAACTCTCTTCTCCCTCTCTCCCTCCTCCTCTCACTCTCACTATCATTCTCACTGCCTCTCTCTCTCCCCTCTCCCACTTTCAATATTTCATTCCCTCTCTCTACTATCCCTCTCTATCTCCCTCCTCCTCATTCTCTCACCCTATATCTCATGCCCTCTCTCTTCATCTCTCACTCTTCCTCCCTCTCTCTCTCTCTCTCTCTCTCTCTCTCTCTCTCTCTCTCTCTCTCTCTCTCGATATCGACCCCCACCCTCCCTCTCTCTCCCTTTCTCTATGCCTCTTTCACTCCTTCCCTCTCTCCCTTTCTTACTCTTTCACTCTTAATCCCTCTCTTTCTTCTTATCTCTAATTCTCTCTCCCCCTTCCTCTCCCCTCACTCTCTCTCTCCCTTAAATATATTTCAGCCTCTCGGACTCTCTCTCAATCACCTCTTACCCATTCACCCCTCTCCCTCTCTTTCTCTATGTCACCATCGCTCCCTCCCTCTCTTCTTGTAAGCCTAAAACTTAAATCTCAAATATAATTTTGGAATCTGACTTCAATTAACATTACATAGCATTAAGTGAAACTAATTCTTTGAAAAAAAACACACAGTGACAGTAAACATTTTTATATACATCATAAACATGAAACTTTACAATATTAATAAAAGAATCACAACCCATTGTGTCATTTAATGTGCAATTTAAAAACTAAAAAATGGAAACATGCATTCTAACATTTTTTTATAAAAAATACATACTTCATTTAACATTACTTAACATTAACTCAAACTAATTCTTTCAACAAAAATATATGATGACAATATACAATTTTATATACATTATAAACATGAAATCGATTTTATAATATCAATAAAAGAATCACAACCCATTATGCCATTTAAAATGCATTTTTAAAACATAAAAATAAGGGCATAAATTCTAGCAATTTTTCTAAAAAAATACATTGTAGCATTAGTATTTTTGATAAATTAATAATAACTGTGCAATATTTAAATACATGTTAAATAAAAATACATTTTCATATTACAAAGAGAAAGATTTACATAAAAATAATAACCAATATAAATTAAATAATAAATTCATATAACCTTACACTAAAGATATATATTTTATCATAAACATAAATGCAATTTTATAATGAAAACAAATAAACAAGTATATGATTATAGAAAATACAAATTTATAATATCTATATATACATAAACAAATACATAAGGAAGAATATATAATAACAACATTTTTTATATATAAAAAACACCATAAAATATTTTTTCCCGTTAGATTTTCCTTACTAAAAAACATAATAATAATAATTTAATGGGAAAAACAAAACTACGGGAGCATCTCATCTACCCATAATAAAATAAACGGGGTTAAATAGAACGAAACTGAAAAAAACATAATAATAATTTAGTGAAAAAAACTAATAATGAATCTCGATATATTAAAATAGATGGAGTTAAACAAAACAAAACTTAAACTAATAAAAACTAACAATGGAGAAAATATTTAATCCTGTAAATACGTAGTCCATTTGTAAAACCAATTTAATAAAGCCTACGGAGGGTATTTGCAATTGGGGCCGTAGTATCATCTCATTTGGTCTGGTTTCAGACGTGTGGCTTTAGACTCGCCTACATAAATGATTGAGGGAACGAGGTTTTCAACGATGGAAAATTTTTTCTTTGTTGTGATTAGAATCCTTTCTCCGGGCTTTTTATGAGCTTTTTTGCTTTATGATCTTTTTCGTTTTATTACAACAGCAAGATCACTGGCTTTTTAAGCTTAGAATCCTTTTTGTGAGCTTTTCCTATCGACATTTTTCTTTTGTGCTTTCTTGATTTTCTGTTGTTTTGTTTTCTTTTTTAGTTTTTTTATTCTTTTCTTTGTTAGTTTTTTATTTCTGTGTTTTCTTATTTTTTAGGTTCCGCATTTTATTTTCTTTCATCTATATTCAGAAAGCTCTTGATTGGTTTTTTGTTTTTTGATTTTTTGATTTTTTATTTTTCTGGCTTTTGTTTTTATTTACTTATTTATTTGTAATAGAAATATAACTAATATAATTTTTATTTATTTAAATATATACGTGTAGATATAATATTGTTTTTTAAATTTTTTATTTTTTTATCTTTTATTTTTCTGACTTTTGTTTTTATTTACTTATTTATTTGTAATAGAAATATAACTAATATAATTTTTATTTATTTAAATATATACGTGTAGATATAATATATATAAATTTTATTTATTGATTAAATATGTTTTTTTTATGTTTTATTATTATTACTATTATTATTATTATCAATCAGTCAAATATTAAGAAGATAAATAAAATATATTTTTTAAATATATAAAAAATACAAGTTACCATATAAGTATTGTTATTTTTTTACTAGTATACTAATCATTATTATTATTTAATTTATGTTATCCTATATTAATAATTTTAACTTTTGCATTGAAATTTTAAATTTTAAATTTTTATACTAAGAGGCCTCCCCTTATTCGATTTGACCATTTTAATCATTTTTTTAATTAATAATTTTGGGATTAGGTTTAAGTTCAAAGATACCAACATATTCTCATCCTCCCCACTACATCAACGAATGAAATTGTAATCACTAACTTTCTTGTATATCTAAATAAGGCGGTTAGACTTTTCTTAAAATAGTTTTTTACCAAATGAGGATTAAAAATTTAATGTGCCTATTACTTATCACCACTTATAAGAAATGGAGAAAAATGAGAAAAATGAAAACCCTTAACAAGATTAGAGAAAAATGAATTTTAAAATGAAAAAAATATTAAAACTTGGCTACCGCCTTACATTCTAAGTAGCTTGACTTTTGATTTAAATGGTGCCAAATGTGGCTTCATTCTAAACCATAAAAATGATGAAACATGGATGCATTCTTTTTGAACCATATAATAGTGGCTTACATTATTATTTTTGAAATGTATTTGCCTTTCAATTTAAATGGTGCCAAAAATGGCTGCATTTTTTTTGAACCATATAGTAGTGGGTTACATTATATTTTTTGAAATGGGTTTTTTACAGACTTCCAAATCAAATGGTGTCAAATGTGGCTTCATTCTCAACCAAAAAAATATTAAAGAAATGAAAATAAAAGCCATAGGAGTGGGTTGTATTACATTTTGAAACATTTTGTTTTAAAAATTTGAAACTTTTCACAAAGAGTAGGGAAAGTGACAAGAGTTTCTCATTGTTGTAATATTCATTGAACTCTTCTTTAGTCGGGGCTTCTTTTTATCTTTTTTTTTGCATGAACACTTTTTATTTTCTCTTCAATTCTTAAATGAGATTTTTCCTTTTGTAATTTTCATTTATATTTTCTAATTCTTATTATTATCCAAGGTTTTTCTACGTTCTACTAGTCTTGTCTTGTTGTTGTTGCTTGGATTATTATGCTTTGAAGAGGAGGGTTATTTTTTTGTGAGGGTTTTAATGTTAACTTTGTAGGTTTTAGTGGCTCCTCGAAGGTTTTGGCTTTATAGGTTAGGAATCCATAACATGTATTATAGCTTTAAGTGTGTTATGAATCCATAGGATTTTGCGCATGTTTTTTTCTTGCATATTGAAGGTTGTTCATTGCAACTTAGTGATGTTTTACATAGCAAGGGATTCTCATGTGTCTTTTTAATTGTGTAGATGGCCAATGGTTGGTCTTTGTAATTGTGCACGATGCTATCATCAATGATAAATATGATAAATATCAATGTATTTTGTATTTTACTGGAGTTTTGCAAATATTGGCATGCGTTAGAGATGAACAACTCGAGGTTGGCGATGGATGCTCATATTCCCAGGAGAATTGATAAAGGTAATGTAAGAATTTTCATTGAAGTAATTATTATCTTGTCCATTTTCTAAATTATGAGGGTCGGACATGGACATATGGATGACTGATCCACGTGCATTTTCAATAGGAGTTGTTATTCTCTCTTTGTGTTTCATTAATATTTTACATGATTGTCCATTCTCTTCACATTTTGACAACATTCATTGGCTCGTGAGATTAACACTTTAATTTGGTTAAATTTAAAATTTAATAAAACTGAAAGTTTAGATAAGTTAAGTTAACTAGATTGGATTTTAATCTTTTAAGAGAATTAGGTTAATATATATTTAGAATAATTTTTTTTTACAATATTTTTTCTCCTCTATCTTTAATTAAGTTAAATATAAAATCTCGTAAAAAAAGTTTAGACAAATTAAATTAATTAATTTAAACTATCTCAAAAGATATACTATATAAATGAAATCAAATTTTTAAGCATTCATCAATATTTACAAAAGTGATTATAGTTTGCCCAAAATGCTGAACATTTGTTATTATATTATATGGCTTGAACTTGTGAATAATTAAAGTTATATTATGTTTTAATTTAATTATCACACAACATTCGCAATTAACCTCGGTTCATATTTTCTTTTGAATATATAAATATCAATGTTGTGTTTCTCAATCTTTATACAGATTTCATAAATTTTAGTTTAATATTAAAAATATATATTTCATACCATTATTAATATTAATGTGGAGGAACAGGTTTGAAATCTAGGTTTTCAATTTTAGATTGAGGTGATGTTTCCTATGAGAATTTTGCCAATCTATGCAATAATTCTTCTTGCAAAATTGTAATGTAATAGAATTTCATTGCAAGACACTTGTTAAAGAATAACTAACATAGGGCACAAATAATTGAGGTTTTGGGTTTTAAATTAGGGTTTAATTAAAAATAACCAAATTAGTTTCAAAATTAGGTTTTGAATTTTAGATTAAAGTTTAATTAAATATAATCAGGTGCATACTTATATTATAAAACTGGAAGTAAACAACTCTTTGTTGTCAGTGATTAAGCATTTTTATAAAGAAATTTTGGTTTCTTTTAGTATTACAATAATAATAAAATTAATAAATTTTATATTAAGAATACAAATATTAAAAAAAATTAATTAAAATAATAAAAACTAAGAATCTATATTTTTAGATAAAAATTAAGATATTAAAACATAACTAAACCATACAATATTAACTAATATATTAAATATATGATCAATAAATACACTATAATAAACTTAATAAAATAAGTTTGCTAAATATGCTCTATAAAATTAGTTTGTTACTAATATATTATTATCTATAAATACAAATATTACACATATATTAATATATAAAAAATGATCTACATAATTGGAAATTCTTCCAATATTAATAACAATTAAGCTATAATATTAACATTAATAAAATTTAATTAGTAAAATTGATATATTATGATTTATATTCACAAATAATGTTTATAATAGTTACATTTTAGATATTAAAAATAATAGTAATAAAATAGAATATTGACAATACAAATATTAACATTAATTTTATTAATTATAAGGTTAATATATCGTTAATAATTTTATATAATAATTATTTGACTAATAATATTACTAAATGTAACGCCCACGGGGGCTTTGGATTGACGGTGACGGGTGTGCTCTTAAGGTCACCGGTCCAAATCCCCCGTGGGTACTTAGGTTAGTCTTAACTAGAAAAAAAAATATTATTAAATGTAACAATATAATATGTTCGTGTTAACTAGCTCAAATTGTTAATGTGACTAACATAATTATTAATGGTTATTTTAATTAAATATAATTTCTCATTTTTAATCTTATTAAACACTAACAATTATAGTAGGTCGTAATTAATGATTTATTAATGTATTAAGCCACATAAAGTATTAATAGTTTGATTATTAACTAATATATAAAACCATAAATTATGAATATCAATACTATTGATTATTTATTAATATTATTGCATTAAAAACTTAATAAAAGTAATATAAATAACATCTATATTTTTGTATTAATCAATATATTATATATTAATATTAATGTTAATATATTAATGCTAATATAATACATATTAATATTATTATTAATATATTAATATTAGTAGCCCATGGGGCTTTGGATTGACAGTGAATCGGTGCGCTGTTAAGGCACTCCTTGTGATAGGTCACTGGTTCAAATCCCCCATGGGTACTTAGGTTATTCTTAACTAGAATATATATATATATATATATATATATATATATATATATATATATATATATATATATATATATATATATATATATATATCATTAATGTTAATATTACTATTAACTTTGATATTAATCTGTGCCTCTTACTCTAAAATATGTGTTACAATTTAAACATCCATGCCCATTAAAACATGTCTTACAATTTAAGACATGCCTTACAATTTACACTACGCCCATGAACTTTGATAGTTGATCTTTTGAAGCCATAACTATACCACACCCTAAAAATTATTTAGGTTTAAATTTTAGCGTTAATATAATATGACATAGTTTTGATGTCTATGTCATCTAATAAAGCCTTGTGTGTGTGTGTGTGTGTGTGTGTAACTTTTGCAACTATAGTTGTAACCCATCCTAAAATGGTAACCATGTATATATATTGTAGAACGATTGTTGGAGATTTGGAGGCATAACTATAACACTTAACTTTTCATTTGATGACATGGTTTAAATAACAAGTTTTAACCTTTAAATATAAAATCACATGTCTTAATACAATATAATATGGCACATCGTATATATATATTATAAAAATCCTTATATATTATACATAAGAAATAATTTTAAAATAATATGACAATGAAGATCTTAATTTTTTAGTGTAATGTGAGATTATCAGATAATGTAAATTATGGTAAACCATACTGGTTTTGAATTTATTAAAGTTCCTACTATATTAGACTATTTTAATTTCATGATATTTTTATATTTTCAAAGTTTTAATATATAAGTGGGTAGGTTTTATAAAAAAAAAATAGGTTTGGTTTTAATATAATATAATAAAATATGTTTTAATATTAATATTAATATTCAATCATGATGAAACCATGTTCAACCATTGCCAAACTATGTCTAAATATGTTTGAGAATCAACACTCTTCAACTTTGGTAAAATATAATTGCATACTATTATTGATTAACATTAATAGTTCAACACTGTCAACCAAATTAGATAAATGTAGTCAAAACTTCATAGACAATGTTTAAATAATTCACCATGATCAAACTTGGTTAGCCCTATGTTGACCATATTCATCAATATTCAACTTGATGACATAGTCAAACGTAGTCAACCTTTCAAAGGTCAACATAAACAACCATAGTCAACCATGTTCAACTGGAGTCAAGCAATCATTAACCATAGTAAATAAATAGTTGGCGATGTTTAACAATAATCACACATTGTCAACGATAGTCTAACCATGCGGATCACTATGGCTTACTATGATTGACCATAGTTATCTAAAGTTATCATGGTCAACCATTGTCAACCATAGTTTACTATATTTAGCATGGTTGATGACCAAGGCGGACATTAGTGGCCACCTACCTATTCCACTTGGATGCCAACACTATCTCTTTTAGTTTTTTAGTTTCCTTAATTGTAGTACAATTTACTATTTTTGGCAGTTTTTTAGGTCCCAAACTTCTGGAGCCATTTTGAGGCCCTAAACAACGTTTTTGGGGAAAATACAAAGGCCATTTCGCTCCCAACTGGCCCTGCTATTTTTTATTTGGCCTCATCTTAAAGATCTTCTAAATGAGGTATTATGTTGGCCAAACAGAGATCATATAACAAAGTTATGACCCCGGGAAGTTCATGTACCAATTTACCCTAATAGGCCCCATAGTCTTGGCGCTTCATCTCCTCGAGTTAGGTTTTTGGATGTTTAGGGTTTTCCATTGTTTCTCAATAATAAATAGGTCTTCGAGCCTCATTTTAACATAGTTCAGAGGCATGTAGCCACCACATCTCTTCTTAGAGATAAACTCTCATTGCTCGAGCTAGTTTATTTCGATTTTGTATGCAATCATATTTCAATTATTTTATATTAATGACAAGAAGTTTTATTTCTACCTCAACCTTGTGTTTATGTTTAGATTTCTATTATGTTGTGTTCCTGCATAAGTCCGGATTATCATACATGTACTAGGAGTAAAGGCACTTCTACTAGGACCACTACAAAAGATGTCATAGTCTAATATGTTGGCTAGTTGTATTGAGGGATTCTTGCTTCAAGAGTTCAATACTTGGAATTTGTTTCGAATTAGTATATTTTTAGGCGAATTAAATCTTGGATCCTATTTTAGAGAGACAAAACCATGTCATGAGGAGTGCTTGGAATGTGGATCCAAAGCTTAAAGGCTAGGCCACGTTGGAGGTGGCTTCCAATCACCACATGACACTTGCACATATTCACTAAACTACCCTCATGTGGATATAACCTAATAACTTATATTAGGTTGTACACTTGAGCCATTTTCTATTATTTTCCTAACTGACCTATCTTATAAAAGGGGGAGAGTGTCCTCATTCTCACAACTCAGTCACTAGATCATCCATATCTTCTTGATGTAATCATATTGTAGCCCTTTTTTGTAATGCAAGGGTTAAAGCGTGGGTGAATTATTGGGAACTAGGGTTTGTGTGAGATAAAATTAAGAGAAGTATCTCAATACGAACATTAACATGTTGCATGACCTAAGGATTATGAGATTAAACCTCAGAAAATAAATGGAGCACTTAACGCTAATGGAGCTTGTGTCATGCAAGTTTAAATAAATCTCATTGAGGACTTTTTTTATGAGAGAGAGGATTCTAATTGTGATATTGTTGGTTTTATTCTAGCTTGTAGTGGAACCTTTGATGCATATAGGAGAGCTTAGTGAGATGCCTTGATAGCCTACAATATTGTTGGCCAAAAGTTGTAGATGGTAAATGCTCTAGCTAGGGTTTAGAAAGAGCTATATTGCTTTTGCTAGGGCGCACTAGAAAAAATGTTGTATAACATAGAATTTCTAAGGAATTGTATTTTATCCTCATTTATGTTGTAATATGAACTGTACCCTTGTTTTCTTAAATTGTGTGGTATATTTCTAAGGATTTCACTTACATTTTCATTTATAATAGACAAATTAGGTATTTGGGCATTGAGAGTGATTTGAGCTGGGGGAGAGTTGGTTGAAGCCAACATATGAGCCTCGACAATCACATGGAATCTCAATATTCCTTGTATTAACCATGGAAAATGCATTAGCATGTTCAACAACAATTCTCCCAAGATCACATTCATTCATTTGTAGCTTCTACCATTTGAAATCCAACAAAATTATTTTGAAGGATTTAAAGTCACACTTAGTTATATCTCCCAAATATCAGTATTGATTTTTAGAGACTTTTGGATGTCTATCACTTCAAGAGGAAATATTAATGACTCGAAATAATTCAGAAATACTACTATTAGAAGTTTTCATCTTTTCATCCCTCTTTTTGATGTGAAAAAATCATTCTCAATTGATAATAATATTTATATCTACAAATTATTCAGATTAAGAAAAAGACATGGCATATAAATGAATATATTATATAAAAAAAATAGTATTGCGGAATATGCTTACTTGTTTACCTTCTAAACCATCTTCTAAATAATTTTTCCTCTTTGTATTATTGGTATCTCTCTTATGTTCAACTGTATTATTACATTTTGTGAATTACATTTTGAAACTTGTTTGTTTAAAATATTTGAATTCCTTTGGCAAACAATAGGGGAAGTGACAAGAGTTTCTCATTGTTGTTAAATTCATTGAACCCTTATTTAGTCTAGGCTTATGTTTATCCTTTTTTCATCAACGCTCTTATGTTTATCCTTTGTGCATCAACACTTTTTATTTTCTTTTCAATTCTAAAATAAGAATTTTCCTTTCGTAATTTTCATTTATCTTTTCCAATTCTTATTATGATAAAGGGTTTTTCTAGGTTCTATTAGTTTTGTCTGGTCATTGTTTCTTGGTTTATTATGGTTTGAAGAGGGGTGGTATTTATTTGTTGTGAGGGTTTGAATGTTAGTTTTCTAGGTTTTAATGGCTCTTTGAAGGTTTTGGCTTTATAGATTAGGAATCCATAACATGTATCATAGCTTCAAGAGTGTTATGAATCCACAAGATTTTGTGCATGTGTTTGTTTTTCATATTGAATATTGTTCATTGCAACTTAGGTATTTTTGACATAGTGATGGATTCTCATGTGTCTTTGTAATTTTGTAGATTTCCAATGGTTGGCATTCATAACTGTGCACGATGTGTTATCATCAATGATAAATATGATAAATTCTGTATTATTTGGCACTCCACTGGATTTTTGCAAATATTGGGTATAGATTACAGTTTTACAAGATGGACAACTTGTTCTATAAAACTGCATTAAACCATTTATAGGTTAATATAGATTTTTCAGATTTTGTATTAAATATAACACAAAATATATATATTGAATTGTGAGACAATATTTTTTTCTTATCACATAGATTGTATTTTGTGACTATACTTGCAGGTAGATGGCAATGGATGCCCATATTCCCAGGAGAATCGATAAAGGTAATGTAAGTATTTGTATTGAACTAATTATTATCTTGGCCATTTTCTGAATTATGAGGGTGGGGCATGGACATATGTATGACTGGATCCATGTGCATTTTCAATAGGAGCTGATATTCTCTCTTTGAGTTTCATTAATTTTTTACATGATTACAAATTCTCTTCATTGAGATTAACACTTTAATTTGGTTAAATATAAATTTTAATAAAATTTGATGTTTAGATGAGTTAAGATAGTTAAATTGGTTTTTAAGCTTTTAAGAGAATTTGGTTAATATATATTTTGAATCATTTTTTTTACAACTCTTTTTCTACTCTATCTTTAATTAAATTAAATATAATATTTAATAAAAATTAAAGTTTACACGAATCAAATTAATTAATTTAAACTATCACAAAAAATAAACCATATAAATCAAATCAAATTTTTAACCATTCATCAATATTTAGAAAGGTGCTTATAGTTTGCCCAAAAAGATGAACATTTGCTATTATATTATATGGCTTGAACTTATGAATAATTAAAGTTCTATTATGTTTTAATTTAATTATCACAGAACATTCACAATTAACCTTGGTTCATCCTTTTTTTTTAATATATAAATAAGTATCAACAAATGTTGTATTTCTCGAACTTTTTTTATAAAATTTAGTTTAATATTAAAAATATATATTTATACTATTGTTAATATTAATGTATTTATACACAAGTACAAATATGAAGACTCCAATAAGCTTTACATAAACTTTATAAAACTATTATTTCTATTATTAATAAAATAAATTTTAAATAATCTTAATAAAAGAAAGTTTAATATGATTATGACGACATGTAACAATGGTCTATTTTGTTATGAGAATTTAGCTAATGTATATGACAACTCTTTTTGAAAAAATGTAATGAAATAGAATTGCAATGCACTACAATTGTTAAAGAATGCCTGGCATAGTGCAGGAACTAGTTTCAAATCTAGGTTTTGAGTTCTAGATTGAGGTGAAGTTTCCTGTGAGAATTTAGCCAATGTACATTACAAATCTTCTTCCTAAATTGTAATGTAATAGAATTGAAATGCAATACAATTGTTAAAGAATAATTGACGTAGTGCACGAATCAGTTTCAAAATGAGGTTTTGAGTTTTAAATTCAAGTTTAATTAAAAATAACAGGGTACATACTTATATTATAAAGCTAGAAGTAAACAACTCTTTGTTCTGATTGATTGAATATTTTTTATAAAGAAAGGCTCATTTCATTGAATATTACAATAAAAATACATTAATAATAAAATTAGTAAATTTTATATTAAGAATACAAATATTAAAAAAAGAGTTAATTAAAATAATAAGGATTAAGATTCTATATTTTTAAATAAAAATTAACATATTAAAGCATAACTCAACCATATAATATTAACTAATATATTAAATCACAACTAATAACATAGTACAATAAACTTAATAAAATAAGCTTAATAAATATACTCTATAAAATTAGGGTTATTATTAATATATTATTATCTATAAATACAATTACTAGACATATATTATTAACCTAAAAATTAAAAGTAATACACCCTATCCTATTCTCCTTATAGAAGCAGGTATTTCCCCTATTGAGAGCCTAACTATGATTAGGGTTCTGCTTTACAAGCACAAACTCAATAAAATAGACGATCATAGACTTCCTAAGGTAGCTTTAAATTCCAGCCAAAACCACCTAAGGCTCAATCAGGGGTGGCATAAAGGCACAAGGGCTTGGTTAAACTATTGGGAGATCAACGAGAACGATGCATTGCAAAACATTAATAATATTAAAGATATTGTTAATTCTAAGTTCAAAGAAAAAATGGGGTGTGAGAAAGATTTAGCCGCTAAAAGAAAATTAAGTTATTATAAGAAGGTCATCAAGCCCACCTTAGAAGATCAAAATTATCTCTCTATTTTAACTTGCTCAAAGAAGAAAATTAATATAACAAAGATTAGAACGAATTCTCATGAGCTCCATAGTGAAACAGGTTGTTGGGCTATTCCTAAAACGCCATGGATGGAAAGGATCTACCATATATGTGAGAATAGGAACATCAAGAATGAAAACCACTTCCTCTTAAAGTGCACCACGTACAACCACATTAGATCTCGGTTTCACAATCTTTGTTACAATACTGACCTTCCTAGCCTTTTACAATGTCAAAATTATAGTGAGCTCGGGAGTCTCCTCTCCAAGCTTTTTGAGCATTGGAATAAAATCTTAAATCAAAATAAATAATTTGTTTCTTTAGGTCCGATAGACCAATGGTCTTAGTAGACGTTAACCACCATCATCATCATAAAAAATTATACATAATTAGAAATGCTTCTAATATTAATAACAATTAAGCTATAATATTAACACTAATAAAATTGATGTATTATCATTAATATTCATAAATAATGTTCATAATAGTTACATCTTAAACATTAACAATAATAATATGAAATATAGTATTTACAATACAAATATTAACATTAATGTTATTAATAACAAGGTTCATATATTGTTAATAATTTCATATAATAATTATTTATGTAATAAGGTTATTAAATGTAATAATTTAATATATCTTGTTAGCTAGCTCAAATTGTTAATGTGACTAACATAATCTTTAATGGTTAAATTTAATTAATGATAATTGATCATTTTCAATCTTATTAAAAATTAGCAATTATAATAGGTAGTAATTAATCATTTATTAATGTTATAATCCACGTGAACTATTAATAGTTTGATTATTAAATAATACATAAAACCATAATTTATGAATATTAATACTATTGTTATTTATTAATATTATTGTGTTAAAGCATTAATATAGGTAATATAAATAACATATATATTTTTATATTAATCAATATAATATATATTAATATTAATGTTAATATATTAATACTAGCATACTATATGTTAATATTATTGTTAATATATTAATATTAGTATTATTAATAAAGTTAATATTCCCATTAACATTGTTACTCATGTGTGCCCTTTACTCTAAAATATGTATTACAATTTAAGTAGACATGCCCTGTAAAACAAGTGTCTTACAATTTAGACTAGGCCCATGATCTTTGGTGGTTGAACTTTTGAACCCATACCTATACCGGGCCATAAAAATTATTTAGGTTTAAATTTTAATGTTAAAATAATATGACATAGTTTTGATGATTATGTCATCTAATAAAACCTTGTGTTTATATATATATTGAACTTTTGCAACCATATTTGTAACCCACCCTAATATGGTTATTATATACATATATTGTAGATATATTTGAGAACGGTTGTTTGAATTTTAGATACATAACTGTAGCAGTTAACTTTTCATTTGATGACATGTCTTAATTGACAAGTTTTAACTTTTAAACACAAAATTATAGGTTTTAATATAATATAATATGACAGTTTATATATATTACACATATATATTTATTTTATCATAATCATTATATATTATAGCTATGAAATAATTTTATAAGAATATGACAATGAAGGTTTTAGTTTTAGAGTGCAATATGAGATTATAAAATCATGTAAATCATGTTAAACCATAATGGTTTTTCATTTAGTAAATGGTCTACTATCTTATATTGTTTGAATTTCATGCTATTTTTTACATTTTCAAAGTTTTAATATGTAAGCGGGTAGGTTTTACAAAAAAATTAGGTTTGGTTTTAATATAATATAATATGTTTTGTTATTAAATTTATATTTAATTTTGTCATTAAGTTTAAGTTTTTAGGTTATTATTATTACTAGGTTTAGGTTTAATATGTTTGACAATCAAGACTCTTCAACTTTGCTAAAATATAATTGCATATTATTATTGCTTAATATTAATAGCTGAACATAGTCAACCACATTAGATAAATGTAGTCAAACAATGTTTAAATAATTGACCATGATCAAACTTGGTCAACCCTATGTTGACCATATCTAGCAATATTCAACTTGATGACAATCAAACATAGTCAACATTTCAGAGGTCCACATAAACAACCATAGTCAACCATGTTCAACTGCAGTCAAACAATCATTAACCATAGTAAAAAAATAGTTGGTGATGTTTAACAATAGTCACACATTGTTAGTTGTAGTCTAACCATGGTGATCATTGTGGTTTACTATGATTGACCATAGTTATCTAAATTTACCATGGTCAATCATTGTCAACCATAGTCTACTGTATTTAGCATGGTTATGATCCAAGTGGATATTAGTGGCCACCTTCCTATTCCACTTCGACCCCAACACTATCTCCTTCAGTTTTTTAGTTTCCTTAAGTGTCACAAAATTTACTATTTTCCTCAGTTTTTTGGGTCCTAAACTTAAGGAGCAGGTTTCAGGACCTAAACGACATTTTTTTGGAAAACAAAGAGGCCAATATTACCCCAAAACAACTTGCTGATTTGTTTTTGGTCTCATCTTAAAGATATTTGAAAATGAGGTAGTGTGATAGCCAAATAGAGATTGTCTGCCAAAATTATGACCCCGGGAAGTTGATGTACCAATTTACCCCAATGGGGCATAGAGTTTTGGCACTTCATCTCTTGGGGTTAGGTTTTTGGATGTTTAGGGTTGTTTATTGTCTCTCAATAATAAATAAGTCTTTGAGGCTCATTGTAACATGGTTCAGAGGCATGTAGCCACCGCATCTCTTCATATAGATAAGCTATCATTACCCGAGCTAGTCTATTTCCATTTTGTATGCAAGCATATTTCAATTCTTTGATATTAATGACATGAAGTTTTATTCCTGCTTGAAATCTATGTTTATGTTTAGATTTGTATTTTGTTGCATTCATGCATAAGTCCAGATATTGTAACATGCACTAGGAGTAAAGGCACTCCTCCCTAAGACCACTACAAGAAGATGTCATAGTCTAAGATACTGACTAGTTGTATTGAGAGATTCTTTCTTTGAGAGTGAAATACATGGAGTTTTTTTCGAATTAGGACATTGTGAGGAGAATTAAAGCTTGGATACACTTTTAGAGAGAACAAAACCATGCCACGAGGAGTGCCTGAAATGTGGATCCTTATCTTAAAGACCATGCCACTTTGGAGGTGGCTTCCAATCACCACATGACACTTGAACATCTTCACTAAAGTACCCTAATGTGGATATACCCTAATAACTTTTATTAGGTTGTTGTGCACTTGATCCATTTTCTATTATTTGTCTAACTAACCTATCTTAAAAAATGGCAAGAGTTTCCTCATTCTCGCAACTTAGTCACTAGATCATCCATATCTTCTTGATGTAATCATATTGCAACCCTTCTTTTTATAATGCAAATATTAAGCATTAGGTAGATTATTCGGAACTAGGGCTTGTGTGAGATAAAATTAAGCGAAGTATCTGAGCATAAGAATTAACTTGTTGCATGAGGTAAGGCTTGTGAGATGAAATGTTAGAAAATAACTGGAGCACTTAATCCTAATGTAGTTTGTGTCAAGCAAGTTTAGATAAATCTCATTGAGGACTTTTTTGTTGAGAGAAAAGATTCCAATTGTGATATTCTTGGTTTGGTTCTAGCTTGCAGTGGAACCTTTGATGCATCTAGGAGGGATTAGTGAGATGCCTAGATAGACTACAATATTGTTGACCAAAATTTGTAGATGGTAAATGATCTAGCTAGGATTTAGAAGGAGGTATATTCTCTTTGCTAGGGCACACTAGAAAGAAATGTTGTATAACATAGAATGTCTAAGGCATTGTATTTTATCTTCATTTATGTTGTAACATGAACCATACCCTTGGTTTCTAAATTTGTGTGATGTATTTCTAAGGATTCCACCTACATTTTGATTTATAATAGACAAATTACGTATTTTGGAACTGAGAGTGATGCAAGCCGGGGGAGAGTTGGTTGAAGCCACCATATGAGCCTCCACAATCACATGGAATCTCAATATTACTTGTATTAACCACGTACATGCATTAGCATGTTCAACAACAGTTCTCCCAAGATCACATTCATTCATTTGTAGCTTTTACCATTCGACATCCAACAAAATTGTTTTGAAGGATATAAACTCACACTCAATTATATCTTCCATATACCTGTATCTATTTTTAGGGATTTTTGGGTGTCGGACACTTCTAGAGGAAACATTAATGACTTGAAATAGTTCGAAAATCCTACTATTATAAGTTTTCATCTTTTAATCCATCTTTTTTATGTTAAATTTGTTGCCATTACACCACATAGCCTCGTAGTGTTTCAATTGTGTAATATCACACACATAAGAAATGCATTCTCAATTGATAATAATAGTTATACATTATTGAAATTAAGAAAAAGATATGGCATATAAATCAATATATTATTAAAAATAAATAAATATTATTAGGGGATATGCTTAGGTGTTTATCTTTTAAACCATTTCCTAAATTAATTTTCCTCTTTGTATTATTGGTATCTCTCTCACATTCAACATCATTGACCAATGTAACCACACCATGCCATGATAAGTTACCACAATTGATTTTTTCCATCGTTCAATCTATAAAATCATCCAACCAATGTTGTTTGCAATGTATAAATGTAATGCATCCCAATCTCTTCCAAATATATTAAAAAAAAATATTCACATATGATCAGTTACCAAAGTATACCTTCATAATAAAGGATTATGTTGGAAGCTTGAAAATTCAATAAGTACGATGTAGATAAAAATATATGAAATGTGTTAAATCTCCACCATCTTCTTACCTGCCACATTCCTCTTTCTAACTTTCCCCAATAGGGTCTCTCCTTAACATGGTGTAAATTTAAATCAATAATTAAGATACAAATAGACATTCATGTAATAAGCATTTATAACCTACAATTGGGGCTGAAAAAACTTCATGAAGTGAAACTCTGGGAGGTTCCTTGCCCCCATTTGACCTTAATTATAGTTAACGTTGGGTGGAATGGCACACTCAAACCATGAAATCACATATAAATTTATTCTTATTAATGAGAGGAATTTTTATTACTTGCAATAGGATGATGGGGATGGTAGTAACAATGTTGGTTCAAGCATGGTGCCTATCACTTTACATGCTTGAACTAGGTATCAGCTAAGCATTAATATGGGAAATATTACCTAATGTAACAACTTCAAGGAGGTTTTACAATGGTAAATTTTCCATGGTACAAGGTGAGTCTAGGATAATTCTAAGCTTTTCCAGTAAAAGTACCCCTTCAACACTTTTACAAGAAATTTGCTTGTGGATTTAAAGCACTAGGTGGTAGAAAAAATAGTTCTCCTGGTCAATTGATACACATTAGAGAAACAATGAAATGTGTTAGGGTGACTTTTTCATAGATGAGTATGTCGTTGCTTTATACATCACTAAGCTAAGTTCACTATTTATGTATTGTTGTCATCAACTCTCTGTTATTCTTTATGGGGACTAGGAACTACCATAGTTCACCAGTCTTGGGATTATTCTTAATTAACCATGGTCATTGGCTCTTTCATTTTCTTGATCAACATTCTAGTTATTTAAAGTTTTTTGCTTTTAGTCCTATGTATGTTTTCTGGTGAGGGGGCCAATTTTATTATTTCGTGGACTAGAATGCATAAGTTTGTCTAGCGACATTGGGTTCTCCTTGTCCTCGAAGGACCTCCAGTTTTTGGTGGTCTGATAGAGGGTTGGGTGTGCCTCTGTAGGGAGAGAGGGCATGATTAACCTTTCAGCTTCTGAATGTTAGCCCCCACCCCCTGTATATGTCTAGGAGGTAGATTTTTTCATTCTGGGGGTATTCTATCTAGGTGTACTGATGTTTATTGTTATGGAAATAGTTTTTCAGTTTCAGAGAAGTATTTTAATATAGTTTGGAGTGAATTCGCTCATAAACAAGGTATATCTCGAAGTACACACCGTGTTGGAGATTCAGGCCATGATGAGGCCCTAGACCTCAATCTAACCCATACACTTGTTATCGAGGACTTAGTTCCTCACAAGGAAATTGGCTATATTTTTTGGTAATTACCTAGTGGCAAGAAAATATGGTATGAATGAGGATGGCAGAATTTTTGAAAATTTTATAAATGGATGTAATATTATGATATAATTGAACTTAAATTCACAAAAAAAAAAAGAAAAAAAAATATATAAACATGCAAAAGAGATCACTAGTTTATAAAGAATGATACATATGGAAAATTTTAATGACTAAGCATTTCAATGCAATGATAGAAATAGGGGGCTAAATTTGTTACAGACATTTATCAGGTAAGAGAATTATAAAAAAATAAATGATGAAACTTTTTCTATCATATTTTACTTGAAATTTGCATTAGTATAAATAAAAAACATCAGTATTTAAAATAATATATACATATCTGTGTGTGTATGTGTGTGTGTGTGTGTGTGTGTGTGTGTGTGGAATGATTGATTATATGTAACTGAGAAATAGATTGGTATAACATATTTGAAGAAAGATGCATTCTCAATATATAGTTTATATTTGCAAAAATAATTTGGATTCATATGCATATTTTTATAAAGGTAATCGATACAATTGGATTAAAAATTTTAAATAAATTATAGTGAATATTCGGTAATTTAAACACAATTTCCACAATTACATTAAAGTTACAATAAAATTTATAAATTAAATTTATGCTTTTAAGAATTTTTTATTTAAATAATGCTTGATACTAAACATGTTTTTTTGGAAGCTTAGAAAAACTGCACAAAAAAAAAAAAAAAAAATTCTTGCACTTTAAAGAAACCAAGATATAGACTAACAAACATCTATGATATATAAGAACCGACCAATTTCTAGTTTAATTTATGACATTACTAATAACCGAAATATGGATAAATGAAACAATAAGAACATATGAGATTAACAACCTTTCAATTATTTTTCATAAAATCATCCCAAAAGGTAATATCAGTAAATGGAATTAGATATTAAATCTTTATTTAAATAATGTTTGAGACTAAACATGTTTTTTGGAAGATTAGAAAATTACAACACTAAAAAGAATAAAAAAATTCTCTTGCACATTAAAGAAAACAAGATATAGACTAACAAACATCTATCATATATAAGAACCGACCAATTTCTAGTTTAATTTATGACATTATTAATGACTGAAGTATGGATAAATGAAACAATAAGAACATATGAGATTAACAACCTTTCAATTGTTTTTTATAAAAACATTCCAAAAGGTAATATCAATAAATGGAATTAGATATTAAATTTTATTGATTGTATGAATGATGCGCTAAATCCCTGTATAAGGGAGATATGTCGGTATTATGATGGTTT
The DNA here is from genome assembly GCA_031772625.1 of Pinus tabuliformis. Lineage (NCBI taxonomy): Eukaryota > Viridiplantae > Streptophyta > Pinopsida > Pinales > Pinaceae > Pinus > Pinus tabuliformis. The sequence continues at coordinate 689,026,215 of CM062817.1, read as the reverse complement.
ATGTGCTTGTCTGAAACATATTTTGGTCTAGCCTTTAGCTACATCTGTGATGATTTCACTCCATGAATTTTAACACTAATATGTACAGTTTCATATTCATATGGCTATGGATAGAAGAAGATATACCATCATTGAAAATTTAGAAGATTGTTGTTGAGATATAGAGAGGTTATTAAAAATTATTTGGTGTGCTAGTAACCTATTAACTGGTGCTTTCATGTCTACTAATATGCTTGATTCCACTAGGAATAATGAAAAACATAATTTTATGAGTGGTTTCAAACTTCTAGGAAGATATATATCTTTGAACTCAGTGGCCACTAATTATGCGTCGCCACAATATGTCCACCCACTAAAAACAGAAGTTTAAAGGGAGAGAATATACTAAACATATATCTATCTATATTAGATAAAAATGTGGAGGGATGACTAGAGAGGAAAACATGCATATTTCCCTAGATTATGCAATTTAGGGATTCTTTGATGTAAATAAAATTTAATTGTTACTATGTTATTTTAAGCTCGCCATAAATCTAGTGTAGTCAAAATATCGACATAAAAATTAAATTACGACACTCTTTTTAAAGGAAGAATTTTGTTGAAATATCTTTATATTACTACAAAATAAATAATACCAACCAAAACCTTTTATTTTATGCCTCTTCTGTGAAACAATTAACATCTACGTTTTCGATGAATTCTAGGTAAATAAAATATTTTATTAATTGTTTAAGTTGTTATTTGAACTATAATTTTGATTATGTAATTTAATCCAGAAGTCATAAATATTGAAGGAATTATAATTTTAAAATAATAAAGTTTAAATTTAAAAATTTATAAAGGTTATTGAAAGCTAAACAATATTATCTAAAATTTCGTATTAGTTGTTGCATTTTTTCACCATTTAATGTGGTAGGAAAATAAAATATGATAAACATTTCTTTCTATGTATCGGGATTATTGATATTATTTATATGAGTTTATGTTATTTACAATTATATTCAACACCTTTAACATTATCATAGTTATATAAATTAATTTTAAATGTTAGGAGACATCAATTCATTCTTTAGAAACATCCATACTTTCCTTATAATGCATCTTCTATAAAAACTATCCTAGATCCATCTTAAATTCAAACCTATTAAGTAGATAGAGTGATAAGATCTTTCAAGTTGCAAAGCTTTCTTTGAGTTTTTCACTGACAAAAGAGGATTTCACATTGAAATATTTGATCCCTCTTAGTACTTGATAGATCTAAATTAATAATAGATCTATGTTGGTTCACCTCCACAATAAATTACCTTGTGTTTTCAATAAATTTAAGGTGGAAATAAAGCACAACAAAACTATTCAAAAAAACGAATTCAGAAACTAATGTTAAATTTCAACAATGAACTCTCTCTTACTCTTTGTAACTCTTGCTCTATCTCATTCAAGCTATCTCTCTCTCTCACAATGTCTCTCAATATTTCTCTCTACGAATCATGTTATGTGTCTCTCGCACTCTCTCTATGATATTGTATCATTATCCATCTCTCTCTCTCTGTGTTAATCTCTCACCCTCTCATTATTCGTCTCTCTCTTCCCCCCCCCCCCCTCTCTCTCTTACTCACTCCCTTTCTACTTCCTCCTCCCTTCCCCTTCTCTCCTTCTCTCTCTTTCCGTCCCTCTCTTTGCTTATATCTCAATTTCTTTCTCTAGCTTGCTCTCCCTCTCTATTGATATCTCCCTCTCTCATTGTCTCACAATAGTTCTCTTTCTCACCTTTAGAATGGATCTCTCACATTATCCCTCTCTCTCTAAATCTCTTCCCCTCTCTCCCTCCTCCTCTCACTCTCACTCTCATTCTAACTGCCTCTGTCTATCTCACATCTCCCTTTCAATCTTTCTTTCCCTCTCTCTTCTATGCATCTCTATCTCCCTCCTCCTCGTTCACTCTCCCTATCTGTCATTCCCTCTCCCTCTGTCTCTCACTCTTCCTCCCTGTCATTCTCCATGTCCCTCTCTGTCCCTCTCTATCTCTCTCTCTCTCTCGATTTCCACCCCCACCTCCACTCTCTCTCTCCATTTCTCTATGGCTCTTTCACTCCTTCCCTCTCTCCCTTTCTTACTCTTTCTCTCTACCCCTTCCCCTCCCCCGAATCTCTCTCTCCCTTAAATATATTTCAATCTCTTAGTCTCTCTCTCAATCATCTATTACCCATTCACCATTCCCCCTCCTTATCTCTATCTCACCATCGCTCCCTCCCTCTCTCCCCCCTAAGCCTAAAACTTAAATCTTAAATCTAATTTTGAGACGTGACTTCACTTAACATTACATATCATTTCCCGGATGTGGGTGGTTGACAGATATAGAGGTAAAATGGAGGCGTGCAAGGTGGGCAAGTGGCAGCCCATCTACGTAAGTGTATGAGTCATGGCCTGGAAAGCTGGCCTTGCACAAATACATTAATGGCAACATTAACTCTACCTTCCCTGCTTTTGGTTATAGGCACGATGGCGCTCAGTTTAATTCTCATTATTGCTATTATATCGTATGCATTCGGCTCCATCAAGGTTGCAGTCCTGGGCGACTCTCCGAGTGATAGCTCGCCCACCAGCTTCCCATCGGCACTGGTGCATGCTGAAAGTGTTTCCCTGTTGGTCTGGCTTTGCAGTGCTATATGCGCCTTTACCATCTCTGGCCTCCATTCAGCTCCGGTTCCTGACGCTTACTTCTTTTCACGGGCTCAGTCTTCTGCTCTCTCGATGCATACAGCCCTCAGTTGTTTATCCGCCTTCCCTCCTCAGTTTAACAGTCCCCATCCCATAAAAATGCTGAAAGAAAGGCTGAGAATGGTAAGTAGGCGTGGCGGTTCACATGGTCGAGGCACCAACCAGCACTCCTCCACCACTCTGGATCCCTCTGAAGATGTGTCGGTCTTTCCAGCCACCAAAAGTGGCAGGGGCAAGGGAAGAGGGCAAGATAGAGGCAAAGCCTGTATGCATCACATGCATCCCATTGCCCGCTTCCACATTTCTTGTTCACTGGAAAATTCCTCCTTCATCGTCTCTGTGACTATCGAAAGATGTGAGCATAACACGAGTTCGGGAGCAGTTCAACAGAGGGCTATGGCGGAACAGAGGTTGGCAAGTCAAATTGCCACCCTGCACCATGTCACCGGAGGCATGCCTACTACGCACTCTGAAGCCAATGTCGGCCCAAGCGAACCCACGAGAGGAGAGCCTTCAAGCTCTGTGGTCTATTCTTCTGACTCCATGGACTCTGGTCAATTTGGGTGTCGAATTTTAGAGGAACAACCATCTACCTCAGATGAAGATTGAACCACTCAACGCCTCTGGTTTTTTGGTTTTGCCTCCAAAGACAAAGCTCACCTCCTTTTCGATTCACAGGGTTCATGCCTGCCTCAGGCTTTTGTCTATGATACAAGTTGCGGTTTGTTTATGTTTCTGTTTATGTAAAAATCGGTCCTTGAAATAGCAGTGTTTTACTCAGTCTAGTATTGTTGTTTGGGTCAGTTTTTTTGAGTCTTTCTGGAATGTTCAATGTTCCTTGAAATTATTCTCTCTGATGTAAGTCATTTTGCCGGTTCCACAGTGAGGATGTCATGTTTTTCTGCTCTATGTCAACTTCATGGCATGAATTCTCGAGGCCAGCCTCGCTGTAACTTTTTTGTATGAATATAGGAATAGACTAATTGAGAAAAAAAAAAACATTACATATCATTAAGAGAAACTAATTCTTTCAACAAAAATATATGGTGACAATATACACTTTTATATACATCATAAACATGAAGGTTTTACAGTATTAATCAAAGAATCACAACCCATTGTGTCATTTAAAGTGCAATTTAAAAAATTATAAATAGAAACATGCATTCTAACAATTATTATAAAAAATACATATTTCACTTAACATTAGTTAGCATTAACTCAAACTAATTCTTTCAAAAAAAATACATGGTGACAATATACAATTTTATATACATTATAAACATGAAATCAATTTTATAATATTAATAAAAGAATCACAACCCATTATGCTATTTAAAGTGCAATTTTAAAACATAAAAATAAACGCATAAATTCTAGAAATTTTTATAAAAAATACATTGTAACATTAGTATTTTTGATAAAGTAATAATAACCCTAAAATATTTAAATGCATGTTAAATAATAATACATTTCCATATTTAAAAAGAGAAATATTTATATAAAAATAATAACCACATAAATTAAATAATAGACTCATATAACCTTAGACCAAAAATATATATTTTATTATAAACACAACTTAATGCAGTTTTATAATGAAAACATATAAACAAATATATCATTATCAAAAATACAAATTTATAACATATCTATATAAAAAAATCAAGAATATATATAATGACAAGTAAATGCATTTTTTTTATATAAAAGAGTCCATAAAAGAATCCAAGAATTTTTTTCGTTAATTTTTTTAATTAAAAAACATAATAATAATAGTTTAATGGAAAAACCAAAACTACCGGAGCATCTCATCTAGCCATAATAAAATTGACCGGGTTGAACAGAACGAAACTGGAAAAACATAATAATAATTGAGTGGGAAAAAAACGAATAAAGAATCTCGAAAATAGATGGAGTTAAACAATAACTAAACTCAAACTAATAAAAACTAACCATGGAGAAAATATTTAATCCTGTAAATAAGTACTTTATTTGTAAAAACAATTTAATAAAGCCTAGGGAGGGTATCTGCCGGAGTGTGATCTCATTTGGTCTGGTTTCATACTTTTGGTTGGAGACATAGAAGATGATGGAGGGAACGAGATTTTCAACGATGGAAAACATTGGAGTAAAATGTGTGAGGGTTCTGAGTACCAACAATTTGAGAGGACGATTTCCCATACCAGTATTTCTTTAACGCCGAACTTTTTTGTTCATTCCTGTTGATAATAGAGGGTGAGATCAGACAGAAACGAAATCCTTCGCGAAATGCTGAACATTGTAGAAAATGAGATAGGGTTAAACAAAACTACACTGAAAATAATAATATACAAATTTCATTTAATTTTGTAAAAGCTGATTTCTATTGAATTTGTAAAAATAATAATAATAAATTTTATTGATTAAATAATTCATTATTTTGTTTTTATGTCTTTTTTTCAATTTGTCAAATATCAAGAAAATAAATAAAATATATTTTCAAATATGTATAAAAAAAGAAAACTTACTATAAAAGTATTCTTATTTTTTTAACTAGTATATTAATAATAATTATTATTTAATTTATGTTATTCTATATTAATAATTTTAATTTTTTATTGAAATTTCAAATTTTTTATTTTTATAGCAATAGGCCTCTTCTTATTGGAATTGGCCATTTAAATCATTTTTTAATTAATAATTTGGAGATTATGTTTTAAATTCAAAGATACCAACATATTCTCATCATCCCCACTACATCAACTAATGGAATTGTAACCGCTAAATTTCTTGTATATGTGTTTAAACTTTGTTTAAAATAGTTTTTTACCAAATGATGGTTAAAAATTTAATGTGTCTATTACTTACCACAACTTATAAGAAATAGGGAAAAATGAAAACCCTTATCAAAATTAGAGAAAAATGAACTTAAAAATGAAAAAAAACATTAGAACTTGGCTACCCCATTACATTCTAATTAGCTTGACTTTCTATTTAAATGGTGCCAAACCTGGCTTCATTCTAAACCAGAGAAATGATGAACTGTGGCTGAATTCTTTTTGAACAATATAGTAGTGGCTTACATTATATTTTTTGAAATGTGTTTGCCTTTCAATTTAAATGGTGCCAAAGGTGGCTGCATTTTTTTTGAACCATATAGTAGTGAGTTACATTATATTTTTTGAAATGGGGTTTTTTGGAACTTCCAAATGAAATGGTGTCAAATGTGGCTTCATTATCAACCAAAAAAAAATTAAAAAAAAATGAAAAGTGGCTGCTTTATTTAAAAAAGATAGAGTAGTGGGCTATATTACATTTTGAAACATGTTTGTTTAAAGAATTTCAAATTTTATGCAGACAGTAGGGGAAGTGACAAGAGTTTCTCATTGTTGTTATATTCATCTAACTCTTCTTTAGTCTATGCTTCAGTTTATCCTTTTTGCATCAATGCTTTTTATTTTGCTTTCAAGTCTGAAATGAGAGTTTTCCTTGTGTAATTTTCAATTATCTTTTCAAATTCCTATTATGATAAAGGGTTTTTCTAGGTTTGCATGAACACATTTTATTTTCTTTTCAATTTTGAAATGAGAGTTTTCCTTTTGTAATTTTCATTTATCTTTTCCAATTCTTATTATGACAAAGAGTTTTCTAGACTCTACTAATTTTGTCTAGCTGTTGTTGCTTGGTTTATTATGGTTTGAAGAGGAGTGTTATTCATTTTTGTGTAGGTTTTAATGTTAACTTTATAGGTTTTAATGGCTCCCTGAAGGTTTTGACTTTATAGATTAGGAATCCATAATATGTACCATAGCTTTAGGAGTGTTATGAATCCATAAGATTTTGTGCATGGTTTTGTTTTCCATATCGAAGGTTGTTCATTACAACTTATGGATGTTTTACATAATGAGGGATTCTCATGTGTCTTTGTAATTATGCACGATGTGTTATCATCAATGATAAATATGATAAATATCAATCATAAATATTGTATTATTTTGTATTTTACTAGAGTTTTACAAATATTGGTATACATTACAGTTTTACCAGATGAACAATTCGAAGTTGTTCTATGCAATTTCATTAAATCATTTATAGGTTAATATAGATTTTTTAGTTTTGGTATTAAATACAATATATAATATATATATTGAATTGTGAGACAATTTTTTTCTTATCACATAGATTGTATTTTGTGACTATACTTGTAGGTCAATGGTGATGGATGCACATACTCCCAGGAGAATCCATAAAGGTAATGTAAGCATTTTAATTGAAGTAATTATTATCTTGTCCATTTTCTAAATTATGAGGTTGGGAGATGGCCATATGGATGACTGGATCCATGTGCATTTTCAATAGGACCTGTTATTCTGTCTTTGTGTTTCATTATTTTCTTACATGATTGCCCATTCTCTTCACAATTTGACAATCTTCATTGGCTTCTGAGATTAACATTGTAACTTGGTTAAATATAAAATATAATAAAAGTGAAAGTTTAGATAAGCTAAGTTAAATAGATTGGCTTTTAATCCTTTAAGAAAATTTGGTTAATATATATTGTGAATCAATTTTTTTTTTAACAATATTTTTTTCTCCTCTATATTTAATTAAGTTAAATAAAAATTTAATAAAAAATAAAGTCTAGAAAAATTAAATTAATTAATTTAAACTATCACAAAAAATAAGCCATATAAATGAAATGAATTTTTGTAACCATTATCAATATTTACAAAAGTGCTTATAGTTTGCCAAAAATGCTAAGCATTTGTTATTAGATTATATGGATTGAACTTGTGAATAATTAAATTTGCATTATGTTTTAATTTAATTATCGCACAATATTCACAATTAACCTCGTTTTGTCTTTTTTTTTTTAATATATGAATATGAATGTTGCATTTCTCAATCTTTATACCGATTTTTTTTAATTTTAGTGTAATGTTAAAAATATATTTTTTATACTATTACTAATATTAATGTATTTTTAATTACGCTAATACAAATATTAAAACTACCATAAAGTTTAAAAAACTATTATTTCAATTATTAATAAAATAAATTTAAAATAGTCCTAATAAAATAAAGTTTAATATGCTTATGAGGACATGTAACAATGGTCTAATTTGTTATGAGAATTTAGCTAATGTACACTACAACTCTTATTTTAAAATTGTAATGCAATAAAATTGCAATGCAATACACTTGTTAAAGAATAGCTCACATAGTGGAGGAACGAGTTTCAAATCTAGGTTTTGAATTTCAGATTGAGGTGAAGTTTCCTATTAGAATTTAGGTTTTGAGTTTTAAATTAAAGTTTAATTAAATATAACCACCATACATAGTTATATTATAAGACTAGAAGTAAACAACTCTTTGTTGTCCGTGATTGAAGATTTTTTATAAATAAAGTTTTGCTTCTTTTAGTATTACAATAATAATACATTAATAATAAAATTAATAAATTTTATATTAAGATGACAAATATAAAAAAATAATTAGTTTAAATAATAAGGATTAAGAATCTATATTTTTAAATAAAAGTTAACCTATTAAAACATAACTCAACCATACAATATTAACTAATATATTAAATCACAATCAATAAATATAGTAGAATAAACATAATAATATAAGGTTAATAAATATACTCTATAAAATTAGGTTTGTTATTAATATATTATTATCCATAAATGCAAATATTACGCATATATTAATATATAAAAAATTGTACATAATTATAAATTCTTCTAATATTAATAACAATTAAGCTATAATATTAACATTAATAAAATTTTATTGATAAAATTTGTGTACTATCATTAATATTTATAAATAATGTTCATAATAGTTACATTTTATACATTAAAAATAGTAATAATAAAATATAATATTGACAATACAAATATTAACATTAATGTTATTAATAATAGGGTTAATATATTGTTAATTATTTAGTATAATGATTATTTATCTAATAATTTAATATATTTTGTTAATTAATTCAAATTGTTAATGTGACTAACATAATCATTAATGGTGCCCACGGGGATTTGGATTGACGGTGAATGGGTGCGCTGTTAAGACACTCCTTGCGATAGGTCACTGGTTCAATTCCCCGTGGGTACTTAGTTTAGTCTTAGCCTAGAAAAAAAAAACATAATCATTAATGGTAAACTTTAATTAGTTATTATTTCTCATTTTCAATCTTATTAAACACTAACAATTATAGTAGGTCGTAATTAATCATTTATTATTGTATTAAGACACAAAGTATTAATAGTTTGATTATTAACTAATATATAAAACCATAATTTATGAATATCAATACTATTGATTCTTTATTAATATTGCTGCGTTAAAGCCTTAATATAAGTAATATATATAACATCTATATTTTTATATTAATCAATATAATACATATTAATATTAATGTTAATATATTAATGCTAGTATAATATATATTAATATTATTGTTAATATATTAATATTAGTATTATCATTAATTTTAATATTACTATTAACATTGATATTAATGTGTGTCTCTTACTCTAAAATATGTGTTACAATTCAAACAGCCATGCCCATTAAAACATGCCTTACAATTTACACTACCCCATGAACTTTCGCGGTTGAACTTTTGAAGCCATAACTATACCACACCCTAAAAATTATTTAGGTTTAAATTTTAGTGTTAATATAATATGACATAGTTTTGATGATTATGTCATTTAATAAAACCTCCTATGTGTGCGTGTCTATATATATATATATATATATATATATATATATAACTTTTGCAACCATAGCTTTAACCCATCCTAAAATTGTTTCTATGCACATATATTGTAGATATATTCTAGAACGATTGTTGGAAATTTGGAGGCATAAATGTAACACTTAACTTTTCATTTGAATACATATTTTAAATGACAAGTTCTAACTTTTAAATATAATATTACATGTTTTAATATATTATAATATGACACATCATGTGTGTGTGTGTGTGTGTATATATATATATATATATATATATATAATAAAAATACTTTTATATTATACATACGAAATAATTTTAGAATAATATGACAATGAAGATTTTCGTTCTTTAGTGTAATAGGAGATTATCAATTAATGTAAATCATGGTAAACCATAATGGTTGTGTATTTAGTAAAAGGCCTACTATATTAGACTATTTTAATTTCATGATACTTTTTATGTTTTCAAAGTTTTAATATGTAATTGGCTAGGTTTTATGAAAAAAAGGTTTGGTTTTAGTATGTCTGAATATGTTTGACAATTAATATTAATTGCATACTATTATTGATTAATATTAATTGTTCAAGACAGTGAGCCACATTAGGTAAATTTAGTCAAAACTTGATAGACAATGTTTAAATAATTGACGATGATCAAATTTGGTCAACCCTATTTTAACCATATTTAGCAATATTCAACTTGATGACATCGTTAAACCGAGTCTACCTTTCAAAGGTCAACATAAACAACCATAGTCAACAATGTTCAATTCAAGTCAAAAAATCATTAAGCATAGTAAAAAAATAGTTGGCGATGTTCAACAATAATCACACATTGTCAGCGATTGTTTAACCATTGTGATCACTGTGGTTTACTATGATTGACCATAGTTATCTAACGTTACAATGGTCAACCATAGTTTACTATATTTAGCATGGTTAATGATCCAGGGGGATATTAGTGGCCACTTGCCTATTCCACTTCGATGCCAACACTTTCTCTTTCAATTTTTTGGTTTCCCTAATTGTAGCACAATTTATGATTCTTGGCATTTTTTTGGGTCCTGAACATCTAGATCCATTTTGAAGCCCTAAATGACATTTTTGGGGAAAACACATAAGCCAATTCGCTCCCAAATAGGCCTCATCTTAAATGTTTTCGAAATGAGGTATTATGATGGCCAAACGAAGATCAAATTCCAAAGTTACGACCCTTGAACGTTGATAGACCAATTTACCCCAATGGGCCCCATAGTTTTGGCACTTCATCTCCTAGGGTTAGGTTTTTGGATGTTTAGCATTTTCCATGGATTTCTAATAATAAATAGGTCTTCAAACCTCATTGTAACATAGTTTAGAGGCATGTAGCCACCACCTCTCTTCTTAGAGATAAGATACCATAGCCCAAGCTAGTTTATTTCCATTTTGTATGAAAGCATATTTCAATTCTTTGATATTAATGACAAGATGTTTTATTTCTACCTGGACCCTTTGTTTATGTTTATATTTGTATATTGTTGCATTCCTACATAAGTATGGATCATTGTAACATGCACTAGGAGTAAAGGCACTCCTCCTTAGGACCACTACAAGAAGATGTCATAGTCTAAGATGTTGGCTAGTTGTATTGAGGGACTCTTGCTTTAGGAGTGCAATACTTGGAGTTTATTTTGAATTAGGACATTTTGAGGAGAATTAAAGCTTGGATCCTCTTTTAGAGAGCAAAAAACCATGTCATGAGGAGTGCTTGAAATGTGGATCCTTAGCTTAAAGACCATGCCACATTGGAGGTGGCTTCCAATCACCACATGACACTTGTACATCTTCACTAAACTACTGTGATGTGGATATACCAAAATAACATATATTAGGTGAGAGAGTCTCATTCTCACAACATAGTCACTAGATCATCCATATCTTCTTGATGTAATCATATTGTAGCCCTTTCTTTGGTAATGCAAGAGTTAAAGCTTGGGTGAATTATTGGGAAGTAGGGTTTGTGTGAGATAAAATTAAGAGAAGTATCTCAACATAGGCATTAACATGTTGCATGACCTAAAGCTTGTGAGATGAAACCTTAGAAAATAATTGGAGCAGATAATGATAGCTTGTGTCATGCAAGTTTAAAAAAGTCTTGTTGATGACTTTTTTAGTGAGAGAGAAGAGTCCAACTGTGATATTTTTGGTTTGATTATAGATTGTAGTGGAACCTTTGATGCATATAGGAGAGCTTGGTGAGATTCCTTGATAGCCTACGATATTGTTGGCCAAAAATTGTAGATTATTAGGAAACCAACTCACAGAAAGATAGAAATAAAGATCAATGCCTTAGAATTCATCCTCTTCGAGGGCGTAACCTCCTTTAGATTTCACAAATGAACAATTGTTGGATGATACAAATGACTCAGCCTCCCTTTTATAAATAGGAGTCTAAGGGGTCATAATATAATTAAGTCGACATAACAGTAATAACATAAGGGCACAAAAATAACAATAGTTGGTTTTTATGGGGCATACTAATAACAATATGGGGACAATAGGGGAACAATAATAACAATAAGTGATACAATGACAATAGTAATGGTGGAATCACTAGTATTATAGGGGCCTAACATGCCCCTCTCCTTTTGAAAATTGGTGTCCTCAATGCTTGAGTAGTTTTGGATTCTTCTATATAAAATTCTCATCCTCCCATGTGGAATATTCAGTGGATAAGTTCTTCCACTTGATGAGATACTCCAAAATTGATTGATTTCGTAGCTATAAAAGTTCTTATTTCTGTGACTGCTTCTGGTTCCAATATGATTTTTCTTTCCCCCTCAAGTTTTGGCAATATTGTTTAAACTAGGAGCTTGTCACCTATACTCTCTTCTTTAAACATTAAACATGGAAAACTGGGTGCACTCGGGAAGCTGTAGGAAGCTCCAATTAGTATGCCATTGTACCAATCTCTTGCAACACCTTGTACAGACCATAATACTTTTGTGATCATTTATTATTATTCTTAGATTGCTTGAGGGACACTTGTTTATATGGTTGTAGCTGTAGGAATACCCGGTTACCTACATAAAAACTTCTTTCACTGCGATGTTGATCTGCCTGTTGTTTCATTCTATTATGTGCCAATGTGAGGTTATCCTTTAAGAGTTGGAGAACTTGTTGTTGATGCTCGATGTGATGTTCCACTACTTGAACCTTATAATTTTCTCTCAAACATGATGTGATGGATGGTGGAAGATATCCATAAACTGCCATAAATGTGGTCATTTTTGTTGTAGTATGGAAGGAAGTGTTATACCACCATCCAGCCACAGGCAACCATTTGATGCATTGTGTTTGTTTATCATATACAAAGGAACAAAGATATCCTTCCAAAAAATTGTTTACTACCTTATTTTGCCAATCAAATTGAGGATGATAAGATGAATTATGAGCTAACTGAGTATTGAGACAAGTAAATAATTATGTATAAAAATTTCCTGTGAATATGGGATCTCTGTCACTCACAATAATCTTTGGGTTTCCATGTAGCGTTTGACTTGTTTCCATAAATGCAGTAGAAACTATACTGGATTTAAATGGATGTGATAATGCACAAAAGTGTGCATACCTAGTAAGTGTGTCAACTACCACCATGATGAAACTCTTTCCTTCGGACTTGGGTAAACCTATGCTAAAATCCATTGAAACGTCCTCCCAACATTGGCTTGGAATGGATAGAGGTTGTGACAGACTTGGGATCTTAATTGTTTCAACTTTATTTTGTTGGCTAACTAAACATTATGCCACAAACTTTTGAATCTCTAATTTAAGGCCATCCCAAAAAAAATTCCTTTTTAACCCTGTGGTAAGTTTTTAAAAATCTTGGGTGCCCTTGTAAGGGAGAAGTTTGCAATTCCATGAGAATATTTTGTTTCAGTTGCGAAATCTTACATAGGTATAAGTGATCTTTGTACCATAACGAATCATTTTTCAGCTAAATGTATCATATGTACTAGGATATTGTTGTATCTTTCGAATGAGTGCCCACACTGCTTCACCATTCTTCTGTTCCTCCTTTTCATCATTTATCTAATTTGGTTGGATAATAGAAATGGCACACAACAATTCTTCCACATCCTCATCTTTTCCTCAGAGTGCATCTGCCACAACATTTTTTTTCCCTTTTTTGTAGATGATTTCAAAGTCATAACCCAACATATTTGTGACCCATTTTTGTTTCTCTTCAGAGGATAATATTTTTTCTAAAAAGTATTTAATACTATCATGATCTGTTTTTACCTCAAAGTGTCTTCGCATTAGGTAGGGTTGCAATTTCTTAACTGCATATAGTATTTCCAACATTTCCTTCTCATAAATAGCTTTATGTAAATACTTTCCCTTGATTGGATGACTTTCGAAAGCAATGGGTCTTTCATCTTGCATTAAAACAACACCAATTCCCTTTCGTGAAGCATCACATTCCACAATAAATGTTTTTGTGAAGTGTGAAATAGCTAAGGCTGATGCTTGGCACATTGGCTCTTTAAGATGTTCAAAGGCCTTTGCTTCTTCAAGAATGTTGTTAGAGGTGTTGTTTTTCTCCCATAATGCTTAACAAACTTGCGATAATAGCCTGTCAACCTGAGAAATCCTCGCAGATGCTTTATGTATGTGGGGATTTTTCATTCCTTAATCACTTTAATTTTTGTAGGGTCTACTTTAACACCTTCAGATATTCCACCTCTTGTACTCTAAAGAAACATTTGGAGTTTTTTACATATAATTGTTTCTCCTCCAATAGTTTGAGCACCCTATCAACATGTTCAACATGATCCTTCCAAGACTTGTTGTAGATTAGTATATCATCAGAAAATAATAACAAAATTTTTATAAGGAAGGGTTTGAAAATGGAATTCATCAGCTTGAAATGTAGACGGTGCATTTGTAAGGCCAATAGGCATGACCAAAAATTAATAATGATCCTCATGAGTTCTAAATGTTATTTTTGGAATATATTTAGTCTTCATTCTGATATGATGATATCCAAAATGAATTTCCAACTTGGTGAAGTAAATTGATGCATGAAATTCATCCAATATTTCATCAATGATAGGAATGGGAAATTTCTCTTTAATAGTGAGCTTGTTGAGCTCCCTATAATCTCGACACATGAGCCATGATCCATCCTTCTTGTGCACCAATACTACTAGCACAGAGAAAGAATTTTGACTAGGTTGAATTATGCCAGCCTCTAGCATTTCTACAACCATACGCTTAGTTTCACTCTTTTGGGCATAGCGATATTGGTATGCTCTGATGCTTGTACGAGAACTTCTTGCAATCAAATGAATAGCATGATCATGATAAAAAAATAAGTGGGAGACCTTTGGGAGTCTCAAATACCCTGGAATGATTGTCTAAGGCTTTTTGGAGATCTGGAGAAATAGATGACTCAATGTGGGAACCTCTAGGGAACATAATTGTTCAATTACACCTTTTTGTTCCTTCTTTAGAAGCTTTGTCATGCTATTAGAGTTGATCATATTTCGTAGTTTCCCTCCAATACCCCTTAATTCAACTTCCTTTCCTTCTGCACAAAATTTCATGAAAAGTTCTTGAAAATTAAAAGTTATTGTACCCAAGGATTGTAGCCATTGGACTCCTAGTACAACTTCAGCACCACCCATTGGAATGGAAAGCATTGGGCTATTGAATACATATTCTCCAATGGATAGCTTGATATTATGGCACTTTCGAGAGAAATTTATGGTTCCTCCACCTACAACCATCACTTGGCACTTTGGTGCTGGATCTAGGAACAAATTCAATTCCTTTGCTATCTTACTATGAATAAAATTATGGGTACTTCCTGAATCAATCAACATTATTACCTTTTTCTTCTTGATATATCATTCTATCTTGATAGTTTTAGGAGTGCTAATTCCAGCCAATGAGTTACATGATATGGTCGGATTCATTTCTTCTTTATCTAGAGTTTTTCCTGGAGTATATCCTCTTCTTTTAACATTTCTTATTCCTTTTCTTCCTCCTCTTCACAATCTATATAGAATAATTTCTTCTCAGCACACTTATGACCTTTATTGTATTTGCTATCAAAACTATAAAAAGGCCCTTTTGTTTTTTCTTCCAATTGTTGTGTTGTCAACCTTGTAGGTTGTGGAAGGATAAGGGCAACAACACTTCCATATTTATAGTTGTGAGTGGTAGTCTTCTTGGTTGTCATAATTTTGCTTTCCATTTTTCTTGCTAACCTGAATGCCTGCTCCAATGAATCAAGTTCCCAAAGTCGAACCTCGTGTTGGATATTATCCTTTAAATTCCCTATGAGCACATCAATCCTATGATCCTCTGGAATATATTTTACCCTTATGTTGAATTTTTGGAAGTCGTCAATGTGCTCCATCATTGAACCCTTTTGTTTGAGATTTATCAATTGGCTAAAAAAACATGTTGCTTTTTGTATCCTCATAATGTGCTATCATTTCTTCCATAAAAAATTTCCCAAGTGGCAATTTTTTTACGATAGCAAAGCCATCGATACCATACAAGATTATTTGGTTCCAAATATAAAGTTGCAATACATACATTTTGTGTGTTTTGCGCATTATGGAGATCGAAAAATTGCTCCATCTGTAGTATCCATGCTTCGGGATCCTTGCCATCAAGCTTCCTTACAACGATTTTTGGAACATGGTGGGTCTTCAATCCAACATTAGAATCTATGAAATCATGATTAACACTTCTTTTGTTTTGATCATGTGTTTTCTTTACTACACTTTCACCATTACTGACCATTTCTTGTAGCAACATACTCAAATTTATCTTTAATTATACCATCTTATTGTCCATTCCATTCATCTTAGCATCCATGCCATTCATCTTAGCTTCCACGCCATCCATCTTAGATTGCATGCCATTCATATTAGCTTCCACGCCATTCATCTTGGCTTCATTTACCTTTAGTGAGAGTGAAATTTGTTGTACTTGGTCTTGTAATTTTGATATATCATGTTGCATTTCTTCCTCTTCTTCATGATTCATGCTAGAGATTTCAGGTTGCTTACTAGGTGTTTCCATTTTCTTTCTTCGGGGAATTAATTAGTGCTAATAATTAATCACTATTCCGTTTGAATTCCTTCAAACTAATTTTTCAAACCAATCTTATTCAAAAATTTTAAAAAGCTACACGCATTTTTTTCACTTTGTAAGAGCTTGATATTGAATCAGTTATATCTCTATAACTGCAAACCTTGAATATCTCAAATATTGTCTTGCAGTATCCCTTTGAGTCCTCTTTATAACCCCACAATCTGATCAAGATTGGATTCTCCAATGAATATCTATACCACATTTGCCACGGTGACCTTATTATAGACTAGTTCAGTAGAGTGAACTTGTATGATGTGCCACCTGTCACTATTTCTACTTTAGTACCTGAAACTAATACACAAAAAACTAAAGGTCATCCTCTTTCTGAAAATTATTATGAAATTTCAATCTAATTCTCAAAACAAAAGTTATGACAATTTTCCCCAAGTCACCTCTTTCGAATGTAATTGAGGAGTCTACAGAAACCCTAACTTCGTCAGATCATATCTCTGCAAATATAGTGGGATAATCTATGAAATTCATGCCAAGCGTTTAGAATGATTTCGGCTCATTAGAATCTTTTGAAACATTGTAGAAACAAATTTATAGTGAAAATTCCATGATTACCTATTTGGAGCAGTGAATCTAAAGCTCTAATACCAAATGTTAGGAAACTAGATCACAAAAAGATAGAAAAATAGATCAATGCCTTAGAATTCATCCTCTTCGAGGGGGCGACCTCCTTTACATTACAGAAATGAATAATTCTTGGATGATACAAATGATTAAACCTCCCTTCTATATATAGGAGTCTATGGGGTCGCAATAGAATCAAGCCAACATAATAGTAATAACATAAGGGCACAAAATAACAATAGTGGGTTTCTATGGGGCATACTAATAACAATATGGGGACAATAATAACAATAAGGGATATAATGACAATAGTAATGGGGGAATCACTAGTATTATAGGGGCATAACATGCACATGGATTCCAACACTTTCTCTTTCAGCTTTTCGGTTTCCTTAATTATAGCACAATTTATGATTTTTGGTAGTTGTTTGGGTCCTAAACTTATGGAGCCCTTTTGCGGGCCCTAAACGACATTTTTGGGGAAAAACAGAGGTGCGTTTGCACCCAATTAGGCTTTTCAATTTGTTGTTGGCCTCATTTTAAATATCTTCGAAATGAGATATTATGATGGCCAAACAAATATCATATCCCAAGGTTACGACCCAATAAATTTGATGTACAAATTTACCCTAATGGGCCCCATAGTTTTGGCACTTCAACTCCTCGGGTTATGTTTTTGGATGTTTAGGTTTTACATTATTTATCAATAATAAATAGTTCTTCAAGCCTCATTGTAACATAGTTAAGAGGCATGTAGCTGTCACACCTTTTCTTAGAGATAGGCTACCATTGCCCGAGCTAGTTTATTTCCATTCTGTATGCAAACATCTTTCAGTTCTTTGATATTAATGACAACAAGTTTTATTTCTACCTTAACCCTGTGTTTATGTTTATATTTTTATTTTTTTGCGGTCCTGCATAAGTCCGTATCATCGTAAGATGCACTAGGAGTAAAGGAACTCCTCCCTAGGACCACTACTAGAAGATGCCATAGTCTAAAATGATGGCCAGTTGTATTGAGGGATTTTTGCTTCAGGAGTACAATACATGGAGTTTGTTTTGAATTAGGACATCTTGAGGAGAATTAAAGCTCAGATCCTCTTTTAGAGAGCACAAGACCATGTCACGAGGAGTGCTTGAAATGTGGATCCTTAGCTTAGAGACCATGCCACTTTGGAGGTTTCTTCCAATCACCACATGACACTTGTACATCTTCACTAAACTACCCTAATGTGGATATACACTAATAACCTATATTAGTTTGTTGTGCGCATGATCCATTTTCTATTATTTTCCTAGTTGACCTATCTCATAAAAGGGGGAGTGTGTCCTCATTCTCCGAAATTAGTCACTAGATCATCCATATCTTCATGATGTAGTCATATTCTAGCCCTTTTTTGTAACGCAAGGGTTAAATCTTGGGTGAATTATTGGGAAGTACGATTTGTGTGAGATAAAATTAAGAGAAGTATCTCAAGACAAGAATTAACATGTTGAATAACCTAAGGCTTGTGAGATGAAACCATAGAAAATAACTAGAGCACCTAATGCTAACAGAGCTTTTGTCATGCAAGTTTGAATAAATCTTGTTGAGGACTTTTTTTATGAAAGAAGATTCCAAATGTGATATTGTTGGCTTGATTCTAGCTTGTAGTGGAACCTTTGATGCATATATGAGAACCTGGTGAGATGCCTTGATAGCCTACAATATTGTTCGCCAAAAATTGTAGATGGTAAATTCTCTAACTAGGGTTTAGAAGGTGCTATATTGCTTTTGCTAGGGCGCACTAGAAATAAATGTTGTATAACATAGAATGTCTAAGGCACTGTAATTTATCGTCATTTATGTTGTAATATGAACTCTACCCTTGTTTTCTAAAATTATGTGACATATTTCTAAGCATTTCACCTACATTTTGATCTATAATAGAAAATTAGGTATTTGGGAATTGAGAGTGATGCGAACTAGGGGGAGTCGGTTGAAGCCACCATATGAGCCTCCACAATCACATGGAATTTGAATAATCCTTGTATTAGCCATGGTAAATCCATTAGCATTTTCAACAGCAGTTCTCCCAAGATCACATTCATTCATTTGTAGCTTTTACCATTTGACATCCAACAAAATTGTTTTGAAGGATATAAACTCACACTCAATTATATCTTCCAAATACCTGTATCGATTTTTAGAGACTTTGGATGTTTGTCACTTCTATATGAAATATTAATGACTTGAAATAGTTTAGAAATCCTACTATTAGATGGTTTCATCTTTTCATCCATATTTTTGATGTGAAATTTGTGGCCGTTACACCACATAGCCTTGTAGTGTTTCAATTGTTTATTGTCAAACACATAAGAAATGAATTCTCAATTGACAATAATATTTATACCTAGAAATGATTCAAATTAAGAAAAAGACACGGTATATATATCAATATAGTATTAGAAAAGCTAAATAGTAATAGGGGATATCTTCCCTGCTTATCTTTTAAACCATTTTATAAATATATTTTCCTCTTTTTATTATTGGTATCTCTCTCATGCTCAATTGGTATCTCTCCCATGTTCAACTGTATTATTACATTTTGTCAATTACATTTTGAAACTTGTTTGTTTAAAAAATTTGAATTATATGTTATTAAAAATCTAAATAGTATTGGGGGATATGCTTACATGTTTACCTTTTAAACCATTTTCTAAATAAATTTTCCTCTTTGTATTATATCTCTTTCCTGTTCAATTGTATTATTACATTTTGTGAATTACATTTTGAAACTTGTTTGATAAAAAATCTTATTTTTTTTGGCAAACAGTAGGGGAAGTGACAAGAGTTTCTCATTATTGTTATATTCATAGAACTCTTCTTTGGTGTAGTCTTATGTTTATCCTTTTTACATCAGTGCTTCTTATTTTCCTTACAATTCTGAAATGAGAGTTTTCCTTTTGTAATTTTCATTTATCTTTTCCAATTCTTATTATGATAAAGGATATTTGTAGGATCTATTAGTTTTCTCTTGTTGTTGTTTCTTGGTTTATTATGGTTTGAATAGGGGTGGTATTTATTTTTTGTGAGGGTTTTAATGTTAACATTCCAGGTTTTAATGGCTCCTTGAAGGTTTTTTTCTTTACAGATTAGGAATCCATCACATGTATCATAACTTTAAGAGTGTTATGAATCCACAAGATTTTGTGCATGGTTTTGTTTTGCATATTGAAGGTTGTTCATTGCAACTTAAGGACTTTTTACATTGTGAAGGATTCTCATGTGTCTTTGTAATTGTGCAGATTTCCAATGATTGGCCTTTGTAATTGTGCACAATGTGTTATCATCAATGATAAATACTCTATTATTTTGTATTTTACTTGATTTTTGCAAATATTTCTTATATGTTACAGTTTTACTAGATGAACGGCTCATGCTATGAAACGACATTAAATCATTTATAGGAAGATATAAATTTTTTAGATTTTGTATTAAATATAACACATAATATATATATTGAGTTGTGAGACAATGTTTTTTGCTTATCACATAGATTGTACTTTGTGACTATACCTGCTGGTCGATGGCGATGCATGCCCATATTCCCAGGAGAATTGGTAAATACAATGTAATAATTTGCATTGAATTAATTATTATCTTGGCCATTTTCTAAATTATGAGGGTGGGACATGGACATATGGATGAGTGGATCCGCGTGCATTTTCAATAGGAGGTGGGAGAATCGATAAAGATAATGTAAGCATTTTCATTGAAGTACTTATTATCATGGCAATTTTCTAAATCATAAGGTTGGTACATGGACATATGGATGAGTGGATCCACGTGCATTTTCAATAGGAGGTGCCACTCTCTTTTTGTGTTTCATTCTCTTCATTGAGATTAACAATGTAATTTGGTTAAATATACTATTTAAAAAAGTTAAAGTATAGATAAGTTAAGTCAATTAGATTCGCTTCTAATCTTTTAAGGGAATTTGGTTAATATATATTTTGAATCAATTTTTTTTTTACAAATTTTTTTCTCCTCTATCTTTAATTATATTAAATATAAAAGTTAATGTTTAGACAAATTAAATTAATTAATTTAAACTATCACAAAAAATAAACCATATAAATGAAATCAAACTTTTAACCATTCATCAATATTTACAAAAGTACTTATAGTTTGCCAAAACTGATGAACATTTTTTATTATATTATATGGCTTGAACTTGTGAATAATTAGAATTCTATTATGTTTTAATTTAATTATCACACAACATTCACAATTAACCTTGGTTCATCTTTTTCATTTTTAATATATAAGTAAATATTAGTGAGTGTTGTATTTCTCAAACTTTATACAATTTTATAAAATTTAGTTTAATATTAAAAAAAATATTTTATGCTATTATTAATATTAATGTATTTTAAATCAGGCGAATACAAATATAAAAACTGGAATAAATTTTAAATAAAGTTTATAAAATTATTATTTCTATTATTAATAAAGTAAATTTAAAATCATCTTAATAAAAGAATGTTTAATATGATTAGGACGACATGTAACAATGATCTAGTTTGTTATGAGAATTTAGCTAATGTACATGACCACTATTTTTGCAAAATTGTAATGAAATAGAATTGCAATGCACTACAATTGTTAAACAATAGCTCGCATAAGGAACGAGCTTCAAATCTAGGTTTTGAGTTTTAGATTGAGGTGATATTTCTTGTGAGAATTTAGCCAATGTACACTACAACTCTTCTTGCCAAATTTTAATGTAATAGAATTGCAATGCAATACAATTGTTAAGGAATAATTGACATAGTGCACGAAGCAGTTTCAAAATGAGGTTTTGAGTTTTAAATTGAAGTTTAATTAAAAATAACCAGTGCACATACTTATATTATAAAGTTGGAAGTAAACAACTCTTTCTTCATATTTTTTATAGAAAAATGCTTGTTTCTTTGAATATTACAATAAAAATACATTAATAATAAAATTAATAAATTTTATATTAAGAATACATGATTTCCCATTCTCTTCATTGAGATTAACATTGTAATTTGGTTAAATATAAAATTTAATAAAAGTTAAAGTTCGGAGAAGTTAACTTAATTAGATTGGCTTTTAATATTTTAAGAGAATTTGGTTAATATATATTTTGAATCTAATTTTTTTTCTCCTCTCTTTAATTAAATTAAGTATAAAAATTAAAGTTTAGACAAATCAAATTAATTAATTTAAACTATCACAAAAAACAAACCATATAAATGAAATCAAATTTCTAACCATTCATCAATATTTATAAAAGTGCTTATATTTGCCCAAAATTATGAAAATTTGTTATTATATTATATGGCTTGAACTTGTGAATAATTAATGTTCTATTATTTTTAATTTAATTATCACACAACATTCACAATTAACCTGTTCGTAGTTTTTTTTTAATATATAAATAAATATCAATGAATATTGTATTTCTCAAACTTTATACAGATTTTATAAAATTCAGTTTAATATTAAAAATATATATATTATACTGTTATTAATATTAATGTATTTTTAATTACAAAAATACAAATATTAAAATTGCAATAAAGTTTAAATAAAGTTTATAAAACTATTATTACTATTATTAATAAAATAAATTTAAAATAGTCTTAATTAAAGAATGCTTAATATCATTATGAGGACATGTAACAATGGTCTAGTTTGTTATGAGAATTTAGCTAATGTACACGACATCTCTTTTTGCAAATTTTAATGAAATAGAATTGCAATGCACTACAATTGTTAAAGAATAGCCCGTTTCAAGTCTAGGTTTTGAGTTTCAGATTGAGGTGAAGTTTTGTGTGATAATTTAGCCAATGTGAACTACAACTCTTCTTGCGAAATTGTAATGTAATAGAATTGCAATTCAATATACTTGTTAAAGAATAACTAACATAGAGCACAAATCGGTTTCAAATTGAGTTTTTGAGTTTTAAATTAAGGTTTAATTAAAAATAACCAGTGTACATACTTATATTATAAAGCTGGAAGTAAATAACTCTATGTTGTGAGTGGTTGAATATTTTTTATAAAGAAGGGTTGGTTTCTTTGAATATTACCATAGTAATACATTAATAATAAAATTAACAAATTTTATATTAAAATTACAAATATTAAAAATACAATTAATTAAAATAATAAAGATTAAGAATCTATATTCTTAAATAGAAATTAACATATTAAAGCATAACTCAACCATATAATACTAACTAATATATTAAATCACAATCAATAACCATAGTACAATGAACATAATAAAATAAGCTTAGTAAATATACTCTATAAAATTAGGTTTATTATTAATATATTATTATCTATATATGCAATTATTAGACATATATTAATATATCAAAAATTATACATAATAAGAAATGTTTAAGGAGTGTTGGTGAGAGGAATACTTACATATTTGAAAATCTTATGAAATTGAATCTACACGTAAATGTAATTATGGAAATATAATTATGAAATATACTTAAAGCTCTTCAGAGGAAAGGGTGAGATTTCGAATATTCGAAACCAAATTCTTCGATTAGAAGTTTGAAAACATGTTAGCAAATGCTATCTTCAACTTTTAATTGCTTCAAAATTTCTATTTTCTCAACGAATAATAATACTCATGTCTCCACAATAAACAGTTTTTTAGATATTGGGGCATATATGAATTTTGGTTCAAAGGTGTTTAAAATTTAGAAAAGGGTATTTCCAAATCTCTTCTTCTTTATAACACATAAGTAAATAAGATAGCATTATTGTGTTATGCCAATTAATATGAAGGTGAAATAAGATTCTAATCTTTACCTATTGATTAGTTTATATGATTTTAGGATTTAGATGTTGGTTGTTGGAGTTTTGTTGAGATATTTTTTCAAGAATATTCTCCTTGTTTGGAATTTGTTGGATCTCATAAACACTATTTAGGTGACTTATAACTTGGGTTTGAAATGAGATTGTTTTGTGTGTACTATGTCTATTCCTCATATTTATTTATTACTATCAAAGCCTTTATGGAATTCAATCCCTTATGGGAGGGCCGAGGGAGATGGAAAACATGTGAGGATGGATACTATGTACATAAATAAAATTTAAATTAGATCCATGTGTGTCTATTGTTTGGTTGTAGCTATGAGTGACACTGTTGTGTGTTTATCCAACCATTATTGTCCTGCCAAAGGAATAGCTGTAGAATAGAAGGGTTTCCCATTCCAAAGACAGTGCGATGTAGTTATTAGCCCAATTTGTGCGAAGTTGAAGCTAGAAATTTTCAATGGGAATTTTAAATCTGGAGAGGTTGGAGAATACTATGAAGTACTACGACATAGGAGAGAGTCATTTCCTGCATAGGGGATCAACGAACAGAGAGGCGAAATATGAATTATTTAATAAAGTTGAGATCAGGTGCATTTGTGGTTCAAAAGTTTGATAGTTAGTAATTTATATGCAAAATTAAGAATAGATCATGGAAATCAGTTGATTCCCTAGAAGTCATAGATGCGATATTCGCCCATCTGTGCTGCGGATTTGAACAATTTTCCACCAATTTGAAGTTGTTATGATTTACACTTTCAAGAACTCGGTTGTAGATTTTGATATCACCATTGAAGATACCTACAGTGGGGCATGATGCTTCAACAAAAGCCCCGAGAAGCTCCAAAAATATTATGACTCGACTTATTGGTTACACTATACTTCAATATTGTAGAAAGGGAGTGGTTGTTAATATGTTATATTTAAGGATTTTTTTGTGGTCATGGAAGGAAAGAATCTAAGATGCTACATCTCAATGCTGACTTTCAATTATGAATTGTTTTTAGTAGTAGAGTTGTTATATTATTTGCATATTTTGGGTGTTGGTTTGGATTCGTTGGTGTAATTCTCCCTTTAGTTTCCTTTTGAATGTTGTGAGCATGACTATTCATCAACATTAGATTTTCTATCAATTTTATTCAACTACATAGTATGGAAGAACTAGTTTTGAAGAGAATTGTTCAAATTGCACAAAGTGGAATAGACAAGAATCATTATGGAATGTGATTGGGTTTTTTGTGATAGTTTATTCTTTCTTGTGTCTGTTAAGTTGTTTTTTTGTTTGTAAAAATTGCAAAATCAATTGATGAAGACATGAATATAATTAAATTAGTGTTTCTCGACGTTCTTCGGTGCCCATAGAAAGCATCACTAAGTTAGTTGTAAGAATTTTTCACATATTGAAGGTTCTTGATGGTTTAACAGAATCAATTATAGCTTATGTTATGAGATCCTTGTGTGTAGAAAGGATAGTTGCATAACTGACTGCTACAAAATTATCTTAAGGAATGTCATTAGGAAATCGAGCACTATGGCCCAACCTAGGTTTGTCTTCTTCTAGTTCAAGCTTGAGCCGAGAGTCCTTGTCGTAGATCATTTTCCTAATGTTGATATATTAAATGCATATTTAATGTTCTCTTTCATGATATGGCTTCCATTGGCAATGTCCTTCTTTTATGGATCTTTTTATCCATTTGACTAGGCTTTTCTGAGAAAATCATACCTTTCTCTCCTGCGAGGCTTTTCCTCATAAAAGCATACCTTTCTATCTTCCAATCCTTTGATGTTTTTCTTAACTTATCATCTTTCTCTAGATAAGTAGCTTAATCGATATTTTTCTCCAATCCATTAAGCTTATCTAGAATTGGATCTAGAAGCCTTATCATGAAGGAATTATCCCTTCCCATTCACCAATGGGATTTGGCAAGAATCCCATCTCTTGGTGTCTCATTTTTCCAAGTGATTAAATTATTTAATTTAATAATAATTTATTTACTTTCCTTTTTACACATTAGACCTAGCATTTCTTAGCTTAGGTTAGGAGAGTTTTACATACAATGGAGTGGTTTTACATACTCCCTGCCTTAAATGTACACCATCTTGGGTGTCTTACTACATTTTACAATATAATTTCCTTGTTCTCAAGTATGTTGGAAATAATACTAAGAGGGGGGGTGAATCAGTATTATCAGATCAATAAAACTTTTTCAATTTCATGCTCAGAAATATACACGCGACTTCAGTTAAGTGAACCCGCGTGTACACGCGACTGTGTCTAAAGCAACTAGCGTATATTCAGAGATCTTATGATTCAGTTAGCTTATCTTCAGTTTATGCATCAGAACATTATTAACCATATTAACAGTAAACAGGTGCAGTATAACAGAACAGATCATCACACATAAGGCACACACATGAACACCATGATATAAGGTGGAAACCCAATGTGGGTGAAAACCACCTGCTGCAATTTGTCTCTTTCTTCTTTAATGAGAAACTTCTTTTACAATGTACTGGTGCAGTCCTTTACCAGCACGCAGGCTACAACCTGTAGAGGGCTACAACCCTCTTAGCTTTAGCTTTTGTACTAGCCGATCCATTTACTAGTACGTAGGTTCCTACCTACAGAATGCTTCTTTACTCATTTTCCAGCTGCTAGTGGAAGGGAGCTACAACCCCCTGGCTCTTGTACTGGCTGATATGTTTACCAGTACGTAGGTGCCGGCCTACGATCTACCCGGGACCACGTTTCATACATTTTCATACTGGATCCATAAGACAATCATCATTGTAGTACAACCTGCATCATCAATCACTGAAACACCCAATTCTGAATCACTGTAACCCTGTCAACAACAACCAGACAACATAGCAATAACCAGATCCAGCTCCATATTCAAATATCATACTTCACATTGTATACGCTACTTGGATGAACCCAAACTGCGTGTATACGCTCTTTTACCAAAACCAACCCGCGTACAGATCTGTAAATTCAACCTTAAAACTCTGTAGCTATATCAGACATCAAAACATACCCAGATCATAATAATAAACATGCGTCAGTAGATCTAGTCTATCCAGAGTCAAACCATATGAAGATAATCATTCCAACCCTTGAGATCTCGTTCCATCATTCATCATCCTCCACATGAGTGAAACCTTGGTTCAGATCACCAACCCATAACCAGCACTTGGATCCCACACTTCCTCAGATCTTCATCACTTATACTTCCTTCTTTTGGCCTAATGATCTTCTCCTTATATAGCCTTAGGCCCTTCACAATACCACGAGCCAAAACCATAGCAACACAATACCATCAACTTCAAAACTAGGGATTGACATGCCCGTCGAGACACAATGGTTCGAAACCATAGGCACAACTTCCAAGGACTAACCGCCATGGACCAAATGTACTTTTCCACATACACGCGCTTTTGTTGAAGCCAACCTGCGTGTACACGCGACTTGGGCTTAACGAACCTGCGTGTATGAACTTTCTTGCCATGTTGTACTAAGATCTATCCTCTGATTAAGTTGCCATCACCTGTACCAACATCTGAGCACCTGTACCAACCTCTGAGTGAGTTGCCATCAAGGACAACACTTGAATCATAATGCCAACAAAGTAGATGTTTCTGAATTTATAGGCTCTCATGGCCTTACCATATGATTCATATCTTCTGACATGTACTAGTTACAAAGGATTTATTCCAGCACATCTCCTTCCATCACTACATGTAACATTTGTTTCAATCAATTTTGTGAGATATTTTATATGGAGAAACTCAACTTTGTTTACTAAAATTAATTTCATATCCTGATATACAATACTATTATTTGAGTAACTACCATTTATGTTTCCCATCATGAAAGTAATGCATGTCCCTCCAATGAATTCTTCCAATGCCTTTGTGTCCTTTTTGAACACTTTCTTCCTCTAGTTTCCCTACATTCGTCACAAAACATCAAACTAGCACAATTGACTCATCAACATGTATAGAATATCATGTCAGGTTAGCTCAAACATAACCATCAAAATCATAATTCAATATTAACCATCATAAAGCAGAATCATATGT
Organism: Pinus tabuliformis; assembly: GCA_031772625.1. Classification (NCBI taxonomy): domain Eukaryota; kingdom Viridiplantae; phylum Streptophyta; class Pinopsida; order Pinales; family Pinaceae; genus Pinus; species Pinus tabuliformis. Next base: position 688,998,098 of record CM062817.1, on the reverse strand, counting down.
CATATGTATAGTAAGACTGAAGCAAAATACGAATACTTATCCTTAGTTTCCAATACCAATTATTAGCTTACACTTTTTTCTTGCCTCTATATGTACTTTGGATTGGTTTCCTAAAAAAACAATCACCCAGTGCCTTTGTGCATGCCTACCATTTGTACACATTACCACATGTACATGTGTACCTAATATCAATGTCCATAATGTTACATGCATGACATATAATTCATCCACATGTTTTCCACCATGTTAGTATTATGCCAAAAATTCCTTTATTTATTACCTTTAGGCATGTTCGATAAAATTGTGCTTAATTTATCGATTGTACAACAAGGAATTTTGCGGACCTCTTCAACTTCTGCAACGAGTGAATAATTTTATGTCAACATATTCAGGTGATTTTATTGAGCCAATTCTTTTCATGTGTCTTGTGGTTGTAGTACAATGTCAGCAAAATAATACCATAGAAGTAATCATGCATACTCCAACTTTATCATACCCATAAATTTGACTTTTGCAATTTAATCTGTCACTTACACAAGGTTTTAACAACAATGAAATATGACCTCTCCTTAATCATAAAGAAGACTATTGACTATGATAGTTAGTCTAGCATGGATATTTGAAGTCTAATAACAAGCTTAACTTCGTCTTTAACGAAGAAAATCATCGTTTGGTACTCAAAAGTACCACATATGTAAAATAATCATGTCATATGATTTACTGTTGCTCTTTATACACTTCTTCCAACCCTTCTTATCCATGAATAATTCAGTGTATGTTGAAAACCAATTGAACAATCAGTAGACAAGCACATCCACATCCCATACATAAGTTATAAATGAAAGTTACATTGTATTCGCTTCCACACAATCTATGTTTTTGAGGTACTATGCGCACCAGGGTGTGATCCTAGGGCATTTACATGTGAACACCTCATTTAAAATTCAATCACCCCAAAGATAATATAACTCATTTATCAATTATCAAATTAATTGACATGAATCCGCATGTTGCTTATGCAATACTGGCTATGTAGTCCCATTAAGAATGAGACAACACTATTAATGTAATCAGACATGTAGACTTCTTTAAGATTGTTGGATAGTCAATAGTTTTACAAAATGTGCATTTCATATTATGCATTTGTCCATTTATTAGATACACAATATATTTGGCGTAAAACAATCCTAATTACCAGTACCACTTTAGTCATCATCTTATTAAATTAGCAACAAGTTGTTGCATGATTTGTTATCCTCTTTCTTCCTCATCTAAAACATTTTATATGTTCCATTTTTCTTGATGTGTGTATTATTTTACTACCCGCCTAAGATCATTACATCATCATTACTTGCACTAATGTAAATCATTTTTCTTTACCAAAAATTTGTTAATTGGTTTGGAAAATTCATGTTTTAAATCTAGTGTACTTCTTACTAGCCATTAGGTTTCATATTAATTGTCTAAGTTGTTTGTCTTTTATGTTTCATAAATCTTATTTATACACCCAAATTATTTTAATCTTATCACTTCCCATAATAAATGGCTTCGCAAGATCTATAATCCTTTTACTAAAAGTATCATTTTCTTGCTTTAGATTTGAAATATTTCTATTTGTAAGATATCAGCAGAACCCCATCTATACCTGGATGGAGATGAACATTAAGATTGTGAAGTTTAAGGTTGCATGCTTTTAGTTGACACATTGGAATTTGAGTAAACTTATGAATCTGTACTTGAACTTGTATTTAATATTGTCTTACTAATATTAATCATGATCCTTAGGAGATTCTTTTACACTTCCATTATTTATTGGTACTTTTGGGTGAGAGTCTCATTGACCTACTTATGAAGATCATACAATTATTCATGTATGATGTCTTCATGCATACAGTAATTTGTATTGCATGTTTTCACATTCTTCATAACTCTCAGCCTGGTTTAGTCTAGATTTGAACATATAATTTGTGCTTCTAATTTATATTAGTTACAATTATTTAGATATTGTTTTACTGAAATACACATATAGGTCAAAACTATGCATGTCCAATGAAATGTGCATATGTTACTCAATATAATAACTTGGTAAGGTTAAGTTCACTTCAATAGAATTTTCCCTAAGGAAAAAATTACATTCAAAAATGGATTGCATCATCAGATGTAGATGCACCAAATATTAAGTTGAAACACAAATTTTACAAATACTTAGTCTCATACAATGACCTATCCTTCATGATATTAATGATATTTCATGGGAACTTTTATTATATAAACCATCTAGAATCTTTTCTAGCATGGAACCAACTTAAGTAACCATCAGCTTATGTTAATGTTGATAGTATGTCAAGGACTTCTTACCTAATGATTTACATAGTTTCCATTTATATACTTTAATTTTTCTATTTTCCCTCATGTTCTCCATTATCTATGGAATGAAAACACTTACATTTTATTTCATAAATGTTCATCAATTCTTCCCTTCATATTTCAAGATCTCTATATGCATAAAAATTATAGCATAAACATTATTTCAAGGATTCCTAAGCTTCTTATATGATTTACTCCTCTTATGTGGAGGCATTTAATATTTGAACCCTCTCATTCCTAAATGATATACATATTGTTCTTACAGATGTATTACTGGTTATCCGATTGAATGTCTAGTTAATATTGTGGTTATAGCATCCCACTTTCTATAAAATAACCATAGTTTAAAATTGTTTATTTCTCCCACTCTACTATGAATCATTGAAGAGTATGAAAGTATATTAGACCAATTTAAGATCATTCAACAATAATTTAAATTTTGACAAACTTCCACTGCATATAATAAGTAGAATTTAAACCTTCACTTCATCCAATAAGTAGGCAAACTAAAAACAACCACTTCATTAATCACACAACAAATAACATGTTGATTATTTATTTGCATTACTATTATTCAATATCATAGAATGTTTTGTTTATTATTCAAGCTCAATTATGAATATCTAGCATCTTCATCAGTTTTTAACTCAGGTTAATTATGAGAGTTTGATCCATCCATTCATGTAGGCATATCACTGCAGCTCATTGTAACCACACCATTGAGCCCTTCATGCAAGTCATACATATATGTAAGCATAGGCATGTAAGCACATCATGAATATCAGATTTGAACATAATGTAAATTTGCAACTTCAAGGATAAAGTATTCCTATCCTTCTATTTTATGCATAAGAAAAAATAATTTGTATAAACTGTACACATTCTTCTATGTGGTTTGTTTATACACAAAGTTCCCCCAAGTCAATAAAACTTGATTTGACTAATTAAACATGTATGCAGACTACTCTTAAACCAATATCGTTGTCATCAAGGAAATCATGGCATATATATCAACGTGTTTTGGTACATTTTTCACACATTAAGTGTACCGAATAAAATATGTGCAATATTCATCAATACAACCAATACCTGCCACTACTAATATGTATTTGCCATGTTTTTTTTTTCAACTCCCATGTTTAGTCTACATAGTCTTCCAATGTACAAAGTCATTTAGTTAGAAAGAGTTCACTCATGCAATTCTGTAATCTTAACTTCACAATAATAATAATTTCAAATCTATTTTTAATCGAAGTATTTCTTGAATTATTTTCATGAAATCTTCCTCCCCTTGATTTCTTTCACTTGTGATAAAAGAAAGTTATGCCATTTAAATTAAATTTGGAAGCTAGGTAATGAGCTTATAAATATTTACTCTTATTAGTAAAACCATACCATGTCTTATTACCCAAATCTCTGGTCCTCGGTATGCAGAGTTGTCATTGATAATGTACAGTAGAAGTATAATCACTTTTACCATTCTCTGCAATAGAAGAAATAGATTGGTTAATAAAACAATTTCTTACCATTGGAGTACTTTTCATTATAGCTCACAACTGTAAGGCCTACCCAAAAAGGAGACCGCATTTAATTTTCCACAAGATGTAAATTTGTTAGGAAGGACACGTGGATTTTAGAAGAGAAGTTCACTTATAATGGAATCCTACCATGGAATGCAGCTTATGTTAAGGGTAAAGAAATATATTTGAAATATGTTGGGCTTCGCCAGTGCATGTTTGAATCGTGTTGTTGACAGCAAGGATAGTTAGTGAATGGGGGTGGATGAAAGGATTGATTTAATTATTGATCATCCACCATCTTCCTATGACGTCTCAGGTGGCTTGAACATCAATCAAGTAGGGTCTCTCCATACCCCATTGTCTTTGGTGTGCTCAACTGATAAAAAACTTCATGCATCAAGAATTGTAATACAGAACACTTGTGAGCACGTCATCCTCCAGTGCATGCGTACATATATGATGCATCACAGACAAAGAATATTATTTAAGGAATTTTCTTGCTCTTTGTTTAAAACGACGCGTAAATGGAAATTACGCGTAGGAAGCGTATGATGTTGAAGTGATTTTTTCCTTATCCATGATTATTCCTATTCTAGAAATGACTCTAGATTTAGGAATAAAAAGGCAGAATCTGTGGGATGACAATCCACTGAATTTTTTTTTAAGGCATGTCACCAAATTAGGCTTGTCCTCTAAACACTTTTGTGGAAATCTAATCCTTTTGCAATCACCTTAAGTTCAACAGATAAGGCAACCATAGAGGATGGTTGTTAGGTCCTTATAATATTAGTGATTCCCCCATTATTATTGTTGATATATCCCTTATTATTATTATTGTGCCCTTATATTATTATTGTAAGGTCAGCTTCCTTATATTGTGACCCCTTAGACTCCTATATATAGAAAGGAGGTTTTGTCATTTGAATCATCTAAGAATTGTTAATTTGTGTAATGTAAAGGAGGTTTCCCCTTCAAAGAGGCTTATTTCTAAGGCATTGATCTATATTTTTGTGAGCTGGTTTCATAACATTTGGTATCAGAGCTTTGGATTCTAGGGTTTCACTGCTCCAAACAGGTCATCATGGAAGTTTCACTACAACTTCTTTTCTCTGATGTTTCAAAGGCTACAAAAAAAACCATATGAGCCGAAATTGTTTTGAACATCGGGTACAAATTTCAGAGCCCATTGCCCTATAATTGCAGAGATATGAGCTGAGGAATTTAGGGTTTTTGTGGACTCCCAAATTACATTCCAAACATGTGACCTAGGGAAAATTTCCATAACTTTTGTTTTGAGCATCAGATTGAAATTTCGGAAGAAGTTGAGGAAAGAGGATGACCTGTAGTTGTCTATGTATCAGTTTTAGGTACCGAGGTCAAAACATTGACATGTGGGATGTCATACAAGTTTGCTCTACTGAACTAGTCTATAATCAGGTCACTGTGGGAGATTTGACATAACTCTTCCTTGGAGAATACAATCTTGATCAGACTTATAGGGTTAGAAAGAGAACTAAAAAGGGCCACCATAAGATGAGATTTCAGATATTCAAGATCTATAGTTACAGAGATAGAACAGATTTAATATCAAGCTCTTACAAAGTAAAAAAATGGTGTGTAGTTTATTTTAATTTTGCATAAGATTGGTTTGAAAAATTAGTTTGAAGGAATTCAAAGGGAATAGTGAAGAATTATTAGCATTAATTAATGCCCTGAAGAAAGAAAATGGAAACACCTAGTAAGAAACCTGAAAGATCTAGCATGACTCATGAAGAAGAGGAAAAAAATGCAACATGATATATCAAAATTACAAGACCAGGTACAACAAATTTCACTCTCACTAAAGGTAAATGAAGCCAAGATGAATGGCGTGGAAGCTAATATGAATGGCATTCAAGTCAAGATGAATGGAATGGATGCTAATATGAATGGTGTGTGCGATAAGATGGAAGAATTGAAAATAAATTTGAATAATTTTCTCCAAGAAATGGTCACTAATGGCAAAAGGGTAGTAAAGGAAACTCATGATGAGAACAATAGAAATGTTAATCATGATTTCATAGACTCTAATGTTGGATTGAAGACGTACCATGTTCCAAAAATCGATATGAGGAAGTTTGATGGCAAATATCCCGAAACATGGATACTACAGATAGAGCAATTTTTCGATCTCCATAATGTGTAAAACACACAAAATGTACGTATTGCAACTTTATATTTGGAACAAAATCAGTTTGTATGGTATGAATGGCTTTTCTCTCGTAAACAGATTGTCACATGGGAAATTTTTACGGAAGAAATGATAACACATTATGGGGATACAAAAAGAAACATCTTTTTTAGCCAATTGATAAATCTCAAACAAAAGTTTTCAATGATGGAGCATATTGAGGACATCCAAAAATTGAATCTAAGGGTAAAAGATATTCCGGAGGAGCATAGAATTGATGTGTTCATAAGAACTTTAAAGGATAATATCCAATATAATGTTCGCCTTTTGGAAGTTGATTCATTGGAGAAGGCATTCAAGTTAGCAAGAAAAATGGAAAGAAAAATTACGGAAACCAGGAAGCCTACCACTCAAAACTATCAAGATGGAAGTGTTGTGGCCCCTAGCCTTCCACAACCTACAACGTTGACACCACAATAATTTGAAGAAAAAAGAGCAAAAGGTCTTTGTTACAGTTGTGATAGAAAATACACTAAAGGTCATAAGTGTGCTGAGAAGAAATTATTCTACATAGATTGTGAAGAGGAGGAAGAAAAGGAAAAAGAAATGTCAAAAGAAGAGGATATAGTCCAGGAACAAACCCAAGATAAAGAAGAAATGAATCCGACCATATCTTGTAATGCATTGGCTGGAATTACCACTCCTCAAACTATCAAGATAGAAGGACATATCAAGAAGAAAAAGGTAATAGTGTTGATTGATTTGGGAAGTACCCATAGTTTTATTCATTGTAAGATAGCAAAGGAATTGAATTGCTTTCTATATCCAGCACCATAGTGTCAAGTGATGGTTGCAAGTGGAGGAACCATAAGTTGCTCTAGAAAGTGCCATAATATCAACCTATCCATAGGAGAATATGTATTGTATATCACAATGCTTTCCATTCCAATGGGTGGTGCTGATGTTGTACTAGCTACAATCCTCGAGTACAATAGCTTTTAATTTTCAGGAACTTTTCATGAAATTTTCTATGGAAGGAAAGGAAGTCGAATGAAGGGGTATTGCATGGAAATTGGGAAACATAATCATCTCTAACGGTATGACAAATCTTCTAAAGAAGGAACAATGAGGTGTAATTGCACAATTATTCTCGCTAGAGGTTCCCACATTGAAACCATCTATTTCTCCAGATCTCCAAAAAGTCTTGGACAATCATTCTAAGGTATTTGATACTCCCAAAGGTCTCGCACCTATTCATGATCATGATCATGCTATTCATTTGATTCTAGGAAGTGTTCCTCCAAACATCAGATTGTACATATATCCCTATGCCTAAAAGAGTGAAATTGAACATATTGTTGCAGAAATGCTAGAGGATGGTATAATTCAACCTAGTCAAAGATCTTTCTCTGCTCTAGTAGTATTGGCGCACAAGAAGGATGGATCATGGCACATGTGTCCAGATTATAGGGAGCTCAACAAACTCACTATTAAAGTTAAATTTCCCATTCCTGTCATTAATGAATTATTCGATGAATTGCATGGATCAATTTACTTCACCAAGTTGGATCTCCATTCAGGGTATCATTAAATTAGAATGAAGACTAAAGACATTCCAAAAACAGCACTTAGAACTCATGAGGGTCATTATGAATTTTTGGTCATGCCTTTTTGCTTTACCAATGCACCTTCTACATTTCAAGGTTTGACGAATTCCATTTTCAAACCATTCCTTAGAAAATTTGTGTTAGTATTTTTTGATGATATGCTAATCTACAACAATTCTTGGAAGGATCATGTTGAACATGTTGACAGGGTGCTCAAACAATTGCAGGAGAAACAATTATATGAAAAAAGCTCCAAATGTTTCTTTGGAGTACAAGAGGTGGAATATCTAGGTCATATTGTATCTCACGAAGGTGTTAAGGTAGACCCTAGCAAAATTAAAGCCATTATGGAATGGAAAATCCCCACATCCATAAAGCGTCTGTGAGGATTTCTCGGGTTGACAGGGTATTAACACAAGTTTGTTAAGAATTATGGGAGAATAGTAGCACCTCTAACAACATTATTAAAGAAAGATGCATTTTCAAACTCTAGAATCAACAAAGGCCTTTGAACATCTTAAAGAGGCAATGTGCCAAGCACCGGTCTTAGCTACACTGGACTTCACAAAAACCTTTATTGTGGAATGTGATGCTTTAGGAAATGGAATTGGTGTTGTTTGAATGCAAGATGAATGACCCATTTCTTTCTAAAGTCGTCCAATTAAGGGAAATTATTTACATAAAGCTATTTATCAGAACGAAATGTTGGGAATGCTACATGCACTTAAGAAATGGCGACCCTACCTAATGCGAAGACACTTCAAGGAAAAAACGGATCATGATAGTCTTAAATACTTTTTAGAACAAAGATTATCCTCTGAAGAGCAACAAAAATGGGTCATAAAGATGTTGGGTTATGACTTTGAAATCATCTACAAAAAAGGGAAGCAAAATGTTGTGGCGGATGCACTCTCAAGAAAGGATGAGGATGTGGAAGCATTGTTGTGCACCATTTCTATTATCCAACCAGATTAGATAAACGAAGCAAGGGAGGAATGGAAGAATGATGAAGAAGTGTGGGCACTCATTCGAAAGTTACAACAAGATTCTAGTACATCTCATACACTTAGCTAGAAAAATAATTCATTATGGTACGAAGATCACTTATACCTATATAAGAATTCCCAACTCAAGCAAAATATTCTTATGGAATTACACACTTCTCCCTTAGGAGGGCACTTAGGATTTTTAAAAAATTACCACAGGGTTAAGAAGGAATTTTTTTGCGATGGACTTAAATCGGATATTCAAAAGTTAGTGGCAGAATGTTTGGTTTTCCAACAAAATAAAGTTGAAACAATTAAGACGCCAAGTCTATTATAACCTTTATACATTCCAAGCGAATGTTGCGAGGAGGTTTCAATGGATTTTATCATAGGTTTACCCAAGTCTGAAGGAAAGAGTGTCATCATGGTGGTAGTTGACGGACTTACCAAGTATGCACAATTTTGTGCATTATCACATCCATTTAAAGCTAGTAAAATTTCTACTGCATTTATGGAATCAATTCAAAAGCTACATGGAAACCCAAACATTATTGTAAGTGACATAGATCCCATTTTCACTAGAAAAATTTGGACAGAATTATTTTCTTGTCTTGGTACTCAATTAGCTCATAACTCATCTTATCACCCTCAATCTAATGGGAAAAACTGAGATAGTAAACAAATGTTTGGAAGGATATCTTCGTTGCTTTGTATCTGATAAAGGGACACAATGGGTCAAATGGTTTCCTTTGGCTGAATGGTGGTATAACACTTCCTTCCATACTGCAGCAAGAACAACCCCATTTCTGGCACTTTATGGATATCATCCACCATCCATAACATCATATTTAATAGAAAATTCTAAGGTTCAAGTAGTGAAACATCACATCGAGCATCAATAACAAGTTCTCCAACTCTTAAAGGATAACCTCATGTTGGCGCAGAATAGAATGAAACAATAGGCAGATCAACATCGTAGCGAAAGAAGTTTTGATGTAGGCGACTGGCTACTCCTATGGCTACAACCGTAAAAACAAATGTCCCTCAGGAAAGCTAAGAAGGATAATAAATTATCACCAAAGTATTATGGTCCATACAAGGTGTTGCGAAAGATTGGTACTATAGCATACAAATTGGAGCTTCCTACAGCTTCTTGAGTGCACCCAGATTTCCATGTTTCATGTTGAAAGACGGTTATAGGAAACAAGCTCCCAATTCAAAGAATATTGCCAGAACTTGACGAGGAAGGAAAAATTATATTGGAACTGGAAGTAGTCATAGAAACAAGAACTCGATAGCTACGAAATCGATCAATTTCAAAATATCTCATCAAGTGGAAGAAATTATCCACTTAAGATTCCACATGGGAGGATGAGAATTTTATACAAAAGAATCCAGAACTAGTCAAGCATTGAGGACAACACTTTTTTAAGGAGAGGCGCGTGTTAGGTCCTTATAATATTAGTGATTTTCCAATTACTATTATCGTTATATCCCTTATTATTATTGTTGTGACCCTATTGTCCCCATATTGTTATTGTTGTGCTCATAAAATCCCTCTATTGTTATTTTTGTCCCCTTATATTATTATTGTTAGGTTGACTTGGTTATATTGTGACCCCTTAGAATCCTATATATAGAAAGGAGGTTTTTTCATTTGAATCATCTAAGAATTGTTCATTTCTGTAATGTAAATGAGGTTTCCCCCTCAAAGAGGATTATTTCTAAGGTGTTGATCTATCTTTTCTATCTTTTTGTGAGCTGGTTTCATAACAATAGTGTTACTGATTGGAAAGGGAAACATATGAATTTCCTCAGTTAATCAATTTGAAAATAATTTTGGGCTTTAAATCTAGCATCTTGTGCTTTAAATCCATCATTTAGCATATTTTTTCTTTTATACCTTGATTTACATGTTTTTAGTTGTTACCTCACTTAGGCTCCCTCCTTCATCCGCTAATTGCCTCAACCAAGGGAAAGGAATAGTGAATTCCAGTAACAACTATAAGGATTTCAAACCATCTTCATGATGTTGGGTAGGAACCACAAACCATATGATCCCAATATGTATTTATCCGAAAGAAAAAATCTCTTACGGGTGAATTCTCTTAGCATCTTTGATTCTCTTTTTGCAACAGTTACGACAATAGAAATAGATACAACTACCACTCCAATGGAGGGACCTGAGGAAATATCATCAATTATTCATTTTTACAAGTTTCCTACAATATTCTTTGGTTTCTTGGATCCTACCATCTCGAATTATTCCAATTCTCTAAGAACTGTGAGACAAGGTGGGACTCGCAAGGAATGTGGAGAGTCTCTATGTACTTTGTCAATGTCTCTATGGTGTATCGTATATCTATGTAACATGGAGATAAGTAGGAGACCCCAAGAGAGTTCTATGGAGTCGAAACCATATGATTTATTTGGCTTCGTTCATGGCCATGTAGATTTGGCACATATATTTATTAATCTATTCTAGAGTTCACAAGCACAAGCTAATGCACTCAACTACTGTCACTAATACAGGAAGCTCCTTGTTGCTAAAGTATTAATGCATTGTCCTAAGTGACACTTGTGATTTAGCTTTCTAAATAATTGATCAAGGAACTTGATATTAAAGAATCAAGATAAAAATTTTCATGGCTTCTACTATATTCAATGAGACCACAGAATGGATGACTAGTCATATCAAGAAAAAGGGATTCAGTGTGTGGACTGAATGATATTCGAGGTATCCCTCCGAAGAAATCAATTTCCAAAAACAATTTCTTGTCCCCAACATTTTCTTCGTGCCTCCATGGACATTGTAAATTTAGATATTCAAATCAACACCAGAACTAGTATCTATTAATGTTGATTTGGTTATTATGATTTCACTTTTAGTTGTAATGTGTAAACTGAAAATATACACATTCATATGAGAATTAATTCTAATAACTAAAGAATATTTGTGTATATGAACATGAGAAAATGTATTAAACAAGGAGCCTATATGAATGCATGGAGCACAAAATGTTATTTGGTGGCTACATCCATAACACATTTGCTTGACATGAATCATGGTATTTTGTAACTATTTGACTAGTGGTATTATGTAATTTAGATAGGATGAAGGTTTCGTCAAAAGGAAAAACTTCTTCATCCTTTAATTTATCCCTTTATGCAATTTGAAACACAATTTGTTACATTCTTTGACAAGAAATATAGAAGTTTCCAATCGTCACTAAAATACCACCTTTAGCCATACAAAAATTCATCTTTTTACACAACCCTAGTTCAACCTTATCTTTGATTTCATTATAATAGATATATATAGCATAACATATATATTAGATAACATATATGTGTCTATGTGTGCGTGTGTGTGTGTTATTGCTTCAACACCGGCCTCCAATAAATCATTTTGAAATTTAATTTCAATGGTTATGAATTCTAATAGCTTAAGACACTATTCTAGAACTCAATGTAACAGAAGCTAATAACAACTCATTTATATCTTATAGAGGTGGATTGACCCATAGGCCAAAATGTTTGAACTTAGAGCTTCAATACCATTTCTCACATACCCCTTAGGCACCACACCACTAACTAACTACTTTTCTTTAATTGATCCATGATGTGGACCTTTAGGTTCCATTAATATACTTATTTACTACAGCATGAATAAACCCTTCAATACTTATTGTGCTTACATTACTACTCAGAGGGAAGGATCAATCATGGGCATTCAACATGATCCTATAGGGGAAGAATCAATCATTGTCATAATCCTACAGGCATAGTTGAAAGAATACTAACATATATCTTATGTTATACAAGCCTCAGTAGATGCAATTCACTCGATAATGCATAATGCATAGCATAGATAACCTAAACCATAAGTTATACATTTTCAAGCCTTACACCTTAATTTTATATATATATATAGTAGCTCAAGCATAACTATTCACCATCTTAAAAACAGAGATAGCACATAAGTTCAAAGATGTGACAACATAAAAATTATTGCATAAAGGCCACATATTATGTTCCTTCACTAAATTTAACTTGGTTTACATTTATGTACAATAATTGTCACATGTATTCATATATAATCATCTCACAACAAGGAAAAATCAAGAAATTCTCTGATATGTTGAATAAAGTGACAACATAAAGGGTAAGGAGTGAATGTGCAGAACATCCCATGGAAACTAGATTATCCGATAGAATGTCACTAGGAAAATTGATCACTAATGCCCAACCTAGAACTGTCTTTTTCCAGTTCACCCTTGAGCTGATATTTCTTTCAATAGATCAATTGCCTCGTTTTGATCACTTCAATGAGATTTTAGTACGCTCTTTCATGATATGGTTTCCATTAGAAGCATCCCACTTTTATTGATCTTTTTATCCATTTGCCTAGCTTTTTCCCAGAAAATCTCGCCTTTCTCTCTTCCGAGGCTTTTCCTGATAAAACCTAGCTTTTCTCTCCCGCATGCCTTTTATGTTTTTCTTAAATTAGCATCTTTCTCCAGATAAGTAGGTTAATGGATATTTATACCCAATGTAATAAGCTTATCTAGAATTTGATCTGGAAGTCTTATCATGAAGCAATTATCCCTTCCCATTCACCAATGGGATTTGGCAAGAATCTCATCTCTTGTTGTCTCAGTTTTCCAAGTGATTAAATTATTTTATTTAATAATAAGGTATTTACTTTCCTTGTTACACATGAGACCTAGCTTTTCTTAACTTAGGTTAGCAAAGTTTTACATATAATGGAGGAGTGTTACATTATTATTATATATTAATAATGATAATAATAATAATAATAATAATAATAATAATAATGATAATAATAATTTACGTATGCTGACTTTAACATTATCTATGCAACAAATGTTTAAATTTCCTCAATGCTAAGGTGTGAACTATATATATCCCGTAAACTATATATATCCTTTATTATTACAAGAAAACATAATCACTTTTTCTATAGGCATTAATGATTGAATATTTGTAATATAGAATGGACTACCATGGCAACACTAAGGTCATTGCAAATTTACAATATAATATTATTATCTTTAATTGGTGAAAATTTATGTAGCTTGTATATTTTTAAAATAATTATTTGGTTGTGTAGTTGGCTTAAGTTTATCTTAACTAGAATTGGTGACATAATGTGATACCATCGTTTGCTTACTAAATGTTAATATCTATTTTTTCTAAGGAAAATATGTATCAAACTCTTGGTAAGAATATGGCAATTGGGTGTCAAAGGAGTTTAGCTCAAGCAATAGAGGCAAAAATTGTCTTTCTAGCTGTGATGGATTCAAATTTGTGGAGACATGCTATACCTGGTGAAAATTGTGAAAGAAATTCATATAAATGAATTCTATTGGGTTCTCCCATAACTCCTTGGTTGAAAAAAAGAACATTAAAATTGGGTCAAATGATCTTAGCTCAAGTAGTTAGGTGAAGACTTGATTTCTCTAGTAGAGTGCCTTCAATTCTCTAGAGGCATGTTCTACTTGGTTTGCTAATAGAATTTTTGAAATAGTTATATCTTGTGTAATAGTCTAAGCTAATGTTTCAACGTTACCAATTCTCTAATTTTTTTTTTTTTTTTTTTTTTAAATTTGAGAAAGAGAAAAGAAAAATCTTACAAGTGGATTTGGTTGGTCATCTAGTGATGATTAAGTTTATGCACTGCATAAAAAAAACATATGAACATTTATAATATAATTTATTTTCCACTTGTTATGATTTATGATTATAGTAAGGAATTAGAAGTTATTCAGGTAGACATGACATTTCTTGGTGTCATATGAATCTCAAGATAAAAAGGATATGAAAAGTGGGTCAAATGATCCTAGCTCAAGTAGTTAGGTGAATAATTTTTTCCTCAAGCTCAGTGCCTTCAATTCTCTGGAGACACGTCCTAATTACTTTGATTGTAGAATTTTTGAAATAGTTATGCCTTGTGTAACAACAAAAGACAATATTTTGAAGTTCTTGACTCTCTATTTTTGTTTTGGTTTAAGAAGAAAAAATCTTACAAGTGGATTTGGCTGATCCTCTATTGATCATTATGTTTATATAGTGCACATTTAAAAAGAGATGAACATTTATAATTGCATTTATTTTTCACTTGTCATGATTTATGATTATAGTAAGAAATTTGAAGTTGTTGAAGTAAATATTGAAGGAGATTTTTTAGTGTCATATGAATCTCAGGAAAATCATATAAAATAGCAAGGAAAATCCTTTTATTTACCAATATTTTGTGTAGTTGTGTTTAAATCCTTCAATCACCCCAACGGAATTTGTGTGGGTATGTGCTATGAAATATAAAAAAAAAAAAAATACTTTCATAGACCAAAAGAAAAAGTGGAAACAATATAGACATGCACAAGAAATGAATGTAGGTTAATTAGTCACTATCATTTCCCCCAACTAGTATATGTTATTTTTTGGGCCAATCTTTTTAAAATGTGAATGTAACTTGATAAAATGTTGACTTAATGAACAATAATTTTTCGACTTCAAAAAGATATAAATATTGTAAGTTCTACATTTTATATTACAATAACACTTTATGTCATTTTGCTAAAAAAATATACATAGAAAGATATTTAACCTTCTAACTCCACATGAAAGGGAGTTTGTAATTACTTCTAATATTATTTCTACATGTACAAAGACCTCTATCTCAAAAATATACAAAGACCTTGACCTCATAAATATCCTTATGTTTGGGAATATTAGGTTATTTTTTAATTAAATAGAAATTTTGAAATATGTATATTGGGGTTTTCATATTTTAATTTAGAAAACATTAGTTTACTATTGGACAATGTTGGTTAATTTTTTCAAAAGAATCCCTTATCTATCAGAGGGATATATATATATATATATATATGTTTTAGGTGGTGTCTACAGTTGCTCTGTCGTTTATGTTGTTCAGAGGCAGAGAGACGATGCTTTGGATGCATGGAGACGAACCTCTTAGCCATTTCTTCTATGGAAAAATCTGGTATGATTTCATTCTTGGAAGCTTTTACACAATTTTTTTTTTTTGGTAGTTTGTTTCGAAACTTTGGTGTAATCTTAATTGATTTTTGATGTGTTATTAGTAGCCGCGGTTGCATACTTTCATCCTTGGAAACTCCATTATAAAAGGTAAATAGATATGCAATTCATCCTTGGACACTCCATCATAAATAGATTAATAAAAAATATAATACTTATGTGTAGCATATCATATTTTCAGCATGTTCTCAAATTTCTATATTTCTTTTATTCGTCAATTTTTCTGTGTATACTGTTGCTTTGTGTTGCTACTTCAATGCGTTTATTTTATTCCTAAATTTCTGTGTTGATCGTTGCTTTGTGTTACTATTTCTATGAACGTTCAAATTAAAGTATCCAACGTTATGCCGGGCTTAAAGCCCACTGAAATTTCGCTTTCTATGTTAGGAACATGCAGTTTAGAGTGTCCGGGTTATCTCATCCATATGCTATGTGTACCAATCTCACTTACATTTTTATTTTCTCTGTTTTGCTGTAAAAATCTGATACTAGCTACGTCCATGAATATGAGTAACTTACATGTTTGAGTGTATAAATGGGACGTTGTAAACTTAGGCACTTATTGCTTTTGTCACAAACTATTCTCGAGTCCAGCTTTTAAGAGCGTCAAGGCCCTATGGCCAAGAAAAAATGTACTTCTCCGTTCACCTTGCAATTTAATTTAATAGCAACCGTTTAGGGGCAGCGCTTTCGTGGGTGGATATACCGACAGTCATCTAAACAATGAATTTACTTGTAAACATCTTTCCTTCTTGTAGTTTCCTTAGCAACAGAATGCTAAACAAAACCATACATCCAGCGCCAAATAAAATCAAGTGTCTCCATGGATTGTCTCAAATTAATTAACACGTAGTTGCTTATGATAAACCATTTCAAATGTAAAGCGGTCATATATTTGTCATGGAAGTAGCTCAAACGTTTTGGATTTTTTTGGGAGATAATATGTCTTTTTAATGAAGAATTATATAGACGTCGATATACAAACACACGTGTTAAATGCTAAGATTTTCAACCAGAAAATATTGTGTCCACCGCAAAGTCATATAAAAGAAAGTAACAAAATTATATACATAATAACTATGAATTACGTAGATTTTTAAAAAAATTTATAAATTAGTTTATTTTAGGTTAAACGTTTTATACAATAAATATTTCCATATTTTATATAAAAAAAATTAATTCGTGATGATATATTAGGGATGATATTTTAAAATGAGTGTTTGTAATATTACAAGGACAATGATAATTGTTTTTAAATATATTATCATTTATGTCTTTTAATTTTAATTTTTAATGTGTTTTATTGTTTTATATATTACAGATATTTTATTAGACCAATTGTTTTATTCATTATTGAGTATACTATTACATAATATTTTCATTATATTATATATTTTATTTTTTAATATTTAGAATTCGAAAACCATTAAAATATATTTATTATCTGGGAGTATGTGTTATGTTATTAGTATTTGCTTATTATTTATATAAATATTTTAATAATATTAAAAAAAAAAATCTAACTAAATAATAATTATAGTATAAAATTAAATATATTGTAAAACTATATTCATTTATTTTACAAAAGAGCCTTATAGGTGATGACATATTTGTTTATTACATTTGTGAATTTTATTTAATGTAACAATATAATGTTTTTTTAAACATTATTTGAGTATAAGAGTATAATGTGTTGTAGATATTATGAAAGATTTTATGTGGAAAAGGGAGTGAGGGAGGGAAATGGTGGTGGGAAGAGATGAAGAGTAGAAGGGTGCATGGTAGGCAGTCAGAGTGCAAGAGGGAGGGATGGAGTGGGTCGGGTAGAGGGAAATTAATGAAGGAGGCAATGGGGGAGAGGGAAAGGAAGAGGAAGGTGGAGAAAGGGGGGAGACAAAGAGGAGGGAGTGGGGAAGAGAGTGAGAGGAAGCAAGGTGGGGTGATATGTGTAGCGGAGGAGGAGGAGGATGCAACGGTGAAGAGGCATAGGTGGGAGGGGAGGAGGCAGCATGGTTGGAGACGGAGGCAAAGGAGGTAGAGCAAGAGGGGTGGGAGGAGGCAGCAAGGGAGGGGGAGGAGGGAGAGGGGGTAGAAAGAGGGGGTTGTGGAGGTGGTGAAAACAGAGGATGAGGAGTAGGAGGAAGGGGAGGAGACAATGAGGGAGGCAAGCAGAAAACAGGAGGACGGGGAGGCAGAGGTGGGGACAGAGGTCAAGGGGCAGGAGGAGGAGGAGGAGGAGGAGGAGGGGGCAAAGGTAGATGTGGAGGAGGAGGCAGAGGAAGAGGAGGAGGAGGAGGGGGAGGCAGAGGTGGGGGCGGAGGTGGAGGGGCAGGAGGAGGAGGAGGAGGGGGCAAAGGTAGATGTGGAGGAGGAGGCAGAGGAAGAGGAGGAGGGTGAGGTAGGGAGGTAGGGTCCTCTGCCTCATCCCGCCCTCCTCCTCCTTCACCTCTACCTCCCCCCCCACCTCCTCCTCCTCCTCCTTCGCCTCTCCCTCGCCATCACCCCCCCTCCTCCTTCACCTCTGCCTCCCCACCCCCCCTCCTCCTCCTCCTTATCCACTTCTCCCGTCCCCCCTTCCTCCTACCCCCCCACCACCACCAC
Source organism: Pinus tabuliformis (assembly GCA_031772625.1). Lineage (NCBI taxonomy): Eukaryota > Viridiplantae > Streptophyta > Pinopsida > Pinales > Pinaceae > Pinus > Pinus tabuliformis. The sequence goes on along the minus strand of CM062817.1, from coordinate 688,979,764 downwards.
CTCCTCCCTCCAACTCCCCCTTATCCCACTCCTTCTCCTCCTGCTACTCCTCTACCTCCACCCCCTCCTCCTCCTCCCCCTCTCCTCCTCCTCCACCTCTACCTGCCGCCAACCCCCTCCTCCTCCTCCTCCTGCTCCTCCTCCTCCTCCTCCTCCTCCACCTCTCATCACTCCCCCTCCTCCTATGCTACGTAGAAATGCACTGATCATTATTCCCTTATCACTTTCCTAAAAAAGTTTAGCTGTAAGATCTTCAATCATCCTACTGTAAGTACATTTGTGAAAGGTTCCTCTCTATGAGATATTAAAACAACCCCATATGTATCATGATGGATATGTACATTAATGTTGTGGAGTTTCAGGTTGCAATCTCTAAGTTACAAATTTCTACATATCCACATTTGATTGAACCTTTGAGAATGTTCTCTTAAGCTTATATTGTCTTTCTACTATTGATTGAGAAGTAACAAGAGTTGGTTTTACAATCCCATTATGTATTTACACTAGATTTAATTTTGGTGTCAATCCCATTAACTTTCTTATTAGAGTCATAATTTATTGATGTCTTTTCCAACATGCATACAATGAGGTGTACTGCATTTGTGCATTTCCTTCACCAATTCTGACCCTAGTTCCATCTAGATTGGAATATAATTTGTGCCTCCTATCTACTTTAGTTATAACTATTAAGATGTTTATTTCCTCAAGGAAACCTGTAGGTTCAAAAATATGCATGTTCAATTAATTACACATATTTCTATTGAATATATGAATAATAACCTAGTAAGGTTTAGGTCCCTCCAATAGTGTATATTTGGAGAATTTTCCTACTAAGGGTGAATTAAATGACTCATCCAAAACAATATCAAAAATTAATTGCATCATTACATGTACATGCACCAATCATCACAATAATAAAATTACATAGTCTCATACTTCATACCAAGACCTGTCTGTCATGAGTAAAATTTTTAGAATTTGTTTTAGGTTGAAACCCACTTAATTAACCATCAATGTCTTTATGTCCATATATATACTTTTATTTGAAATCTTTCGATGTGTTGTCCATGATCTATAGAAATTGTAATTGTCATTTTATCTTTTCCGTTTTCCATTTACCTCATAAGAGTTCAACATTTCTTCCATTAAGATCTCTTATAAGTATCATCTACATTCTAGTTAACGTATGTCCTTGCATGGCAATCATGCAACTCATAATTTTAGTCTTAATATGAGTAAAGTAATATGTTGATAGTATGGCAGAAGAGACCTATTGGTAAAAACTTACACATAGTATTCAACTTTCTTTATTCCCCATTACTCTTTTTAGCACTCCCATGTCTATCTATTCCCCATGATGACCACATCACTAGAATTTCTCATCCAAACTTTGAATCCAATAGTCATACAATACAATTTGTTCATTTATCAAGTTCAAATATGAGCAAGGTCTATCATGTAAAGTATTTTAAACCACTTTTACCTCATGTCTCATGGTATATAGTCCTTGTGCCCTCATAAGAGAATTTAATGATAACTTAAGTTTCGGGGAACATATAATGAAATGAAAAATTCACCTTCTACATAATTTACAACACTTAATAATTAGGAAAAATATAACAGTGACCAATTTTGCATTTCTACTTATGGAATTTAATTAACATGTGAATTGTTGTTATTTTGTGAATTACTTTTAATTCTACCACAAAATGTAGCCACAACGGATAGTGTATAAAGTAAAAAACTCTCACAAAATTTAATGGATGCATCCTATCTCCTAGATCTTTGAAGGAGATCATTCCATAGATGCACATCACCAAACATTCCAAGGATTCCATTATGAGTGGAGAAAATTTCATTTCTCCAGATACATCAGATTGTATTGCTAATCTGACCAAAACATTTCGCTATTTTTTTCATTGGGTGTTCAGACGGTTCAGTTAATTTTGAATTGACTTAGATTAACGTCCTTCCTCAATTCATTATTTAAATTGGGTGTCCTATGTCTTCGAGAATTCAATGAATTAATAAAAATCCTTAACATAACAAATTTCACAATCGCCCAAACCTAATACAATAATTTTAACCTAATTACGAATGGATTTCGGTGAAACTCCTTCTCAATTCATTATTTAAATTTAAATGCGGCAGGAAACATCTTCAGTAATTAACATTAGAAAACCCTCAATCCTCTTCACCCAAACCATGTACAATAATTTTGAAGAAGATTTTAAAAGAGGGATAGAAGGCTGGGTTATGCAGTGATTATGTAATTAAAGATGCCTATCCTATCTCCCATATGATGCATCAGACTGGCTTCAAGAAAAAATTCATTGGTCACACCCCTCAACTTAATTCATAAGTTTTCATGATTTCTCGCTGTCACTAAGAATGAGGAGAATATTTATGAAATCAAGGAGAGTTGGCAAGAATTTAAAGTGAAGTGAGCTAGTATACCTTAAACCATACTAGAAACACCAAACAAAAAAAGCATGGGAATTTCCTCATATGAGAAAAGCCATCATAGAAAAGGCTATGCGAGAGTCACCATTGTGAGCATAGACAACATTTTTGTTGAGCCTCTTCCAGATTGCGAGTCTCCACACGTGACTCAACCTCACCCATTAGGACTCCAGATGTTTGATAACACCTCGTTGTCCACTTTCGAGTTAGGAATTTTTGCGACGATGGCCTCAGGGACATTTCTCAGCCTCCCTTACTAAATGACCGCAACACCTTGCAATATCTCCCTCTATGGAAGAATTCGAAGGAAATTTAAAGAAAAATACCGCCAATACAATTTTAGGACTGAAGCGGATGAAATTTGATACCAATGTATGGGTAGGAGGGGTATTTATATCAAAGAACTACTAATCGAATAGACACCATGTAACCTCCACACAAGGAGAAAATAAGACAGGAGAAGATAAGATGAGTGATATTTTCCTAGTGTGACTTGTCTATGTGCAAGTAAGGATAAGTGTTATCCAAATTACATGACAAGGCACGAGAATGACCACTCACAACAAGTTGTCATCTTCTTTCTACAAGTCTAGTAGCTTCACTTGCTTGCCTACCTTTGGGATAGTTGTCAACGGCCTAAAGAACACCTCGTGTTCTTATTACTTTTTCAACCAGAAAGAAACTAATAATTTCATAATACCTCTACTACTATTAGGATTACCCGAGATGAATAAGGTTATTATTTTAAGGATGGAATGCAATTTGAATGCTTTAAGGTATTGAAGATGCTCTTTATCCTTATTTGAGAAGTGAGCGATAACAATTTGATACTTTGGCATGGCATGTCCAAACAAGTTTCTTTTTCTAAAATAAGGTAGATATTTACATTCTTCTCCCTAACACCAAGATAGGATAACCATTATGCCACACCAAATTATTTTAAAAGCCTCCAGATCGGCGAATAGGGCCAACAAAAAGGTGGTATTGGGGACTGAAAGGGAAACAACAACCGTTAATGGGATTTTATCCATCAACCTACTTGGGAAGGTGTCTATTTATCTTTAAATGTACCAATAAAAAGACCCATTCCTAAAGCTGTGAAAACCCAACATCATCGCTCATAGTAAAGTATTATAGGTTTGGTGTAGACACACACAATCACTCAACCCATGATTACTTAAAATAAAGCAGGTGGAAGTGAATTTATCCATGTTGTGATTCTATCACTCAAGAATTGGATTTGATGTATTTGGAAAGTTTTTATTTTTATTTAGTAGAAAAGGAACAACTCCCTTCATTAATAAAATCCTTTCATAGTTTATTTTAGTATCATTCATTCTCTTGATATATTTTTTCATGGTCATGATTTACCTCTATCACTTCCAACTAATTTATAACTTTAGAGAATTCTCGTTTCCTATTTAATAAATAATCAAGGGGCTATGGTTCTCTAAAATTGATAAGTACTCACCACGGATAAATAAAAACGATCATCTCAACTCGTCATATCACACTGTGTGTTGTGCCTTTAATCCAATCTATACCTTTCAAATATATTAACAAAATGGTATACAACACCTATCCATTGATCTTCGTATCATTTATATGGAAGATTGGGTCCTAAATTCCCTATTCACAATCCTCAAAAATCAAAACTTGAAATCACCATATTTGCTTCGTGCATATTCGTGGTTCTAGCATTGCACCAGATGTCCAAGGATTTAAACCTCTAGGAATTATTAACATGGTAGGAAAGGTTTCGAGCGTCTAAAATGGCATCATCGGAACGTCATGTTTCTTGTGGCGTACCTTTTGCACTACAGTTTTGTAGGGCTTCTCAGCGCTTGAGCCAGTGGCCATAAGGAATCTTGCACTCATTAAGATAATTGAGGATCTTATGTTAAGCATAGAATATAGTTAAGTCATATTAATCACATTAAGCACCCAGTTCACCTTAGGTCATGACAAGCTTTGGACGATCCTAAATTATGATTTTATACTTATGGCAGGACCATGTATTTGCATAAATATTCAAAATTACAATTGTTCATTAGCCCAATGTATGGTTCAATTAGTCATACCTTCTTGTCCAAAAATATCCAAGTTCGTTAAAAGTGAGTAGTAGCAGTTATTGTGGTTTTATTTGTAAATATATCTTAACAAATTCTTAAAAGCAATTCCACCCATTGTCTTTAATTTTTGAACCTCCCAATTTACCATGATTCTCCTTTCTACTTTGTTTGTAAGAAAAATTTCAATATTTGAGTTATGTAGAGTATTGCAACATACTATTTTAAATGCTCACATATTTTACTTCTTGGCCATATTTAGCTCTCTAGAGACACTTTAGGTCCCTAAAGGCTTGTTTATGTGAAGAATATAGTACGTCCCAATATAATTTTCTTATTTTTACTTGGGAAGAAATAGAGAGGAATTTATAACTTTAACAAAACCTTTACTTTTTGGAAACTTATTAATTGTGCATATATTAATGTCTATAGACTTATGCTATAAGTCTCATTGTTTTAACAATCATATTATGTGTAAAACAAAGGAAATTAAACCATGAGCGTGTAGACTAAATTATATGCATGCACAAGGAATATGTTGAGCTAGACTCTATGTGTAATAGGGTAGATCCTACTACTATTCACAAGGTGGGGCAGAATCTAGGATTTAGGTCTGCATATGTTTGTCACAGGTTTTTTGTTTTTCTTGTTTTTTGCTTTCATCATAACGATGTTATAGGAAGAATGCAAACGATAGAGCTTATTGAACTTCCTAATTTAGGACCTAGATCTCATTAATACCCTACATAGGTGGGTTGGCCCCTAGGCCGCAATATTTCAACTTAGAGCTATCATACCATTTGTCACATACCTCCATCCAATATTAAAACCCCATATTATGTTCCTTCACTAAATTTAACTTGGCTTAAACTTATATGCAATAGTTGCCATATGTGTCCATATATAATCATCCCAGAGACAAAGTTAATACCTGCAATTCTACTCATGCATAAATCACATCACAGTGGAAGGTATCAATCATGATCATTCACAATCCTACATTCAAGTTTCGTTCCTCTAAGGATTTAACACAAGCATTAATGGAGACATTGTCATAAATACATTGTAGTTAACTTTTCCATATAAAATGTTCATAGTCTTATTGGCATATGTTATGCAATATTAACAATAGTGAATAAATAGTTAAGATGACATTTAGTAGATGCAATTCATAGTGAAAAAGGCCTAGCATGGATAACCTGAACCACCAGCCATATGATGGAAAACTTAAAACATAATTATTCATCCTACCTAGTTGCTTCATGCATCATTATTCAATCATGCTTCTACACAAAGATCACACATGCAGCTATATACATATGTTGAGAGAATTCAACAATATACAAGGTAAGGACCAACATACAACACATACCATGCAATGGAATTTGATAAGAGAAATTGAAATAATGTCACCTGGAAAATCAAGCACCGCCACCCAACCTAGAACTCCCTGCTTTGAGTTCACCCCCGAGCCGAGATGTCTTTCCATGTATTAACTACCTCATGTTGATATCTTCCATGGGTATTTAATACCCTCTTTCATGATATGGTTTCCGTTAGCGGCGTCCCATTTCTATGGATCGTTTTATCCATTTTCCTAGGATTTTCTAGAAAAGCTTGCCTTTATCTCTCACAAGTATTTTCCTCATAAAATCTTGTCTTTTCTCTCGCAACTATTTTATCTTTTTCCTTAACTTAGGATCTTTCTCCAACTAGGTAGCTTAATGGATATTTATCTCCAAATCCATTAAGCTCATCTAGGTCTGGATCTAGAAGTCTTATCATGAAGAGATTATCGATTCCCATTCACCAATGGGATTTGGCAAGAATCTCCTCTCTTGGTGTCTTGCTTTTCCAAGTGATTAATTATTTTATTTATTTCATAAAGTATTTACTTTTCTTCCTACACATCAAACCTATCTTTTCTTAGCTTAGGATAGCAAAGTTTTACATAAAAGGGAGGGGTGTTACATATATGCAATTTCAGACAACACAGATAATACAAATTTAAATAAGCAAACATACAATTTTAAATTTTTAAATATGGAACACAAAATAAAAATTCAAAAAGAGAAACAGATAATATAAAATTCCAAGTAAGCAAACACACATCATACAATTAATTACAATCACAATTCAATACAACAGACACATAATTATAATTTCGAGCCACATACAATACAAATATTCATAAATAAACACACACACACACACATATATATATATATATATATATATATATATATATATATATATATATATATATATATATATATATATATATATATATATATATATATATATATATATATATGTATATATATACATACATGAAATTTCAAATAAAGAGATATACAAAGTACAAGTTCAAACAAACACACAATATACAAATTAAAATCTACATTACGCTTACCGATTCAAATTCATAATTCAATACAACAAACAAATGATTACAATTTCAAAATACATACAAATATTCATAAATAACATTCATACAAGAATTCACATATACATGGGATTTCAATTAAAGAAACGTACAAAATACAAGTCCAAATAAACAAAAACACAATATTCAATTTGGTGTCGAAATACAAAAGAAAATAATCATTATCAAGACCACCCACATATATATGAAATTTCAAACAACCAAACACACAATTCAACTAAACACACACTTACTCAATTTCAAAGTAACATGATACAATATCAATTCAATATATCAACATAAATACATAAATACATTTTTAAAATCACAAACATATATATACAATTTTAAAACAGTAAATATATAAAAAACTAAATTATATGTGTATACTCTTATCTAATCATATAAAATATAAAATAATGCAATATAAAAAGTTTTATAAATCAATGAAAATCAAAACCAAAAAAAGAAAAACCAATATGAATGGTTTGCTAATTAAAGTGATATTTAGTGCTTTTCAATGTATGGTGAAAGATTGTATAATTTGTATAAATTAGATGCAAATGTGATAAGTGTTATAATATGAATGGATTATCATTGAAGAGTAAGATGACATGATTCATATATAAATGTTGTAAAGTAAATGTATCTTTAAAAAAATGTGTTTTGACAGGTATGAGTTTAAAGAAAAGTAATCAACACAAACAAAGATAACTACACTACTCAAAGAAGAATGGCGCCCGTCCTACTTGAGCACTAGGAAAGAGTTTAACCCTTTCCATAAAAAATAATTTTATTAATAATTGTATAAATAATTCTCTTACAGTACTTGAGAGAAGAAAATAATATATATAACTACATCAATGTTTACTCTAGGAAAAACCCCTTTTAGCAAAACTAGGAGGTGAAGTCCTTCCCGTAAATAAATTTTCATGTAGTACCACATAAATATTAGAGAAAAATATATATTTTGAATAAGATATAATGAAAATTATCAAGTTGTCTTTTATATAAAAATAATAAGCCTTTCTATCACATATTTAAATAATGAAAAAAAATAGGAATCCACTTTCAAAAATGTATATTTTTATACCCAAAAGGGGAAAACCCAAAAGTTAAATGAACAAAGAACAAAATACGCAACAAGGCATGTCCAAAAAAAGCAATGGGTTAAAGTAATAAAGAAGAGGTTATACTAGAAAACCACAAAATAAACTAATACACAACAGATTAAACCCAAATATAGAGCCATGAGAAGTCATTGAAAAGCTAGTGTTGCTTGAATTCACAGGGGATAACTTCATGAAGCAATGACGGAAAAATTATATATAATAAAAATTATTGAGGAGGACGATTAAAGCAATAAAGGAAAATTTAAATTTAATAGAAATTATTGAGGAGGAATCAGAGCCTTAAATTCAATAAAAATGGCTAAAGCACCATGTTTAAACTAATCAAAAGGAGAGATACAGGGTCATCTCTATATACCTGGAATCGGGATTTGATTTCACATCTTCAGTGAGCTAATTGGGATGCTTTTAACAACAGAAACGTCAACCACCTCTTTCCTTCCATCTTTCATTCATTTCCCTGCAACGTCAGCCCTACATTCACTCCAATAATTTACAATGCACAAAACAAAAATACAAAATTATGAAATGGAATTAGTTCTTACAGCAAAGCAGAGATGAACAAAAACACTGAAATAGAATAGAATTTGATCCATACCATTTTTGAGAGATAAATTATTTATATGAGCCCAAAAAATTGTTAAACAACTCAACTTTCCTACCTTGCCCTTCTCTTGTCAGCGTCCTCCTCTATCCCACACAACCATGACTGACTTAAACACAAACTCGACATAGACAAGCCCAAACTCTAACCACACATATAGTGAAAGACACAAGAATCTCCACACTCGATATGGATAGATGAGGAGGAAGATGCTAGAAAAATGATAAGACTTAATATAGGGATTGCCAAGCTCCCTTCAACGGCTACAAGAGTTTTACCACCTCTATTTCCTTTGGGATTCCATGCTCTCTCTTCAATTGAGAGTTCATGCTTTTTAAAATTTCAATAAAATCCACGCCTCTTTGAAATTTTTGGCTTCAGCAGATGATTATGGTTGTTTGTTTTTTTTGGTGTTTCTTTCCATTAATGTTTTTTTTTCCCTTTCAAATGCACATCTTTCCAACACACATCTTTCCAATAGGGCTTCAATTCATACTTTTACCATTTTTTACTTATTTTATTTCATTAGTCACATTATTATGGACTTGGCATTTACAATTCAGTGTGGATTTAATTTGCATTTTAATATTTTAATTATTTTTTAGGATATTTGAAATAGGGTGTTCAAAGCACTCGAGAGTTTGTCTAACATATAATATTATGTTATTTATTTTTAATTTTATCTAATAGTTATATAAATTTATTGGATATTAATATCATTTCTTCTTTTTAAATTGCAAAGGAATATGTATGTAGTGTAGCATCTTGACAAATTTGCAAAACCGTTTTGAATATGTTTTACAAAAGGTAAGTGAGAATATGTGTGTCCTAATCTTTACAATGGAGGGTAAGGTCTTTGATATTGATAGGAATTAGTGTAGCCATATAAACAAAATAGCTAGTAAATTCATATGAACATCAAAACACTTACCTCATCATATATTTCACATTACTAACTAAAAAAAATCATGAAGATCTCAAAACTCTACCGGGGATGAAAATTACTTATGAAGGTGGAATGCAAATCTAAAAACTCTACCCGGGATGAAGATTACATATTAAGTTGATAGCTCAGAGATTGTCAATAATGCCAAAGGTAAAACTCAAGACAAGGGAATTCCTCGAAATCATCAAAGGTTGATGTTCACTAGACATGACCTCGACAATGATAGAGGTGTAGTCATTTATAATATAGGGAAGAACATACCCTTCTGCTTATCCTTCATCTCCCAAGTAATATGTAGATATTTGTGAAGTTTTTGACTTGTAATACTATTATAGATGATGTTAAGAGATCTGATGTGAATGCTAAAACTCGAGATAAGGAAGGAATTTTTCTATATTATCAAAGGTTGATCATCGTTGGGATAAGAAACCTGAAACCTTAGGATAGGACTTTTCAAGGTTTAGTCTAAAGGAACCGACTCCTCCCCTAGTTCTTTTTAAATGTGGTGGTATGCAAAAATTTATCAATCACACGAACTTGAGTGTTAGAAATAATTGACGATAATACGGATGATATTTTAGATAAGGATGGAATTCCTCCATATTTAGAGGTTGATATTTCTTGAGTACCAAGGAAAACTCCTATAAGTAAGGGAAATATTATGGCCTTAAAGATGGTGCAAAACCTACATTTAATGAGGTTGGCACCATTTTCACAAATAGTAGAAGAAATGATGTTCGAGAGAAGAATAGCCTTCTTATTAATGCCTGTGATATAGAAATTGGTTCATATTCTTTCCATTTTCATTTTCTACTTATTTTAAGAGGTAAATAATTATCACTGCCACTATTCAATTTCATTTATTAATCCTTTTACTGTTCCATTTAAAATATTTTGTCATAGGAATTACTTATTGTGATTTTCTTGTATCTCCACCTATATACTCATTATATGGAGTTGTAGTTGTTGTAATTCTTTGGAGGATTTTTGTCCTTTTGTGTCTTCCATAAAATTTTTCTATCTATTATTGGAATAGGATTGTTGTCCATTTTACTTATCTAGGAAAGAAACTCCGTAAGTGATTTTAGAAATGTAATTAAATATTTTTTATGAAACCTAATGTAGTTGGATTTGAGATTTAGTGGCATACGAGGCACTTAGGGGGTGGAAATTTTTTTAACCAATTTTTGTCAACTACAAGTCTATATATTTTTATTAAAAAATTAAAGAAAAAAAACCATAAAACAAAAAAAAGGTTATAAAATAAATGATGATTATTATAAAAAAAATCATCTTCGAGCCCTTGGTCATAATCAGATTGAGCCTGCCCAGGGGCCTGCGGGCCCGTGGCCCTAGGCGCACAGAGTTGCACGCATCTCCGCCCGCACAAGGCCATGAGCTCCTAGGTAGCTCTCCATCACAGCTCCATTAGCCCAAGGTCGTGCTCACTTCAGCCACTAGAAGGGCTCCATTTGATTCCGAACATCGAATAAGACCCTCAACTGATTCTCGCAATCGAGTTGAGCCCGCCAAGAAGTAAAAAAAAAAGTCTTTTTTTTTTAAGTTTTTATTTTTATTTTTATATATATATTTTTATAGTGATTATATTTTTTTATATATAATTCAATTTTTTCACATTTATATGGTTTATTTTTATTATACAAGTTTTTTTTTTAATTTTATTTATTGTCAGAATTTTTATATTTATATCGGCTGTTGTTTTTATATTCCAAAAAAGAGAGGGCGTGAGAATGCCATTACATCCATAGAGTATGTGAGAAGGCTGCATAGGGTTGGGATGGCAAAAGCCAATCCTCCAGCAGGATTTTTCACACTATTACATGAAAAAAAGGAACATTTATACACTTTTACAAACCGTGCTAGTAACAAAATAAATTTACTTGACATGGAAACTGAGAATAGAAGTAGAAGAATAGGATAAAAGGTAGTGATCTAGGACTAAGAACTATTGTATTTTTGTCCATTGTAGTTGATAGGGTTGCCCATCTTGCTTACTGAATTTTTGTTTTCTCCCACATTGGAGCTGGAGCTCTGTGCTGCTTCTTTTGCTACCATGTAGCGAAGGATCTCCAGTGATTCTTCAATAAGACCGCGAAGATTGTTGGAAGATCATAGCTGCTCCTCAAGGATATGCACCTTGTGAGTGAGAAACCCAAACTCATATTGTTGCTTTGACCAAATAATCTTGTTTTTGGAATTGATCATTTTTATCTCCTCCTAAAGGTCTACACAATGCGAACAAATCTCTCTCTTCATGCTGTAACAGGGAGCGAAGGAAGGATTTCGCAGGCAGGAGAGAGGTTCTGGGAGAATAGAGGAGCCTCTGTGGAGGGAGTGGAGAGCTCGATAGACAAGAGCGCATAGAAGGGAGTTGCTAGAAAAATGAAGGAAGTAGAGGGGCTTTAAGAATAGGAAGGGAGAGAGCCCGAGGAGTGAGCGGGAAGGATCTAGCAGGGAGGATTGGGAAGGATCTGGTAGGGGAGATCAGGAGGATTGGGTAAAGAGAGAAATGGCAGGGAGGATAAGAATAGAGTCTTCTCCATCGTAAATCAAGGAAGCACTGAGCATTAGGACAACAGGAACACAACAGGAATCCATGGAAGTGGGGAGTAGGTAGAGCTCCCTTCGGCAGTGAGTTGACGAGAGGGAGAGACAAGCCAAGTTGGCATAAGAGTCAGTAATTTTATTATTCTACCTTAGGATATGGTAAAAATAAATATCTCCAATTTCCCTCTTTAAAATTCTGCAACAAGTGATTAATCTGCTAAGATCAATGTTGGGAGATAGTGCTAGTTTCATCGTCATCTGTATTATTATTGACGAGTGTCGAAAGACCATTGGATTCTTAAATTTAAACTCTTTGGTTATTTGAAGGCCTTGCAGTAAGGCATGTGCGTTTGTCTTATTATTTGATGATTTCCCTAGTCCCCATTGATAGGTGGCTATATTTCCTCCCAATTCATCGAAAATTGCCCCTCTTGCTCCTATTGTTCCCAGGTTAGATTTTGAGGTGCCATCAAAAAATAACCTGGGTCTACATTTCCCATCAAGTCATTCTAGAAAGTCCTATTCTTTTAGCCTTACCTTCCATTGAGCTTTGGTCTATAGTTTCTTTGCGCTTGGTTTTTCGTGCCTTGAAGGGAGATCCAGGGCACTTCTGAATATGATTCTTTCTTCCACTTGAAGATCTTTGATAACAATATGAATAGTTCCTCTAGCATAGATAGTCTCTACAGTTAAGGCCCAGGTTTTGCTCAAGACGTTCCTTATGAAAGTAGCTTTTTCCCGAAGATGAATCCATTTCTCATGAGCCAAACGTTCCAAAGAAGGACAAGCAGAAGCATATCCCAAATTCTCTTTTGGGCACTCAGTCCCTTTTTGGCACAATGGTAACTTTTTTTTCACTTAACAATTGTGGCATAGATGGATGAGTTTCTTTCTATTTTTAAGTTTAGTGGATGATAGAGGGAGCTCCAAGCATGAGAGGCAAATGAACAGTCCACAAATAAATTTTGAATAGACTCTTCAGCATCGTAGTCGAGAGGACACCTAGATGCTCCCTGAATGCCCCTTTTTTCAAATTGTCTGTTGTCAAGATCTTCCCTTTGGATAGGGTCCAAATAAATATTTTGATCTTTGGCATGCTCTCAGATTTCCAAACCTGCTTCCATAAGACCCACGAAGGAAAAGGTAGAAAGTCATCAAGTAGTGAATCATAACTTGCCTTAATGGCGTACACAGTTCCCAAAGGATCCCATATGAATTTGTCTTCTTAGTACCTTAAGGTGGGAGCTGATCCATGTAGCGATTCTTTCATTTTGACTTGAGCATCGAGAAGATGTGCAGGGGAATTGGAAAAATTCCATCCCATCCATCACCCATTGCTTCTAATCCAACTGGAGATTTGGTTTAAGCCGTGTATTCCTTGATCCTTGTGATACTGCTGGAAGGCGAGGAGAATGTGATCAACAGAGAGGGCCTTTTTCCCCATAATATTGTCATTCGAAATGTTAATGTTACTACCTCCATGAGGCACTTTGGATGTGTTGTCTTGAAGAAAGGGAATGGCATTTTTGCAATGTTTCCATATGCGCAAACAGGGTCTGCTGGGAGTGTCATGATCCAATAGATGTTGTCTAGCTGTGTTCAATTTTTTTTTTGGCACCAGCATCCACCATGATTGCAGACTGGAGATCAAACACCAAACAATATTTCCACCCAAGGATGCATTTAGCAGCTTGGGTATGTAGATATCAAGTCCACCACTTTCATGTTTGGTGGTAAGTTGGCTCCATTTGACAAGACTGGACTTATTCTTATTTTACTTCCCTCCTTGCCATATAAATTGTCTTAGAATCTTTTGTAATTTTTTGTGGATGCTAATGGGGGGCTGGATCAAGAAGAAATTATAGAGGGGAGAGCATATAAAACTTCCTTTAATAGTATGATACTTCCAGCCAGGTTTAGCCAAGTTGTTCCCCATTGTTGTATCGTTTTCTTCATTTTATCAGTTATGTTATTCCAGACCCGTGTCTTAAGGGGCCCAATGCAAACTGGCATCCCTAAGTAATTGAAGTGGCTCCAATTGAGCTTGTAGGAGACTCCAAAGATTTGCACTATATTGTGTATTATGTTTGTTTTCACATTCCACCCATAGATGGAGCTTTTTATATGGTTAATCTACCCACCAGAGTACTGCATGAATTTCTCAAGGAGATTTTTGAATCTTCTTTCTATTATAATGAGGCTCCTCCCATTAATAGGGTATCATCAGTGAACTATGAATGGTTTATCTTTTTGACCCCATCACCGAACTTGATACCAGCTATCAATCCCATTCTGCGATTATGATCTAGATCTATGCTGAAAGATTCTGCCATGAGGATAAAGAGAAAGGCTGATAAGGGGCAGCCTTGTCTTAGGCCTCTCGTGGATTGAAAAAAGGTAGAGGTCCTAACATTGATTAAAGGAGAGATCCAAGGTTTGGAGATGCAATTTTGGATGAGTAAAATGAAGTATTCACTTAATCATATTTTCCTTATGACAACGAACAAGAGGGAATGCTTTACTCCATCAAAGGCATTTGCTGGATCAAGTTTTAAGACAAAACCTTTCTCACCCCTACTAACACTAGAGTGGATGTCTTCTTGTACCAAAAGAATAGAGTTAGTTATCTGTCGATTTGCTAGGAAACCCCCTTGATTTTCTGATATGAGGGAGGGAAGATATGCTTTGATGCAAGAAGCAAGGATTTTCAAAATAATTTTATATGAAGAATTTCACAAAGAGATGGGCGTAAGTGTAGAAAAGGATAGGGGTCAGGTCTTTTTGGGGAGAAGGGCTAGGAAGGTTGAGTTTGTCCAGCCTCCTATATTCGTTTTTTGATGCACCCAATGTATCATCTTCATTAGATCTCGACAAATGACCTCCTAGAATATGAGATAAAAACTAATCGAGAAGCCATCCAGGCCAGGAGCCTTCTCTGGATGAAGAGTCCAAACTGCCTTAATGACTTCTTCCTCCTCAATGTCTTTAATTAGAGGACGTTTCATTTCCTCTGTTATCATTTTTGTAGTGTGTACGAGAAGATCATCTTAATCTTCCTCCTCGGTGTTCTCTGATAAGATATTTTTGAAATGTTGTCGAGCAACATCTTTTATCTCTGCTTGGTCTGTGCGCATGATCCCTGCTTCATCTTGAATTTAAATGATGGCATCCTTAAATGTTCTCAATGTTGCCTGTTTATGAAAATAGGAGTTTTTTTTGTCCCCTGCGTGTAACCACAGATTTATGGATTTTATCCACCATTTCTCTTCATCCTTTCTATTATTGTTGTAATTCTCCCTATAGATCCCTTTTTCCTTGTCGTGCTTTTGCTTGTCCATTCCATGGTCTTCTATATCCTTTTGGATCTCAACCAGTTCTCTTTTTAGTTCTTCTTTTCTATGCTCTGGCTTCTTATATGAGTTTTTGACCCATATCTTAAGTGCATTACACACATTTTTTAGTTTTGTTTCCCAAATGTGCATTGCTAAGCCTTCTACAAGCTGGTGCCAGGTGTTTTCCATAATGTTCCTTGCTTCTAGAGAATCGATCGAAAGTGTGTTGAATCGAAAGGGCAGAGGTCCCAGATTTGGATGTGAACCGAGATCTAATGTGCCAGGTTGTTGATCAAAAGCAATACATTCTAAGATGGTGGAGGTGGTTGTAGAGTGAAGGGATGTTAACGGGACAACCACAATGAAGTGGTCTAGTCTCTCCATTATGTTCCATGGTACAAGTCTTTTGTTGCTCCAAGTAAAACAATGATTCTTTGGCACAATATCCACTAGATCGTGCTCATCCATAATATTTTTCAGCTTTTCTCATGAGGGATCAGTTGTAAAATTGCCTCCCCATTTTTCTTTCGCATGAAGGATCATATTTAGATCACCTCCATTGATGTAGTTCAAATTTTCTTCCTTTTCCATATCCTCCTGAAGAGTGATCCAACACACTTCTTTGTCCCTGTAGTGATTTGGCCCATATATGTTTTAGATGATTATTTCTATTCCCTCTCCTACACTCTACATTTTTAGTTTTATCCAATATTGCATTTTGTGGGTAGCAACAAGTCTCCATAATATTTGATTCCACATTGTTGTCATACCATCCAAGGCTACCCAGGAATGTACACTTACACCTTGATAATTTCTGATTCTGGTGATGATTCTATCCATGTCTGCTCCTCCTAATTTTGTTTCTTGAAGAAGTATGATTTCAGGTTTCTCTTATTTAATGATGTCTTTCAGGGCATTTATTTTTAGGGGTTGCCCAAGTCCCCTGCAATTCCATGTGAGATCTTTCATCATGGAGGCAACGCAGGTGTAGTGCCTATCTTGGTCCCTGCTGCTTTTTGTACTTTTTCTTTGTTAGAGTGCCCTCCAATGAAAGATTCTATCAAATGTTGTGTCCCCATGGCAATGTCCTTCTATGCTGCTTAATCCCTATGATGTTTGGTGGTTTTTCTACCAGGTCCAAGTTTAGCAACATTTCTAGTGATTATTCTTGCTGGTGTTGATTCCATGGATGATGAAGGAGGATGAGGAATGGAGGTAGAAGGTTATGAGAAAATCTCAGAGGAAGGAAGAGAGAAGGTCGGGGGAGGATCCTCTTCAGTTGAAGAAAGAGCATTAAAAGGGTTGGAGGAATGGGGAGAGGAAGTTATGGGGGCTGACTATGTCAGAATGGGCTCATATGAGGAAGGAAGGTTAGGGACAGCAAAAATGGGGAGCATGGGAGAAGAGGATGGGACAGGTTTAATGGATTGATTAAGGTTGTTCTTTTTCTTTTTGACAGGTTCCCATTAGGGTTCAGGCCCATTATCTTAGGTTTCAATTGACTTTGGGCATATATTAGGCAAATGACCATATTCATGACATACCTTACACTTCAAGGGAAGTTTTTCGTAATTCAGCTACTTTATGTGCATCTAGTTGTCCACCTTTAGTTTGATTGCCTTAGGGAGTCCTTTCCCTAGATCTACTTCGACACAGATTCTAGCACAGGCTTGCATGTTGTCCTTTGGCTCGCTTTTGTCTATAAATTTTCCCAGAACATTTCCAATCGCTTTGAAAAATTCACCCCCCTAGCAGTGTAGTGGTAGATGAGGCATTCGAACCCAAATAGGGACAACATTTGGAATGCCAATTTCTAGGCAAAATATGGATTCCATTTATTGAGATATAGCCCTACGGTGTCCATGGAATAAGGCCCATTTCTGAATATTAGGTCTTCGTCTTCCTTTGTCTCAAATTAGAAGGTGAAGTATCCCCTTCCATAGAATTTGATAGAGACCTTTCCTGTTATTTTATCCATCCAGTTTCTTTCTACCCATTTCTAAATTGTCTTTGGGGATGGCTAGAGTCCTGTGAATTGCCTAATTAATCCTTTTTCTACCAGAGATAAGGCAACCCTTCTCAGAATAGTTGGAGGTAGGGAAACTTCTTGCAATCCCTCAAGTTTCTTGACAAATTTCAACATTGAGGGTCTTGGCTTGGACGGATTCAGGGTGTCGATAAGATTTGGGAACTTAGCTTGCAGGTCAGAGGTTGTGGCCACCTTTGGGATAGGTTTCGAAGGTGCCATGCAGATAGTAAAATGCGAGTAGGCGGAGGCTGTGCGCAACTATAGATGACTTAGCTCTGTGTTTTCAATTTATTTTTAAATTTTTTATATGTAATATTTTTATTGTTTTTCTAAATTCTATGTTTTTTTTTTTTTTTTCTTTTACTTAAAATTCATCCTTTTTTCAATTTTTAATTCTCAAATGTTATCATTTTTTTATATAAAATTCATAAAATTTGTTATTTCTCCTATTTTTTTATTAAAGTTTTCAATAATTTTTTTTGTTTTAATTTAACGTGGGTTTTTAGCAAAAATGTCCTAAAATACATATTTTTTTAATTATATCTATATCCAAAACATGTATTTTATGTCGAGTTTTTTAAATTATTATTATTTGTGACAATTATTTTTTGTGTATCGAAATATTAATTAACAATATATAAATATAAAAAGAAAAATAGAATATCAAAATATTCTTTTTTATTCTCTTTTAAACTTTGCAAAAATAATAATTTTTCATTATAAGACCCTTAAAAACCAAATTTCTAAGGATGAAAAACATGAAGAGGAATAAGATAATTTTGAAAAATGGTTAAATACTCATCATCTAAAAAAAAAAAAAAAAAAAACACTTAATCGAAATTCAATAAAAATGGCCAAAGCACCATGTTTAAACTAATCAAAAGGACAGATACAGGTCCATCTCTATATACCTGGAATTGGGGTTCGATTTCACGTCTTCAGTGAGCTAATTGGGATGCTTTGAACAACAACAACGTCAACCCTGCATTCACTCCAATAATTTACAATGCACTAGACAAAAATACAAAGTTATGAAATGGAATTAGTTCTTACAATGAAGCAGAGATGAACAAGAAAAATGAAATAAAATATAATTTGATCCATACCATTTTTGAGAGATAATTGATTTATATGATCCCAAAAAAATTATTAAACAACTCAACTTTCCTGCCCTTCCCTTCTCTTGTTAGCCTCCTCCTCTATCCCACACAACCTCGACCCAGATAGGCCCAAACTCTAG
The DNA here is from genome assembly GCA_031772625.1 of Pinus tabuliformis. Lineage (NCBI taxonomy): Eukaryota > Viridiplantae > Streptophyta > Pinopsida > Pinales > Pinaceae > Pinus > Pinus tabuliformis. The sequence goes on along the minus strand of CM062817.1, from coordinate 688,960,958 downwards.
CCAGACATACATCGAAGCACACAAGAATAACCAGACTCAATATGGATAGAGGAGGAGGATGATGCTCGAAAAATGATAAGACTTAATATAGGGATTCCCCAGCTCCCTTCAATGGCTACAAGAGTTTTACCACCTCTACTTCCTCTGGGGTTCCATGCTCTCTCTTCAATTGAGAGTTCATGCTTTTCAAAATTTCAATGAAATCCACGCTTCTTTGAAAATTTCAGCGGATGCTTTTTTTTGTCTAGGTTCGGCAGATGCTTCTGGTTGTTTGTTTTTTTTGGTGTTTGTCTCCATTAATGCTTGTTTTTTTCCTTTGAAACACACATCTTTCCAATAGGGCTTCAATTCATGATTTTACCATTTTTTATTTATTCCATTTCGTTACTCACATTATTATGGATTTGACATTTATAATTTAGTGTGGATTTAATTTTCATTTTAATATTTTAATTATTTTTTAGGATATTTGAAACAAGGCGTTCAAAGCACTCGAGAGTTTGTCTGACATATAATATAATGTCATCTATTTTTAATTTTAGCTAATATTTATATAAGTTTTTTGGATAATAATAGAATTTTTTCTTTTTAAATTGCAAAGGAATATGCATGTAGTGTAGCATCTTGAAAATTTGCAAAATGGTTTCTAATAAGTTTTAAAAAAGGTAAGTGAAAATATGTGTATCCTAATCTTTATAATGAAGGGAAAGGTCTTTGATCTTGGTAGGAATTAGCGTAGCCATATAAACAAAATGGCTAGTAAACTCAGATGAACATCAAAACACTTACCTCATGATATATTTCACATTACTAACTAAAAAAAATCATGAAGACCTCAAAACTCTACCCAGGATGAAAATTACTTATGAAGGTGGAATGAAGATCTCAAAACTATACCCGAGATGAAAATTACTTATCAAGTTGATAGCTCAGAGATTGTCAATAATGCCAAAGCTGAAATTCAAGACAAAGAATTCCTCCAAATCATCAAAGGTTGATGTTCGTTATACATGACCTTGAAGATCATAGAAGTGTAGTTGATTATAATATTTGGAAGAACATAACCTTTTTCTTGTCCTTTATCCCGCATGATGACCACATCCCTAGAATTTGTCATCCAAATTTTTAATCCAATAATCATACACTAAATTTGTTCATTTATCAAATTTGAATATGAACAAGGCCTATCATTTAAAGTATTTTAAACCATTTTTACCTCATGGCTCATGGTATAGAGTCCTTGTGCCCTCCTAAGAGAATTTAATGATAACTTACGTTTTGGGGAACATATAATGAAATAAAAATTTTACCTTCTATGTAATTTACAACACCTAATAATTAGGAAAAATAGAACAGTGACCAATTTTCCATTTATACTTATGGAAATTAATTAACACGTCAATTGTTGTTATTTCATGTATTACTCTTAACTCTACCACAAAATGTAGCCACACCAGATATTGTATAAAGTCAACAACTATCACAAAATTTACTGGATGCATCCTATCTCCTAGGTCATTGAAGGATATCATTCCGCAGATGCACATGATCAAACATTATGAACATTCCATTGTGAATGGAGAAAATTTCATGTCTCCAGATACACTAGATTGTATTGCTAGTTTGACCAAAACATTTCGCCATTTTTTTTTCATTGGGTGTTCAGATGATTAAGCTAATTTTTAATTTACTTCGATTAGCATCCTTCCTCAATTCATTATTTAATTTGGCTAGACAAGTCTTTCACAATTCAACAAATAAAAAAAAATCCTCAACAGAACAAATTTCCCAACCCCCCAAACCGAGTACGATAATTTTAACCTAATTACAAATGGATTTCGGTCAACCTCCTTCCTCAATTAACATTAGAAAACCCTCAATCCTCTTCACCCAAACCTAGTACAATAATTTGAAGTAGAGTTTAAAAGAGGGATGGAAGGTTAGCATGTGTGGTGATTATGTAATTGCAGATCCTTTTCATGTCTCCCATATGATGCACTAGAATAGCTTCAGCAAAAAAATCATTGGTCACCCCTCTCAAATTACTCCATAGATTGCCATTGTTTCTCGTTGTGACTAAGAATGAAGAGAATAGTTATGAAATCAAGGAGAGTTGGAAAGAATTTACAGTGATGTGAACTAGTATACCTTAAACCATACTTGAAAGAACAAACAGAAAAATCATGCAAATTTCCTCATATGAGCAAGCCATCATAGAAGAAGGATATGCGAGAGTCATCATTGTGATCATAGCCAACATTTTCCCCAAGACTCTTATGGATTGTGAGTCTCCACAAATGACTCAGCCTTGCCGATTAGGATGCCAGGTTTTTTACAACACCTCACTCTCCTCTTTCAAGATATAAATTTTTACAATGGTGGCCTTAGGGATGTTTCTCAGCCTCCCTTAATAAATGACTGCAACACCTTGTGATATCTCCCTCTATGGAAGGATTCAAAGGAAATCTAAAGGAAAATACATCCAATATAGTTTTAGCACCGAAGAGGATGAAATTTGATACCAACGTATGGGTAGGAGGGGTATTTATATCGAAGAACTGCTAATTGAACAGACATTGTGTAACCTCCATGCAAGGAGAAATTAAGACAGGTGAAGATAAGATGAGCAAGATTTTCCCAGTGTGACTTGTCTATGTTCAATTAATGATAAGTGTTATCCAAATTACATAAGAAGACAGGAGAATAACCACTCAAAACAAGTTTCCATTTGCTTGCTAGAAGTTTGGTAGCTTCACTCACTTGTCTACCTGAGGGATAGATGTCCTTGACCTGAAGAACACCTTGCCTTCTTATTACTTTTTCACCCAGAAAGAAACTCATAATTTCATAAGACCTTTACAAGTATTAGGATTACCTGAGGTGAATAAGGTAATTGTTTTCAAGATGGAATGCAATTTCAACGCTTTAAGGTATTAAAGACACTCTTTATCCTTATTTGAGTAGTGAGCGATAACAATCCGATACTTCGCCATGGAATGTCCAACCAAGTCTCTTTTTCTCAGATGAGTTCGATACTCACATTGTTCTCATCGAAACCAAGAAAGGATAACCATTATCCCACACCAAATTCCTTTGAGCGCCTCTAGATCAGCGAATAGGGCCAACAAAAAGGCATTATTGGGGACCGAAAGGGAAACAACAACCCTTAATGGGATTTTATCCAACAACCTAGTTGGGAAGGTGTCTCTTTAGCTTTAAATCTACCAGTAAAACAAAATACTTCTAAATGCTACCAAAACCTAACGTCATCGCTCATAGTAAACTATTATAGGGTCGGTGTAGACAAACACAATCACTTAACCCATGATTACTTAAAAGCAAGCAGGTGGAAGTGATTTTATCCATGTTGTGATTCTATTACCCAGAAATTGGATTTGATGTATTTGGAATGTTTTTATTTGTATTTAGTAGCAAAGGAACCTTTGGATTCATTAATAAACTCTTTTGACAGTTTATTTTAGTATCATTCATTGTATCAATATTTTTTTCATGGTCGTGATTTATCGCTAGCACTTCTAACTACTTTTGAAACTTTAGAGAATGTTCATTTCATGTTTAAGAAATAATCTTGAGGCTAAGGTTCTCTAAAATTAAGAAGTACTCACTACGGATAAACAAAAACGATCATTTCAAATACATTAACAAGAAGGTTTACAACACCTAGCCATCGATATCCATATCATTTATATGGTAGATTGGGTCTCGACTTCCCTATTGAAAATCCTTAGAAATCAAAACTTGAAATCACCATATTTGCTTAATGCCTATTCGTGGTTCTAGCATTGCACCATATGTCCAAGGATTTAAACATATGGGCATTATTAACTTGGTAGGAAAGGTTTCGAGTGTCTAAAATGGCACATCTTTCCAATAGGGCTTCAATTCATGATTTTACCATTTTTTATTTATTCCATTTCGTTAGTCACATTATTATAGATTTGGCATTTATAATTCAGTGTGGATTTAATTTTCATTTTAATATTTTAATTATTTTTTAGGATATTTGAAACAAGGCATTCAAATCACTCGAGAGTTTGTCTACCATATAATATAATGTAATCTATTTTTAATTTTAGCTAATATTTATATTAATTTTTTGGATATTAATAGCATTTTTTCTTTTTAAATTGCAAAGGAATATGTATGTAGTGTAGCATCTTGAAAATTTGCAAAATGGTTTTTAATAAGTTTTAAAAAAGGTAAGTGGAAATATGTGTATCCTAATCTTTATAATGAAGGGAAAGGTCTTTGATCTTGGTAGGAATTAGCGTAGCCATATAAACAAAGTGGCTAGTAAACTCAGATGAACATCAAAACACTTACCTCATGATATATTTCACATTACTAACAAAAAAAAATCATGAAGACCTCAAAACTCTACCCAAGATGAAAATTACTTATGAAGGTGGAATGAAGATCTCAAAACTATACCCGAGATGAAAATTACTTATCAAGTTGATAGCTCAGAGATTGTCAATAATGCCAAAGCTATAACTCAAGACAAAGAATTCCTCCAAATCATCGAAGGTTGATGTTCACTATACATGACCTTGAAGATCATAGAAGTGTAGTTGATTATAATATTTGGAAGAACATACCCTTTTGCTTATCCTTCATCTCCCAAGTAATATGTAGATCTTTGTGAAGTTGTTGACTTGTAAGACTATTATAGTTGATGTTAAGAGAACTGATGTGAATGCTAAAACTCAAGATAAGGAAGGAATTTCTCTATATTATGAAAGGTTGATCTTCGATGGGATAAGAAACCTTAGGATAGGACATTTAAAGGTTTAGTCTAAAGAAACTCACTCTCCCCCTAGTTCTTTTTCTATGTGGTGGTATGAAAAAATTTCTCAATCACACGAACATGAGTGCTAGAAATTATTGATGATAAAAAGGAACATATTTTAGATAAGGATGGAATTCCTCAATATTTAGAGGATGATCTTTCTTGAGAGGTAAGAAAAACTCCTATAAGTAAGGGAAAGATTATCGCCTTAAAAATGGTGCAAAACCTACATTTAATGAGGTTGGCACCATTTTCACAAATAGTAGAAGCAATGATGTTCGAGAGAAGAATAACCATCTTATTAATGCATGTGATATAGGAATTGGTCCATATTCTTTCGATTTTTGTTTTCTACTTATTTTAAGAGGTCAATAATTATCACTGCCACTATTCAATTTGGTTTATTGATCCTTTTACTATTCCATTTAAAATATTTTCTCATATGAATTAGTTATTGTGGTTTGCTTTTGTCTCCACCTATATACTCATTATATGGAGTTGTCTAGTTGTTGTAATTCTTTGGAGGATTTTTGTCCTTTTGTGTCTTCCATAAATGTTTTCTCTCTATTATTGGAATAGTACTATTGTCCATTTTACTTATCTAGGAAAGAAACTTCGTAAGTGATTTTAGAAATGTAGTTAAGTATTGTTTATGAAACCTAATGTAGTTGGATTTGAGATTTAGTGGCATAGGAGGCACTTGGGTGGTGGAAAATTTTTTAACCAATTTGTGTCAACTACAACTCTATATATTTTTATTAAAAAATTAAAGAAAAAAAACCATAAACAAAAAAAAAGTTATAAAACAAACAATGATTATTATAAAAAAGAAATAATAAAAAAAATCTGCTTTAGTCCCTTGGGTGGGCTCAATACGATTCTCATAATTGGATTAAGTCTGCCTAGGGGCCTGCGGGCCCATGGCTCTGGGCGGGCAGAGTTGCACGCACCTTCGCCCGCACAAGGAGATGGCCAGCCAAGCCCCTGGGTAGGGCTCCATCGCAACTCTGCCAGCCTAGGGTCGTGCCCCCTTTATCCACCAGCAAGGCTCCATTTGATTCCGAACATTGAATAAGCCCCTCACCCGATTCTCGGAATCGAGTTGAGCCTGCCAAGAAACCAAAAAAAGGCTTTTTTTTTTCAAGTTTTTATTTTCTGTATATATTTTTATGGTGATAATATTTTTTTACATATAATTCAATTATTTTCACATTTATATGGTTTCTTTTTATTATAAAAGTTTTTTTTTAATTCTTTTTACTGTCAAAATTTTTATATTTATATCTTTCTTTTCTTGTTTTTTATTTTTTAAATTTATTTTTTCAATGTTAATTTATTTTTTTAATGGTTTTTTTATAACTTTCGTATTTTTTATTTTTAAATTTTTTATATGTAATATTTCTATTGTTTTTTAAATTCTATGTTAAACTTTTATTTTTATTTTTTCTTTTACTTAAAAGACATCTTTTTTTGAATTTTTAATTCTCAAATGTCGTCATTTTTTAATATAAAATTCATAAATTTTGTTATTTCTCTGATTTTTTCATTCAAATCTTCATTATTTTTTTTATATTTAATGTGGGTTTTTAGCGGAAATGTCCTAAAATACATATTTTTTTTAATTATATCTATATACAAAACGTGTATTTTCTCTCGATTTTTTAAAATTATATAAAAAAACTGAGAATCTCAAAATATTTTTTTTTAAGCTTTGCAAAAAAATTAAATTTTCATTATAAAACGACAGCGCAAAGGAAAACAAAAACAAAAAATCAAAAACCCTTAAAAACCAAATATCTAATGATGAAAAACATGAAGAGGAACAAGAGAATTTGAAAAATGGTTAAATACTCACCATTTAAAAAAAAAGAAAATCCACACTTAATACATTAGAAAATTTAAAGTGTCAAAAATAAGTCCTTTAAAGAAAGGGGTTGATGGCACATTAACAATTTTCAAAATTAACATGAAAATCACTGACATTTAAAAACAAATCTTCATACTTGATACATAGGAAAATTTAAAGAATCAACACTTTTCAAAATCGGTTGATTTTTTTGCTAACTCAAAAAAATAGGTAATCGTATTAGTTCTTGTTTCAACGTTTACATTGTTAAGATTATTCTTACATGTTTTCAAGCTTTTTGGAGATTCTTTTTGCAATTTATTATATATTTCATTATCTTTAGCTTGATATCATAAGGACATTGATGTCATTTTTAGAATTTTTTATATTGGTTATCATGAGTTTCTACGATTGTCTCCACATTCAAGGAGTGTTTATGAGAGGAGTACTTACCTATTTGAAATCCTTTTGAAATTGAATCTACATATAAATAAAATTATGGAAATATACTATATAATTGTGAAATATACTTAAAGCTCCTCATAGGAAGCGGTGAGATATCAAATATTCAAAACCAAAGGGTTTAAATAGAAGTTTCAAAACCTATTAGAAAATGTGATCTACAACTTTCAATTGCTTCAAATTTTCTATTTTCTCAAGGAAGAATAATACTCATGTCTTCACTACAAATAATTGTTTAGATATTGGGGTGTATATGAATTGCTTCAAAGGATTTCAAAATTTAGAAAAGGGTCCCTCCAAATCTCTTCTTATTTCTAACACATCAGTAAGTAAGATGGCATTATTGTGCTATGCCAATTAATATGAAGGTGAAATAAGATTCTAATATTTGCCCATTGATTAGTTCCCATGATTCTAGACTTGGAATAATTCTTACATTAGTAAATAGGTAGGATTGAGTTGTTGGTTGTTGAAGTTTTCTTGAGAGATATTCTCAAGAATATTCTCCTTCTTTGGAATCTATTGGATCTCATGAACACTATTTATGTGGCTTGTAATTTTTCTTTGAAATGAACAATATACAAATTGTTTTGTGTGCACTATGTATCTTCCTCATATTTCTTTATTCGTATCAGAGCTTGTATGGGCTTGAATCTCTTATGGGAGGGCCTGGAAAGATAGAGAACATGTGACCATTGATACTATGTACATAAGTAAAATTAGATTAGATTACTGTGTACTTATTATTTAGTTGTAGCTATGAGTGACATTGTTGTGTGTTTGTCCAAAATTTAATGTCCAATTGGAGGAGTAACTGGAGAACAGAAGGGTTGCCCAGTCCAAGGACAGTGCAATGTAGTTATCAGCCCAGGATGTTTGAAGTTGAAAGTGGAATGTTTCAATGAGAGTGGTGCATCTAGAGAGGTTTTAGATTGTTGTGAGGTCCTACGACATAGGAGGGATTTGTTTCCTACATAGGGGATCAATGGACATAGAGGAAAATAATGAATTGTTGAATAAAGATGAGATCGGGTGCATTTGTGGTTAAAAACTTTGAAAATTGTTCATTCATCTACAAAATGATTATCAGATCAAGGAAATCAGTTAATTCCCCAAGAGCCATAAAATGTTTTGAGGGAAAAAGTGAGCTCCGTCTCTCTGTACTGTGGTATTTGAACAATTCTCCAACAATATGAAGTTGTTGCAATTTATAGTTTTAGGAACTGAGTTAGAGATTGTGGTACCACCATTGAAGATAACTGCAGTGGAGCATGATGTTTCAACAAAGCCCTAAGAAGCTCAGCAAATATTATGACTCAACTTATTGGTTACGATGCGCTTGAATTTTGCAGAAAGGTGGTGCTTGTCAATATGTTGGCTTTAAGGAGTTTTTTATAGTCATGGAAGCAAGAAATTGAAGACGCTACATCTCAATGCTGACTTTCAATTATGAACTGTTTCTAGTAGCAGAGCTTCTATATTTTTTGCACATCTGGGGAATTGGTTTGGATTTTTTGGTGTAATCCCCCCTTTAGTTCCTTCTAAATTTTGTGAGTGTGAATATTCATCGACATTATTTTTTCAATCAATTTTCTTCAACGACAAATTATGGAGGAACTAGGTTTGAAGAGAATTGTTCAAATTGCGCAGAGTGGAATAAACGAGAGTCGTTATGGAATTTGATTAGATTTATTGTTATGGGTTTTTCTTTGTCCTATTTGTTAGGTTTATTTTTTTCTAAAAAGTTCAAAAAAACTGATGAATAGAGGAATATAATTAAATTAGCAGTTCTCGACATTCTTCGGTGTCCATAGAACACATCACTAAGTTAATTGTATGAATTTGATATATATTGGTGGTTCTTGTTGTGCTTCGGGGTTCAAGAGAATCAATTAAAGGTATTGTAAGGAGATCCATTTGTGTAGAAAGGTCAATTGCATAATTGACTTCTAGATACAATCTAGTATCGAGATTGTCCTTTGGGATATTTAGGAGAATCAATTATACAAGGCCATGAAGATGGTTAGAGGTAATTATGTCTTAAATGAGTTGAATGAGAAGCTCGAAAATTGTGTTGGTGGAAAGGGTGTTGTCCAAGAGGCTTCAGAATGGGTATAAATGTCGAGGAAGATCAGTTAGACAGATGTGACATGGTAATTGTAAATTGTCAATTTTATATTAATATATGTAATGATGTAAATGTAATCATTAAATGGTGGATTTGGAATAATTCTTACATTAGTAAATAAGTATGATTGAGTTGTTGGTTTTTGAGTTTTGTTGAGATATTTTCTGAACAATATTCTCCTTGTTTGGAATCTATTGGATTTCATGGGCACTATCTATCCATCCTATAATTTGGCTTCGAAATGAGAAATATACGATTTTTTTTGTGTGCACTATGTCTATTCCTCATATTTCTTGGTTCTAGGTTATAAAAACTTTTTGATAAGCTATAAAAAAAAATGGATGATGAACTAGATTAACATGAGATTAAAAATGAATGTGACTCCATTCTAAATATTGTTATCAATTAAATGTTCTTCTAGATAGCTCTCAAATTAAAATATAAAATTTGTTTCCTATATTAGCTCATTTCTTAGAAAAAATTATAGATGTATCATTGATTCACACTCGACTTTTTGGAACCTTACTTTTCCTAAGAGCATTAATTCACATTCCCATTTAAGATATTGTCATCACATGATAATATCTTTTATTAAAAATGTAAAACTTATATATCATCATTAAAACTGACTTCTACCTACACACACACATATATGATAATGGGCTACATATAAAACTAATTATCCAAACATATTATTGGGGGATGGGATATTACTACATCAATAGAGTTACTAAACACACACTTATGTTGTAAATCATTGAACACTTAATTGTATTTCTAAAAATATTCTTTTGTTATGTTATTAGCCTAAAATTAATTTTCCCAATTTTTTTCATTATGTTAGGATGTGATATAATAAAATTAACATAAATTGATCTTAACTTTAATTTCACTTAGGTAGTAATATGAGCCAAAAAATAGTCGTGATCTAAATTCTTAGTTCTTAGGTTAATATGGTTTTAAAAATATGTAAATAAAAATAGATATGATGGAATTATATTAATTATATGTGTGTGTGGGGTCATTTCAATTTATTTTGGGTGGTTGATCCTCCTCAGCAAAGTTCAATTGGTATACGTGACAAGATGATATACTATTATTATTGTTATTGTTATTAATTTACTTGCATTAATTTTATTATTATGTATTATTATTTTGTATGATAATAATAACAACAACAACAACTTGTATAATAATATTTTACATATGCTAACTTTAACATTATATATATGAAACAAATGTTAAAATTTCGTGGTTTCTAAGATATAAGCTATATATGGCCACTCCCATTTCAGAATATACATTTTAGAAAATTTATAATTATTTATTAAAGGAAAACATAATCACTTTTTCTATGAGCGTTAATGATTGAATATTTGTACTGGAGAATGGGCTACCACGACACCACTAAAGTTATTGAAATTTTACAATATAAGATTTCTATCTTTAATAGGTGAAAAGTTATGGAGCTTGTATATTTATAAAATAATTATTTGGTTGTGTTGTTGGCTTAAGCTCATCTGAAGTAAAATAGGTGACCAAATGTGATACCATCATTTTTTACTAAATGCTCATATCTATTTTTTTATTAGGGAAGTATGTATCAAAATCTTGTTAAGAATATGGCAATCGGGTGTGGAGGGAGTATACTTCAAGCGATAGAGACACATATTGTGTTTCTGGCTGTGGTGGGTTCAAATCTCTGATACATGCTCTATTATGTGAAAATTATAAAACAAAGTTATATAAATGAGTTCTATTGGGTAGTCCCATGATTGTTTGGTTGAGAAAAATGAATATTAGAATTTATTCAAATGATCTTAGCTCAAGTAGTTAGGTGAACAATTGGTTTCTTGAGTAGAGTGCCTTATCTTCTCTAGAGACATGTTCTACTTGGTTTCTTTATAAAAATTTTGAAATATTTCTATCTTGTTTAATAGTTGAAGCCAATATTTTAGAGTTATTGATTCCCTAAAGAGAAATATTACAAGTGGATTTGGTTGGTCATCTAGTGTTCATTAGGCTTATGTAGTGCACAAAAAAAAACATATGAACATTTATATAAAGTTTATTTTCCACTTGTTATGATTTATTATTATAGTAAGGAACTAGAATTTGTTGAGGTGGATATTGAATGCCATTTCTTGGTGTCATATGAAGATCAATAAAAAAAATAATATGAAAAGTGTGTCAAATGATCCTAGCTCAAGTAGTTAGGTGAACCATTTTTTTCTCAAGATTAGTGCCTTCAATTCTCTGGAGACGTCTTGTAATTAGTTCTTTCATAGAATTTTTTAAATAGTTCTGTCTTGTGTAACAACATAAGAAAATATTTTGAAGTTCTTGATTCTCTAATTTTGTTTTGGTTTAAGTAAAAAAGAAAAAAATCTTACAAGGTGATTTCGTTGATCCTCTACTAATGATTAAGTTTATGTAGCACACATTTAAAGACATATGAACATTTATAATATCATTTATTTTTCGCTTGCCATGATTTATGATTATAGTAAGGAATTTATCGTTGTTGAGGTAAATATCAAATGAGAGTTCTTGGCATCATATTAATCTCAAGATAATCATAAATAATGGTAACAAAAGTCGTTTTATTTACCAATATTTTTCTACAGATCTGTGTAAATCTCTCCATCACCCCAATGGAATTTGTGTATCTATGTGGTATTAAAATATTTTGAAACAATATTACTTTGAAATTCTATTCATCTCTATATAGATCAAAATCGAAAGTGGACACAATATAAACATGCACAAGAAATTAATGTAGGCTAATAAGTCACTACCATTTCTCCACCTAGTATATGCTATTTTTTTGGCCAATCCTTTTACGTAGTAGCAAAAGAGGTAAAAATTCTAATATGATCAGGTAAGCTTTAGAATAGCATGGGCCCAAGTTGTGGAGCTTATGTGAAACCTTGGAATAAGGAAAGTTAGTTTTGTGAAGAAGGTACAAAGATGTCAATGTAACTTGATAAAGTTGTTGGTTTATGTACTCAACAATAAATTTTCCACTTCAAAAGGATACCAACATTGTAGGTTCTAAATTTTATATTACAATAAATATTTATCCCCTTTTACCTAAAATGATAAATCAAAAGATATTTAACTTTCTAGCTCCACATGATAGGGAGATTGTAATTACTTTTACTATTATCTCTACATGTACAAAGACCTTGACCTCAAGAATATCAATATGTTTGGGAATACTCGGTTGGTTTTTAATTAAATAGAATTTTTGAATTATCTATATTGAGGTTTTCATATTTTAATTTAGAAAACATTATTTTTCTATTGCACAATGTTTGATAATTTTTTGAAAATAAACCCTTATCTATTACAGGGATATATATATATATATATATATATATATATATATATATATATATATATATATATATATATATATATATAAACATGTTTTATATGGGGAAACGCTAACTCATAATTGATTGTTTATATATATATATATATATATATATATATATATGGATTGCCATGCATATATGGTTAAACATAATCTCGATTTCCATAAACATGTAATGATCATATCTGTGTACTAGAGAATGCACTACAGTAGCATCACTAAATTCATTGAAATTTAACATGCAATATTGTTGTCTCTAATAAGAAAGAGTTTCAGAGCTTCTGTGGCATTAACATAATTATTTGATTATTTAGTTTCCTTAAGAAAATCTTAAATTTAATTGGTGACATAATTTAATACTTTCATTTAATTACAAATGTGCATATCCACTTTTGATGAGAAAAATGTGTATTAGAAGCATTGGTAAGAATATCGCAGGTGGGTCAAAAGATCTCAACGCGAGTGGTTAGGTGAATAAATTGCTTCTTGAGTCGTATGTACTCGATTCTCAAGAGACATGTCGCAATTAATCCCTTTATAGAACTTATGAAATAGTTGTGTTGGTTTTAATCTTCTAAGCTAATATTTTGATGTTACTAGAAATTTTTGTTTGAATTATATATATATATATATATATATATATATATATATATATATATATATATATATATATATATATATCTTACAAGTGGCTATGGTTGATACTCTAGTGATGGTTATGTTTATATAGTTGACATTTAAAAACATATGAACATTTATAATACCATTCCTTATACACTTTCCATTATGTATGACTATAGTAACGAATCAAAGTTGTTGAGGTATATATGAAAGGAAAATTATTTGTGTCATGAATTTCAATAAATAATCAATGATGGCAACAAAATCCTTTTATATAGTATTTTTTTTGGAAGATTTGTTTAAATCCTTCCATCACACCAATGGAAATTATGTAGCTATGTGCTATTAATTATGTTTAAAAAGTATCATTTTCAAATTCTATTCATGTACCATATATAGACCAAAAACCAAAGTGGCTAGCTTCGAGTCACTAAATTCATTAAAATATTGTGGGAAAATTTAATGAGTCCAAAAAAGTACCAATGCCAATAGTTGGAATTCTTAATATGCAGATAGTTGACAAGATATATATTTCCTATAGAAAAAAAAATTCAATCCAACCAAAAAAAATAATATTTACTTTACTTAACTACCACTAGTAGTTATCCTATGTTTCAAATTATCCAACCCAAATATTATCTAAGAAGTTTTCAATCTATAACATTATATCTATCTTGTTATATCTATCTTAAAATGTTGTGTATAACATACCTCAAATAAAATTGTAGTTGTTTATAAAACTTATATAAAAATATCCACAAGCTTCTCTTCTACTTCATTCGGAATTCATACTTTGGATTAATTTTTTCTATTGAAAGAAAAAAAAAACTATAACTTCTATTTCTGAAATATTTTGGGAATGTAAAATGATGTAAAAGAGAAAAAATTGTTAGAAATGAACACCATTTTCATTGGATAACATTTTTAGCCATAATTTTTTTTGCATTAAGATTCGTAATTTAGATATGCTATTAACCATTTATAGTTAACAATAATAAAGTCAAAACGATGATATCTTTTTGTTAAAAAAAATATTCTTATATGTTTTCAAGAATTTTGTAGATGAGTTTTTCAATTTATTATATATATTTTTATGTTTAGTTTGATATCGTAAGGACATTGATGTCATTTTTAGATTTTTTTATATTGGTTATCACGAGTTTCCACGCTTGTCTACACATTCAAGGAGTGCTGGTGAGAGGAGTACTTACATATTTGAAAATATTATGAAATTGAATCTACATATAAATATAATTGTGGAAATATACTATTTAATTATGAAATATACTTAAAGCTCTTCGGAGGAAGGGGTGAGATTTTGAATATTCGAAACTAAATTCTTTGATTAGAGGTTAAAATATTAGCGAATGCGATCTTCAACTTTCAATTGCCTCAACATTTCTATTTTCTCAACGAATAATAATATTCATGTCTTCACTACAAAAACATTTTTAGATATTGGGGCATATATGAATTTTGGTTCAAAGGCATTTAAAATTTAGAAAAGGGTCTTTCCAAATCTCCTCTTCTTTCTAACACATCAGTAAATAAGATGGAATTATTGTGTTATGTCAATTAATATGAAGGTGAAATAATATTTTAATATTTACCCATTGATTTGTTCATATGATTCTAGATTTGGAATAATTATTACATTATTAAATAAGTAGGATTGAGTTGTTGGTTGTTGCATATTTGATGAGATATTTTCTCAACAATATTTTCCTTGTTTAGAATTTGTTAGATCTCATAAACACTATTTATATGGTTTGTAACTTTGCTTTAAAATGAACAATATAGGAATTATTTTGTGTGCACTATGTCTATTCCTAATATTTATTTATTTGCATGAGAACATAGATTGGATTCAATCCCTTATTGGAGGGCAAAGGGAGATGGAAAACATGTGAAGATTGATAGTATGTACATAAATAAAATTTAAATTAGATCAATGTCTGTTTATATTGTTGTGTGTTTATCCAACCTTTTTTGTCTAGCCGAAGGAGTAGCTGTAGAAAATAAGGGTTGGCCATTCGAAAGACAGTGCAATGTAGTTATCAGCTCAGGTTGTGCGAAGTTGAAGCTAGAAATTTTCAATAGAAATTGTACATCCGGAGAGGCTGGAGAATAGTATGAAGTCCTACGACATAGGAGAGAGTCATTTCCTGCATAGGGGATCAATGGACAAAGAGGCAAAATATGAATTATTCAATAAAGTTGAGTTCAGCTGCATTTGTGGTTCAGAACTTTGATAGTTATTCATTTATCTCCAAAATTATGATTATATCATGGAAATCACGTGATTCCTTAGGATTCGTTGAATGTTTCGAGGGTAGATGTGAGTTTGTCCATCTGTGTTGTGGGATTTGAACAATTCTCCAACAATATGAAGTTGTTGTGGTTTATAGTTTCAAGGACTGGGTTGGATATTTTGATATCACCATTGAAGATACCTAAAGTGGGCCATGATGCTTCAACAAAAGCCCCGAGAAGCTCCAAAAATATTATGACTCGACTTATTGTTTACTCTATACTTGAATCTGGAAGAAAGGGAGCACTTGTCAATATGTTAGATTTAAGGAGTTTTTTGTGGTCATGGAAGGAAGCAATCTAAGATGCTACATCTCAATGTTGACTTTCAATTATGAATCGTTTTTAGTAGTACAGTTGTTATATTATTTGTATATTTGGGTTGTTGGTTTGGATTCGTTGGTGAAATTCTCCCTTTAGTTTCCTTCTGAATGTTGTGAGCGTGACTATTCATTGACATTAGATTTTCCATCAATTGTATTCAACTAAATAGTATGGAAGAACCAGTTTTGAAGAGAATTGTTCAAAGTGCACAAAGTGGAATAGACGAGTCATTACGGAATGTGATTGGTTTTTTTGTTATGTTTTTTGTTTTGTCTTATTTGCTAACTTTTTTTTGTTTATTAAAATTGTAAAATCAATGGATGAAGACATGAATATAATTAAATTAGTGTTTCTCGATGTTTTGTGGTGCCCATAGAATGCATCACTAATTTAATTGTATGAATTTGTTATATATTGATTGTTTTTGTTGTGCTTTGGGGTTTAAGAGAATCAATTACAGCTTATGTTATGAGATCCATGTGTGTAGAAAGGTTAGTTGGATAATTGTCTGCTACATATAGCCTAAGATTGCCCTTTGGGATATTTAGAAGCATCAATTATAAAAACTTCATCGAAGATGGTTAGAGGTGATTATATCTTAAATGAGTTGAATGAGAAGGTCGAAAATTGTGGTGGGGGAAAGAGCATTGTCAAAGAGAATTCAAAGTAGGTATAAATGTCGAGGAAGACCAGTGAGACATTTGTGACATGTGAATAGCAAATTGTAATTTTTTTATTAATCTTTGTAATGATGTAAATGTAATCCTTAAAGGGGGTCTTGGAATTATGCTTACATTAGTAGATAAGTAGGATTGAGTTGTTGGTTGTTGGAGTTTTGTTGAGAGATTTTTCTCAACAATATTCTCCTTGTTTGGAATCTGTTAGATTTCATGAGAACTATTTATGTCGCTTGTAATTTTCGTTTGAAAGGAACCATATACAAATTGTTTTGTCTGCACTATGTCTATTCCTCATATTTCCTTGTTGTAGGTGATCAAAAACTTTTTGATAATCTATAAAAAAATCTTTTGGATGATGAATTAGATTAACATGAGATTAAAAATGAATGTTACCCAATTCTAAATATTGTTATTGATTAAATTTTATTCTATATAACTCTCAAATCCAAATATAAAATTTATTTCCTATATTAGCTAATTTATTAGAAAAAATTATAGATGTGTTATTGATTCAGGTTGGACTTTTGAGAATATTAATTTTCCTAAGAGCATTAATTCACATTCCCATTCCCAAGTAAGATATTTTCATCATGTGATAATATATTTTATTGAAAATGTAAAACTTATATGTTATCATTAAAAGTGACTTATATATATGATAATGGGCTACATATAAACGAATTATCGAAACATATTATTTCAAGATGGGATATTACTACATCATTTGTGTTACTAAACACACATTTTGGGTGTAAATCATTGAACACTTAATTGTATTTCTAATATTGTTCTTTATTTATGTGATTAGCTTGAAATTAATATTTTGAAAAAAAAATCATTATCATAGGATGCCATATAACAAAATTACCATAAATCTATCTTATCTTTAAATTCATTTAGGTAGTAGGATGAACGACAAAAATAGCTGAGACATAAATCTCTTAGTTATTAAGTTAATATGGTTTTAAAAATAAATAAATTAAAATGAAGATGATGGAATTATATTAATTGTCTTTCTATATATATATATATATAGTCATCTCAGTTTATTTTGAGCGGTTGATCCTCCTCACCAAAGTTCAATTGGTAGAAGTTATTATTATCAATTGGTAAATATGATATATTATTATTATTATTATTATTATTAATTTACTTTCATTGAATTTGTTTGTCACATACCCCCTAGGCACCACACCACTAACTATCTACTATGCTTTACTTGATCCATGATGTGGACCTTTAGGTTCCATTAATAGGCATATTTACTATATGAATAAACCCTTTAACATTTCATGTGCATACATTACAACTTGGAGGAAAGAATCAATCATGGTCACTCAACATGATGAGCTTATCCATTCAGAATTTCAGTACTTTGATGACTTCATACAAGCATTAATAGAATAGTAAGCATAAATACACTATAGCTAGCATTGCAATATATCATTTTTATAATCCTATGGGAAAATTCGAAGGAATAATGGCATATATCTTATGCAATATGAGCCTTCTTATATGCAATTCACTCCATAATGCATAACATAGATAACCTGAACCATAAGTTATACGTTTTCAAGCCTTAGAACTTATATATATATATATATATATATATATATATATATATATATATATATATATATATATATATATATAGTATCTCATGCATAATTATTTACCATATTAAAAACCGAGATAACACATAAGTTTAAAGATGTGACAACATAAAAATTATTTCATAAAACCCACGTATTATGCTCCTTCACTAAATTAAACTTGGATTACATTTATGTACAATAATTGTCACATGTATTCATATATAATCATCTCATAGCAAGGACAACTCAAGAAAATTTTCTTATATGCTAAATGAATTGAAAGCATAAAGGGTAAGGAGACAACATATAGAACATCCCATGCAAACTAGATTATCTTAAAGAATGTCACTCAGAAATCGAGCACTGCAACCCAACCTAGCACTTTCTTCTTCCAATTCAAGCCCAAGCCGAGAGTCGTTGTCGTTCCTCATGTTGACATATTAAATGCATATTTAATATTCTCTTTCATGATATGGATTCCATTCCTTCTTTTATGGATCTTTTTATCCATTTGCCTATGCTTTTCCTAGAAAAGCGTGCCTTTCTCTCCCATGAGGCTTTTCCTCATAAAATCTTACCTTTCTATCTCGCAATCCTTTTATGTTTTTCTTAACTTATGATCTTTCTCCATCTAAGTAGCTTAATCGATATTTTTCTCCTATCAATTAAGCTTATCTGGAATTGGTTCTAGAAGTCCTATCATGAAGGAATTATCCCTTCCCATTCCCAAATGGGATTTGGCAACAACCCCATCCCTTGGTGTCTTGTTTTTCCAAGGGATTAAATTATTTTATTTAATAATAATGTATTTAATTTCCTTGTTACATGTCAGACCTAACATTTCTTATCTTAGGTTAGGAGATTTTTATATACAATGGAGGGGTGTTACATACTCTCGGCCTTAAATGTACACTGTCCCGGGTGTCTTACTACATATTACAATATAGTTTCCTCATTCTCAAGTAGATTTTTATGAATTTATAGGCTCCCATGGCCTTTCCATCTGATTCAGATCTTCCGATATATGTCGGTTACAAAGGATTTATACCAGCACATCTCCTTCCATCGCTACCTGTAACATTTGTTTCAATCAATTTTGTGAGATATTTTAGATGGAGAAACTCAACCTTGTTTACCACAGTGAATGTCATATATTGATATAAAATACTATTATTTGAGTAACTAACTTTTATGTTTCCCATCATGAAAGAAATGCATGTCGCTCCAATGCATTATTCCAATGCCTTTTTGTTCTTTCTAAACACTTGCTTCCTCCAGTTTCCCTGCATTAGTCACAACAAGTCAAACTAGCACAATTGACTAACCAACATGTATAAAATATCTTATGAGGTTAGCTCAAACATAACCATAAAAATCAAAACTCATTATTAACCATCATAAAGCGTAACCATATGTCATATGTATACTAATACTGAAGCAAAATACGAATACTTATCCTTTGTTTCCAATACTAGTTTTTAGCTTCCACTTTTATCTTGCCTCTATATGTACTCTGTATTTGTTTCCTCGAAAAACAATCACCCAGTGCCTTCGTGCACACATACACATAGGGTGCATTACACACACAGTTATACATGTAATATACCATCATTGAATACATGCATCCATACCAGTACCATATGTACCATTTGTACACATTACCACCTATACATGTGTACCTAATATCAATGTCCATAATGTTACCTGCATGACATATACTTCATCCACATGTTTTCAACCATGTTAGTATTATGCAAAGAATTCCTTTCTTTATTACTTTTAGGCAAGTTTGATCAAATCTTGCTTAATTTATCGATTGTAGAATAAGGAATTTTCTGGACCTCTTCAAATTCCATAAGGAGTGAATAATTTTATGTCAACATATTCAAGTTCTTTTATTTAGCCAATTCTTTTCATGTGTCTTATGGTTGTAGTACAATGTCAGCAAAATAATACCATAGAAGTAATCATGCATACTGCAACTTTATCATACCCATAACTTTGAGTTTTGGGATTTCATCTGTCACGTAGACAAGTTTTTAACAACAATGGAATATGACCTCTCATTAATCATAAAGAATACTATTGACTATGATAGTTGTTCTAGCATGGAAATTTGAAGTCTAAGAACAAGGTTAACTTTGTCTTTAACGAAGAAAATGATGGTTTGGTACTCAAAAGTACCCCATATGTAAACTAATCATGTCATATGATTTATTATTGCTATTTTTACACTTCTTCCAACCCTTCTTATCCAAGAATAATTCAGTGTATGTCCAAAACCAATTGAACAATTAGTAGGCAAGCACATCCAGCTCCCACACATAAGTTATAAATAAAAGTTACATTGTATTCACTTGCACAACATCTAACTTTTTTAGGAACAATGTGCACCAGGGTGTGATCCTAGAGAGTTTATATGTTAACACCTTATTTAACATTCAATCAGCCCAAAGAGAATATAACTCTTTTATCAATTATCAAATTCATTAACATGAATTCCTACGTTGTTTATGTAATACTTTCTATGTAGTCCCATTAAGAACCAGACAACACTATTAATGTAATCAGACATGTAGACTTTTTAAAGATTACTGGATAGTCAATAGTGTTACAAAATATGCATTTCATATTATGCATTTGTCCATTTATTAGATACCCAATATATTTGGTGTACAATAATCCTGATTACCAGTACCACTTTAGTTATCATCTTCTTAATTTAGCAACAAGTTTTTGCATGATTTGTTATTCTCTTTCTTCCTCGTCTAAAACATTTTATATGTTCCATTTTTCTTGATGTCTGTATTATTTTATTAACAGCCTAAGATCATTGGATCATCATAAGCTGTACTAATGTAAATCCTTTTTCTTTACCAAAAATTTGTTAACTTGTTCGGAAAAGTCATGTTCTAAATCTATTGTACTTCTTACTAGCCATTAGGTTACATTTGAATTGTTCTAATTTGTTTGTCTTTTATGTTTCATAAAGCTTATTTATACACCCAAATTATTTTAATCTTATCACTTCCCATATTAAATTCCTTCGCAAGATCTATAATCCTTTTAATAAATGTATCCTTTTCTTGCTCTAGATTTGAAATCCTTCTATTTGTAAGATATCATCAAAACCCCATCTATACCTGGATGGAGATGAACATCAAGATTGTGAAGTTTGAGGTTGGATGCGTTCAGTTGACACATTGGAATCTAAGTAAACTTACGAATGTGTCCTTGAACTTGTATTTAATATTGTCTTAATAATATTAATCGCGATCCTTAGGAGATTCTTTTACACTTCCATTATGTATTGGTACTTTTGGGTGACAGTCCCATTGACCTACTTATGAAGGTCATACAATTATTCATGTATGATGTCTTCATGCATACAATAATTTATATTGCATGTTTGCACATTCTTCACAACTGTGACCCTGTTTTAGTCTAGATTTGAACATATAATTTGTGCTTATAATTTATTATAGTTACAATTATTTAGATATTGTTTTACTCAAAGACACATATAGGTAAGGTTACTCAATATAATAACCTGGTAAGGTTAAGTTCACTTCAATAGAATTTTCCCTAATGACAAAATTACATTCCAAAATGGATTGCATCATGAGATGTAGATGCACCAAATATTAAGTCGAAAGACAATTTTTACAAATACATAGTCTCATACAACAACCTATACTTCATGATATTATGATATTTCATCGGAACTTTTATTAAATAAACCCTCTAGAATCTTTTCCACAGTGCAACCCACTTAAGTAACCATCAACATATGTTAATGTTGATAGTATGTCAATGATGTCTTACCTGATGATTTATATAGTTTCCATTTATATACTTTAATTTTTTATTTTTCCTCATGTTCTCCTCATCACTTCTTCCCTTAATATTTCAAGATCTCTATATGCATAAACATTATAGCATAAACATTATTTCACTTTTTCCTAAGCTTGTTATATGATTTACTCCTCTTATGCGGAGGCATTTAATATTTGAAACCTCTCATTCCTAAATGATATATATGTCCTTCTTACATATGTATTACCAGTTATCCAATTGAATGTCTCATTGATATTGTGGTTATAGCATCCCACTTTCTATAAAATAACCATACTTTAAAATTGTTTATTTCTCTCACTCTACTATGAATCATTGAAGAGTATGAAAGTATCTTATACCGATTTAATATTATTCAACAATAATTTAAGTTTTGAGAAACTTCCACCACATATAATAAGTAGAATTTAAACCTTCACTTAATTCAATAAGTAGGCACAATAAAAGCAACCACTTCCTTAATCACACAACAAATAACATGTTGATTATTTATTTTCATTACTATTTATTCAATATCCTAGAATGATGTGTTTATTCTTCAAGCTTGATTATGAATATCTAGCATCTTAATAAGTTTTTAACACAGGTTAATTGTGAGAATTTTGATCCATTAATTGATGTAAGCATATCACTGCAGCTCATTGTAACCATGCCATTGGGCCCTTCATGCAAGTCATACATATATGTAAACATAGGCATGTAATCACATCATGAATATCTCCTTTCAACATAACGTAAATTTTCAACTTCGAAGATAAAGTATTCCTATCATTCTATTTTATGTATAAAACAAAATAATTCATATAAATTGTACACATTCTTCTCTGTGGTTTGTTTATAGAAAAAGTTCCCCCAAGTCTATTAAACTTGTTTTGACTACTTAAATAAGTATGCAGACTACTCTGAAAACATTATCGTTGTCATCAAGGAAATCATGTCATATTTATCAACATGTTTTGGTATTTTTTTTCACACATTCAGTGTACCGAATAAAACATGTGCAATCTTCATCAATACAACCAATACCTACCACTACTAATAGGTATTTGCCATGTTTTTTTTTTCAACTCCCATATTTTGTCTACATAGTCTTCCAATGTACAAAGTCATTTAGTTAGAAAGAGTTCACTCATGCAATTCTGTAATCTTAACTTCATAATGATAATAATTTGAAATCTATTTTTAGTTGAAGTATTTCCTGAATTATTTTCATGAAAAATTCTTCCCCTTGATTTCTTTCACTTTTGATAAAATAAGCTTATAAATATTTACTCTTATTAGGAAAACCATGCTTAGTCTTATTACCCAAGTCTCTTGTCCTCAGTATCCAAAGTTGTCATTGATAATGTACTGTAGAAGTATAATCACATTTACCGTTCTCTATGACAGAAGAAATAGATTGGTTAATCAAACAATTTCTTACCATTGGAGGACTTTTCATTCTAGCTCACAGACTGTAAGGCATATGTAAAAAAGACAACACATTTAATTTTCCACAACATGTAAATTTGTTAGGAAGGACACATGGATTTTAGAGGAGAAGTTCACTTATAATGGAATCCTACCATGACATGCAACTTATGTTAAGGGTAGCGAAATAGATTTGAAATATGTTGGGCTTCGCCAATGCATGTTTGAATCATGTTGTTTACAGCAAGGACAATAAGTGAAGGGGGGTGGACGAAAGGATTGATTTAATTATTGATCATCCACCATCTTCCCATGACATCTCGGGTGGCTTGAAAATCAATCAAGTAGGGTGTTTGCATACCCCATTGTCCTTGGTGTGCTAAATTGAC
This sequence comes from Pinus tabuliformis, assembly GCA_031772625.1. NCBI lineage: Eukaryota > Viridiplantae > Streptophyta > Pinopsida > Pinales > Pinaceae > Pinus > Pinus tabuliformis. The sequence goes on along the minus strand of CM062817.1, from coordinate 688,937,149 downwards.
CAAAAATTTCATCATCAGGCTATCTCGCCCTATAGACAAAAATGAACACTTGAATGCAGCAAGCACTGTAATACAGAACACCTATGAGCATGCCATCCTCCAACGCATGCGTACATAGGTGATGTATCACAAACAAAGAATATTATTTAAGGAATTTTCTTGCTCTTTCTTTAAATCGACGTTCAAATGGTAATTATGCGTAGGGAGGGTATGACGTTGAAGGGATTTTTTCCTTATGTGTGATTATTCCTATTCTAGAAATGACTCTAGATTTATGAATAAAAAAGCAAAATGTGTGGGATGACAATCCATTGATTTTTTTTTTTTAATGCGTGTCACCAAATGGGCCTTATCCTATGAATGCTTTTGTGGAAATCTAATCCATTAGCAATCGCCTTAAGTTTAACAGATAAGGAAACCGAAGAGGGCAGTGTTACTGAAACAGATGAATTTCCTCAGTTAATCAATTTGAAAATTAATTTTGTGCTTTAAATCTAGCATCTTGTGCTTTAATTCTAGCATTTAACATTTTTTTCTTTTATACCTCGATTTACATGTTTCTAGGTATTACCTCACTGAGGTTTCCTCCTTCATCCACTAATTGCCTCAACCAATGGATAGGTATAGTGAATTCCAGTGACAACTATAAGGGTTTCAAACCATCTTCATGAGGTTGGGTAGGAAGCATGAACCATTTCAACAAATATGATCCCAATATTTATTTATCCAAAACAAAAAATCTCTCACGAGTGAATTCTCTTGGCATATCTGATTCTCTTTTTGCAATAGTTACGAAAATAGCAATAGATAACCCTACCGCTCCAATGGAGGGACTTGAGGAAATATCCTCAACTATTAATTTTTACAAGTTTCCTACAATATTCTTCAGTTTCTTAGATCCTACCATCTCAAATTATTCTAATTCTCTAAGATCTATATGACAAGGTGGGACTCACATAGAATGTGGAGAGTCTCTATGTACTTTGTCAATGTCTCTATGGCGTATCGTATATCTATGTAATGTGGAGACAAGTAGGAGTCCCCAAGTGAATTCTATGGACTCGACGCCATACGATTTATTTGGCATCGTTCATGGCCATGTAGATATGGCACATATATTTGTTAATGTATTCTAGAGTTCACAAGAACAAGCTAATACACTCATCTATTATCACTAATAGAGGAAGCTCCTTGTTTCTCAAGTATTAATGGATTGTCCTAAGCGACACTTGTGATTTACCTTTCTAAATAATTGATCAAGGAACTTGATATTAAAGAATCAAGATAAAAATATTCATGGCTTCTGCTATATTCAATGAGAACACGGAATGGATGACTAGTCATATCAACAAAAATGGATTCGGTGTCTTGACTAAATGATATTCCAGGTATCTCTCCGAAGAAATCAAATTCCAAAATCAAGTTATTGTCCCCAACATTTTCTTCGTGCCTCCATGGACATCTTATATTTAGATATTCAAATCAACACTAGAACAATTATCTGTTAATGTTGATTTGGTTATTAGGATTTCACTTTTAGTTGTAATGTGTAAACTGAAAATATACACATTCATATGAGAATTAATTCTAATAACTAAAGAATCCTTGCGTATATGAACATGAGAAAACGTATTAAACAAGGAGCTTATATGAACACGTGGAGCACAAAATGTTATTTACTGGCTACATCCATAACACACTTGCTTGAGTTGACTCGTGATATTTTGTAACTATTTGACTCTTGGTATTGTGTAATTTAGATAGGATGAAGGTTTGGTCATAAGGAAAAGCTTCTAAATCATTTAATCTATACCATCATGCAATTTGAAACACAATTTGTTACATGCTTTGACAAGAAATATAGAAGTTTCCACTCCTCAGTGAAATACCCTGTTTTGTCATACAAAAATCCATCGTTTTACACAACCCTAGTTCAACCTTATCTTCAATTTCAATATAATAGATATATATAGCATAACATATATATTTGATAACATATTTGTGTGTGTGTGTGTGTATTATTGCTTCAACACCCACCTCCAATAAATCATTTTAAAATTTAATTTCAATGGTTATGAATTATAATACCTTAAGACACTACTCTAGAACTCACTGTAATAGAACCTAATAACAACTCATTTATATCTTATAGAGGTGGATTGTCCCATAGGCCAAAATGTTTGAACTTAGAGCTCCAATGCCATTTCTCACATACTCCTTAGGCACCACACCACTAACTAACTACTTTTCTTTAATTCATCGATGATGTGGACCTTTAGGCTCCATTAATGGACTTATTTACTACAACACAAATAAACCCTTCAACATTTCTTGTGCATACATTACTACTCAGAGGGAAGAATCAATCATGGGCATTCAACATGATGAGATTATGCATTCATAATTCCAGTACTTTGATGACTTCATACAAGTATTAATGGAATTGTTAGCATAAATACACTATTGCTAGCATTGCCATATATCATTGTCATAATCCTACAAGCATAGTTGAAAGAATACTGACATATATCTTATGCTATACGAGCCTCGGTAGATGCAATTCACTCGATAATGCATAATGCATGGAGTATCTCAAGCATAACTATTCACCATCTTAAAAACTGAGATAGCACATAAGTTTAAAGATGTGACAACATAAAAATTATTGCATAAAGGACACATATTATGTTCCTTCACTAAATTTAACTTGGCTTACATTTATGTACAATAATTGTCACATGTATTCATATATAATCATCTCATAGCAAGGAAAATCAAGGAAATTCTTTGATATGCTAAATAAATTGACAACATAAAGGGTAAGGAGTGAACGTGCAGGACGTCCCATGGAAACTAAATTATCTAAAAGAATGTCACTGGGAAAACCGATCACTACAGACCAACCTAGAACTATCTTCTTCCAGTTCACCCTTGAGCTGATATTTCTTGCCATAGATCAACCACCTTGTGTTGATCACTTCAATGAGATTTTGGTACACTCTTTCATGATATGGTTTCCATTAGCAACGTCCCACTTTTATGTATCTTTTTATCCATTTGCCTAGGTTTTTCCCAGAAAAGCTCGCCTTTCTCTCCTGTGAGGCTCTTCCTCATAAAATCCGGCCTTTCTCTCTCACATGCCTTTTATGTTTTTCTTAAATTAGCATATTTCTCCAGATAACTAGGTTAATGGATATTTATCTCCAATACATTAATCTTATCTAGAATTGGATCTAGAAGTCTTATCATGAAGCAATTATCCCTTCCCATTGACCAATGGGATTTGTCAAGAATATCATCCCTTGGTGTCTCAGTTTTCCAAGTGATTAAATTATTTTATTTAATAATAAAGTATTTACCTTCCTTGTTACACATGATACCTAGGTTTTCTTAACCTAGGTTAGCAAAGTTTTATATACAATGGAGGAGTGTTGCATTATTATTATATATTAATGATGATAATAATAATAATAATGATAATAATAATTTACATATGCTAACTTTAACATTATATATATGCAACAAATGTTTAACTTTCCTCAATCCTAAGGTGTAAACTATATATATCCTCTATCATTGCAAAATGTACATTTTAGAAAAATTCTAATTAATTATTACAAGAAGACATAATCACCTTTTCTATATGCGTTAATGATTGAATCTTTGTAATATAGAATGGACTACCATCGCATCACTAAAGTCATTGAAATTTACAATATAGTATTATTATCTTTAATTGGTGCAAAGTTATGGAGCTTGTATATTTTTAAAATAATTATTTGGTTGTGTAGTTGGCTTAAGTTTTTCTTAACTAGAACTGGTGACATAATGTGATACCATCATTTCTTTACTAAATGTTCATATCTATTTTTCTAAGGAAAATATGTATCAAAATCTTGGTAATAATATGGAAATTGGGTGTCGAAGGAGTTTAGCTCACGCGGTAAAGGCACATATTGTCTTTCTAGCTGTGGTGGATTCAAATCTGTGAAGACATGCTATACTTGGTGAAAATTGTGAAAGAAAGTCGTATAAAGGAGTTCTATTGGGTCAAATGATCTTAGCTCAAGTAGTTAGATGAAGATTTGATTTCTCTAGTAGATTGCCTTCAATTCTCCAGAGGCATGTTCTTCTTGGTTTGCTAGTAGAATTTTTGAAATAGTTATATTTTGTGTAATAGTCTAAGCTAATGTTTCAACGTTACTAATTCTCTAATTTTTTTTTTATTTAAGAAAGAGAAAAGAAAAATCTTACAAGTGGATTTGGCTGGTCATCTAGTGATGATTAAGTTTATGTAGTGCGTAAAAAACATATGAACATTTAAAATATAATTTATTTTCCACTTGTTATGATTTACGATTATAGTATGGAATTAGAAGTTATTCAGGTAGACATGACATTTCTTGGTGTCATATGAATCTTAAGAAAAAAGGGATATGAAAAGTGGATCAAATGATCCTAGCTCAAGTAGTTAGGTGAATAATTTTTTCCTCAAGCTCAGTCCCTTCAATTCTCTGGAGACACATTCTAATTACTTTGATTGTAGAATTTTTGAAATAGTTATGTCTTGTGTAACAACAAAAGGCAATATTTTGAAGTTCTTGATTCTCTATTTTTGTTTTGGTTTAAGAAAAAAAAATATTACAAATGGATTTGGTTGATCCTCTACTAATCATTAAGTTTATGTAGTGCACATTTAAAAAGTGATGAACATTTCTAATTACATTTATTTTTCACTTTCCGTGATTTATGATTATAGTAAGAAATTTGAAGTTGTTGAAGTAAATATTGAAGGAGAGCTTTTAGTGTCATGAATCTCATAAAATCATATAAAATAGCGAGGAAAATCCTTTTATTTACCAATATTTTTGTTTAGTTGTGTTTAAATCCTTCCATCACCCCAATGCAATTTGTGCAAGTGTTTTCTATGAAATATTTTGAAAAAATATTACTTTGATATTCTATTCATTTACACTACAAAGACCAAAATAAAAAGTGGAAACAATATAGACATGCACAAGAAATAAATGTAGGCTAATTAGTCACTATCATTTTCCCCACCTAGTATATCATATTTTTCGGGCCAATCTTTTTAAAATGTGAATGTAACTTGATAAAATTTTGATCTATTAAACAATAAATTTTCCACTTCAAAAGGATAGAAATATTGTAAGTTCTACATTTTATATTACATTAACTCTTTATCTCATTTTGCTAAAAATATACATAGAAAGATATTTAACTTTCTAACTCCACATGATATGGAGTTTGTAATTACTTTTAATATTATTTCTACATGTAGAGACCTCTACCTCAAAAATATACAAAGACCTTGACCTCATAAATATCCATATGTTTGGGGATATTGGGTTAGTTTTTAATTAAATAGAAATTTTGAAATATGTATATTGGGGTTTTCATATTTTAATTTACAAATCATTAGTTTACTATTGGACAATGTTTGATAATTTTTTGAAAAGAATCCCTTATCTATTAGAGGGATATATATATATAGATACGAAATGTTAACATGTTTTATATGAGGAAAAGCTAACTAATTATTGATTGTTCTTACATATATATGGGTGGTCATGTTATTCTTCTTTTGTACTTATGTTAAGGGGTAACTATATAGTATATATATGAGGTAATGCACATTAGTGATGGTATCAAAGTGTTGTGAAGTTCATCTTTAATGAATGAACTACTCTAACTTCCATCTTCACTCTAGCTAAAGATTTGGAAAATGAGGTAGTTCCTTGAGAAGGTTAAATGGATCTGCATCATTTGTTTCATCAAACTATAAGATATAGATTTGAACATTCTAACTTTTTTGCATTAGTCCTCCACCTACACAAGCATATGGTTTCTTGAGGATATTTCACACATTATTATATTTTCAATAATTTTGGTGAGCTCTAATTTTCTAGTTGATGTGTTATATATTTATAATTAGTCTTAAAAACAATTATGGACCATGATGGAAGAAATGTCAATAATTTGCTAGTTTACAATTAAATTAAAATTTATAGATCTCAATGATTTGTTAATTCACAATTAAATTAACATTTATAGGTAAAAGGAATATCAAAATAAATTTTAGTTTAGTTTAGATGTTATTTAGTGATTTAGTTTAAGTGTTATTTTAGTGATTAACTTAAATTTATATATCTATAAAAAAAAATATAACATTATTACGATTGACTCCTAATAACATTGCCCAAATCCCAAATCAAAAGGAAAAGGAGCATGCTTAAAAGGGAAAGAAAAATGAAGCAGATAAATAAAACAATTCAGATGCATCAGCCTATAAATATTCGGGAGAATTATCTACAATAATTTCACTATAGCTCCAATGTAATCCCTGCGAAATAGGGCAATGTCGACATAACTTCCCTGCAGATTGGATCTGCTTTTCTCGAGTACCATCATCTGTTAACACGCCCACGAAACGCATGTGGTTCCGTGGTCCCCGGTCTCTCCCTGCTTATGTCTCAAAAACGCTATTTCAGGTTGATCGCCGTCAAAATTGACGTCCGACCAACAATTCCGTGACATAATCAATTCCTGAGGGCAGAATGCCTGGCAAGTTTGAAATGTCGTTTGAAATGCCAATCAAAGATTTCAAATTTCCGAAGTAACCGTTGCGATGTGCATGTAACGCCAATAAGGCCAATAACGATGTAACTTCCCAAGAGATTGGATCTCCTTTTTTCCATTAAGCACATCGATTATGTGGTCCCCTCTCCCTCCCTGCGCATGCCTCAAAAACCGTCACACAATCAAGTAGTTCATTCCATCACACCACATCCTTATCAAACTTCCCTTTCTTGTTATTCCGACGTGCAGAATGCCTTTCTTGTTATTCCGATGTGCCTTTCTTGTTATTCCGATGTGCAGAATAGTTTGGAAGTTCTGGTAACTGATTTTAAATTTCCTACGAACGTTAACCGATGAGTGCCTCATTTGTCTATAAAACCACACAGTTTTAAAGCATTCATTTCATTCCTCTCATATCTTTGGCACTCTGAACTGTAGGTTGGTCGTGTGGATGGTCGATGTCTATATATATTTGTTCTGTGTTTTTATATAGGTGATGTCTACAGTTGCTCTGTGGTTTATGTTGCTCAGAGGCTATCCGAAAGCTTTGGATGCATGGAGACAAGCTTTTCTTCTATGAAAGAATCTGGTCTGATTTCATTCTCGGTATGCTAAACTTTTCTCCACTCAGATTTGAGCTTTCCGCTCAGATTTCATGGAAGGAAACATATGTTTTGTGTTTTTTGATAGTTTGTTTCGAAATTTACGTGTAATCTTAATTGACTTTTGATGTGTTATTATATTTTTTTGTCTACCCAGGTAGCTGCTGTTGCATACTTTCATCCTTGGAGAATTGTGGTAAACAAAGTTGGTCGGACACTCCATCAACCATAACAGGTAAATAGATATGCAATTCCCAGTCATACTCTTGCTTTTCTATAATAACAATAACAAATGTAATACTTATGTGTACCATATCATATTTTCAGTATGTTCGCCTGTGTTTCTCGCCTTTCTATATTACTTTTATTCCACAATTTTTTTGTGTTTACTGTTGATTTGTGTTGCTACTTCTATGCGTTTATCTTATTCCTAAAATTCTGTGTTGATCGTTGATTTGTGTTACTATTTCTTTGAACGTTCAAATTAAAGTATCCGACGTTATGCCCGGCTTAAAACCACTGAAATTTCTCTTTTTATGTTAGGAACATGCAGTTTAGAGTGTCAGGGTTATCTGTACCAATCTCTTTCTATGTAAACTTAGGCACTTCTTGTTTTTGTCATAAACTCTTCTTGAGTCGAGCTTTTAAGGGCGTCAAAGCCGTATGGCCAGGAAAAAATGTACTTCTCCGTTCACCTTGCAATTTAATTTTCAACGATGTCGTTGAGGTAAATAACAGCTCATTGTTAAAATAAACTGAAATACATTTCATAGCAACCGTTTAGGATAAAGAAAGAATCATATTCCATGAATATGAGTAGCTTACATCCTAGAGAGTATAAACGGGAGGTTGTAAACCCGACACTTCTTTTTTTTACAAATTCTTCTCCAGTCAAGATTTTAAAGGACTTTTTAAACGCTTTACACAATAAATATTTGCATATTTTATATAAAATTGATGATATATTAGGGATGATATTTCAAAAATGGTGTTTTGTAATATTACAAACACAATGATAATTGTTTTTAAATATATTATCATTTATCTCTTATAATTCTAATGTGTTATATTGTTTTATATATTATAGATATTTTATTAAATCAATTATTTTATTCATTATTGAGTACACTATTACATGATATTTTCATTATATTGTATATTTTATTTTTTATATTTTATAATATTTAGAATTCGAAAACAATTAGGATATATTGTTATTAGTATTGGCTTATTGTTTATATAAATATTTTAACATTATTTAAAAAGAATCTAACTAAATAATAATTATAATATAAGATTAAATATATCATAAAACTATATTCATTTATTTTACAAAATAGTCTTATAAGTGATGATATATTTGTTTATTGGATTTGTGAATTTTATTTAATGTAATAATATATTGCTTTTTTTTAACATTATTTGAGTATAATAGTATAATGTGTTGTAGATATTATGAAAGATTTGATGTGGGAAAGGGAGTGAGGGAGGGAAATGGTCTTGGGAAGAGATGAAGGGTAGAAGGGTGGATGGTAGGTAGTGGGAAGGTAAGAGGGCGGGATGGAGTGGGTCGGGTAAAGGGAAATTAACGAAGGAGGCAATGGGGGAGAGGGAAAGGGAGAGGGAAGGGGAGAAAGAGGAGAGATAAAGGGGAGGGAGTGGGGAAGAGGGAAAGGGAGAGAGAGAGGGAGGGGGACAAAGGGGAGAGACAAATGGGAGGGAGTGGGGAAGAGAGTGAGAGGAAGGAACGTGGGGTGATATGTGTACAGGAGGAGGAGGAGGAGGAGGATGCAATGGTGAAGAGACGCAGGTGGCAGGGGAGGAGGCTGCATGGTCGCAGATGGAGGCAGAGAAGGTGCAAGAGGCGAAGGAGAAGTGGGAGGCAGCAGAGCAGGAGGCGTGGGAGGTGGCGGCAGAGGAGGGGGAGGACAAGGAGGGTGGTGGAGGTGGTGACAGGGGAGGAGGAGTAGGAGGAAGGGGAGGAGATGATGAAGGAGGCAACGGGAAAAGAGGAGGAGGGGAGGCAGAGGCGGGGGAGGTAGAGGCAAGAGGAGGTGGAGGAGGGGGAAAGCAGAGGTGGAGGAGGAGGAAGAGGAGGAGGAGGTTGACGTGGAGGAGGACGGAGGAGGAGGGAGAGGAGCGAGACGGAGGAGGAGGAAGAGGATGAGGAGGCATGGGAAGGAGGGAGGCAAAGGAGGAGGAGGTAGGTAGGAGGTAGAGGAGAGGCAAAGGAGGAGGAGGGGGAGGAGGAGGAGGGGGGGAGGTAGAGGCGAAGGAGGAGGAGGAGGGGGGGGGAGGTAGAGGCGAAGGAGGAGGAGGAGGAGAAGGGGGGGGAGGTAGAGGCGGAGGAGGCGGAAGAGGAGCGGGAGGAGGGGGATAGGAGGAGGCATGGGGGAGGTTGAGGAGGGGGAGGGGGAGAGGGAGAGCGAGAGGGAGGAGGGGGGCAGGAGGAGACGTGGGGAGGAGGAGGAGGGGGTAGAGGAGGAGGAGGAGGTGGTAGTAGTGGCAGAGGAGGAGGAGGGGGGAGGAGGGGTGTGTAAGCAGAGGAGGAAGAGGAGGCAGTGGAGGTAGAGGAGGAGGAGGAGAGGAGGAGGAGGAGGCAGACAAGGAGGAGGAGAAGGAGGCAGTGGGGGGAGGCGGGGGAGGAGGAGGAGGAGGAGGGGCGTGTGGCGTAGGAGGGGGAGGAGGAGGCAGGGGTGGAGGTGGAGGGGAGGCAGAGGGGGAGGATGGGGGGCTAAGCATAGGAGGAGGAGGAGGGGGCAGAGGTAGAGGAGGAGGAGGAGTAGGAGGAGGTAGACAAGGAGGAGGCAAACAAGGAGGAGGTAGAGTGGGGGAGGCGGAGGAGGAGGGGGAGGTGGAGGATGAGGTAGCAGTGGAGGCGGAGGGGAGGCAGAGGAGGATGAGGAGGGGGGGAGGTAGAGAAGGACGAGAAGGAGGGGGTGTAGGCAGAGGCAGAGGAGAGGGGGAGGAGGATGAGGAGGAGGAGGAGGAGGAGGAGGAGGAGGAGGAGGAGGAGGAGTGTGAGGAGGAGGTGGAGAGGAGGACAGGGAGAGGAGGAGGAGGAGGAGGAGGAGGTTGTGGAGGCAGAGGTGGAGGAGGTGGTGAGGAGAAGGATGTTGAGGAGGAGGGGGAGGAGGAGGACGGGTCAGAGGTGTAGGCGGAGCAGGAGGAGGAGGAGGACGGGAAGAGGACGACGTCGTGGAGGGGGGAGGAGTAGATGGAGGGGGAGTGGCAGGAGGAGGAGGAGGAGGAGGAGGGGCCAAAGGCAGAGGTGGATGTGAAGGAGGAGGAGGGGGAGTGGGTGGACGTGGAGGAAGGGGGGAGGAGGAGGAGGAGGAGGAGGCGGGGGGGGAGGTAGATGCAGAGGATGAGGACGAGGAAGTGGAGGACGAGGAGGAGGAGAGGAGGACGAGGAGAAGGAGGAGGAGGAGGGGGGAAGGTAGAGGCAGAGGAGGGGGGAAGGTAGAGGCGGAGGAGGAGGACGGTGGGAGGGGAGGAGGAGGGGGGGTGGTGAGGAGGTGGGGAAGAGGAGTACGAGGAGGAGGGGTGGGAGGGGGATGAGCAGGCAGAGGATGAGGTGGAGGAGTGTTGTGTGTGGAGCATGATTGTTCAGAGGTCTTTGTTTCAGCCGGATGTATACCCTAGGTAGTTTGTACACCCCTCCTAGGTGGGTCAATCCCCCCCGGCTGGGGGGTCTGGGGGCTCGGGGGCAGCGCCCCGAAGCTAAAAACCGATGTGAAATTGCCTTTTAAAAGTATAGTAATTTCTATTCAATCTGGTCCGTTCATTAGGCGGATGATTTGATGGTAGAACTTATGTTTAGTTTAGGGTTTTTTGCCCTAGAAGGCAACCCTCTCTTTGTATGAGGGAATTGTATTTGAGGCTATGTAATAGATGTGTATTCTGTGAGCAAGAAATAGAGAGGTGAGACTGTGAGAGAAAACAGAGGATATTACAGCAGATCTGCTATAGGTTGTGTCTCTTCATTTTGCTGGATAATAGAAAGGAAGGATTGGCTGTTCAGGGTGGACGTAGCCCAAATTGGGTGAACCACATATATCTGTGTCTCACTTGTTTTATGCATTTTTTTCTGTGTTTATATTTCTGCAATATTTTATGTGTTCTATTGCTCTGTAATATATAATTTTATAACAAGGAGTAGGAGTAGGAGAAGGAGGAGGAGGGGAGGGGAAGGTGGAGGAAGAGAAAAAGGAGGAGGAGGAGGAGGAGGAGGGGATGGGAGGAGGAGGACGATGAAGGCTAAGGAGGGCAAGGAGGAGGGGCGAGGAGGAGGAGTGGTTGGAGGAGGAGTCGTAGGAGGGGGGAGGACATGGGTAAGCAGAGGAGGAGGAGGAGGAGGGGGCGAAGGTAGAGGAGGATGAGGAGTAGAAGGAGGAGAGGGGAAGGTGGAGGAGGAGGAGAAGAAGAAGGCACAAAGGGAGAGGTGGATGAGGAGGAGGAGGAGGGGTGGAGGTGGACGAGGAGGAGGAGGAGGAGGGGGAGGAGGCACAAGGCGGGAGGTGGAGGAGGAGGAGGAGGAGGAGGAGGAGGAGGAGGAGGAGGAGGAGGGGGGGAGGAGGAGGAGGAGGAGGTGGAGGGGGGGAGGTGGAGGAGGAGGAGGGGGGGAGGAGGAGGAGGAGGAGGTGGAGGGGGGGAGGTGGAGGAGGAGGAGGAGGAGGGGAGGGGAGGAGGAGGAGGGGGTGGTGGCAAAGGCAGACGACGGAGGCGAAGGAGGGCAGGGAGGAGGGGGGGAGGAGGAGGAGTGGTTGGAGGTGGAGTTGTAGGAGGGGGGAGGACATGGGTAAGCAGAGGAGGAGGAGCAGGAGGAGGAGGAGGGCGGAGGCAGAGGAGGATGAGGAGGAGTAGAAGGAGGAGAGGGGAAGGTGGAGGAGGAGGAGGAGAAGAAGGCACAAAGGGGGAGGTGGATGAGGAGGAAGAGGAGGGGGAGATGTGGAGGAGGAGAAGGAGGCACAAGGTAGGAGGTGGAGGAGGAGGAGGAGGAGGAGGCGGCAGGGGGGGAGGTATAAGCAGAGGAGAAGGAGGAGGAGGAGGAAGGTGGGGGAGGGGGAGTAGGACAAGGAGGGTGGGAGGAGGATGAGGAGGGCAAGGAGGTAGAGGAGGAGGTGGATTAGGAGGAGGAGGGGCAGAGGGGGATGCAGAGGCAGAGGAGGAGGAGGAGGGGGGGAAGGAGGTGGAGGGGGTGGTGGCGGAGGTGGAGGTAGAGGAGGGTGGGAGGAGGATGAGTGGTTGGAGGTGGGGGGGGGAGCAGAGGAGGAGGAGGAGGAGGAGGAGGAGGAGGGGGGGGGGGAGAGGAGTAGGATGAGGGGCGTGGGGGGGGAGGTGGAGAAGGAGGAGGATGCAGAGGATGGGGGAAGATCGAGAAACACCAAGAGTTGGTTTTACACTCCCATTATATATTTACACTAGATTTAATTTTGGTGTCAGGCCGATTGACATTCTTATTAAAGTCATAATTTTTTGATGTCTTTTCCAACATGCATACAATGTGGTGTACTGCATTTGTGCATTTTCTTCACCACTTCTGACCCTAGTTCCTTCTAGACTGGAATATAATTTTTGCCTCTTATCTACATTAGTTATAATTATTAAGATATCTATTTCCTCAAAGAACTTGTATGTTCTAAAATATGCATGTTCAATTAATTACACATATTTCTATTGAATATATGAATAATAAACTGGTCAGATTTAGTTCCCTACAATAGTGTATATTTGGAGCATTTTCTTAATAAGGGTGAATTACAAGACTCATCCAAAACCATATCAAAAATAAATTCCATCATTACATGTAGATGCACCAATCATCACAATAATAAAATTACATAGTCTCGTACTTCATACTAGGACCTGTCTTCCATGAGTAAAAATTTTTGAATTTGTTTTAGGATGGAACCCACTTAATTAACCATAAATTTATTTATGTCCATCTATATACTTTTATTTGAAATATTTCTTGGTGTTGACCATGATCTATGGAAATTGTACTTGTGATTTTATCTTTTCTGTTTTCCATTTACCTCATAAGAGTTCAACATTTCTTCCCTTAAGATATCTTATAAGTATCATCTACATTCTAGTTAAGGTATGTCCTTGCATAGCAATCATGTGACTCATAATTTTAATTTTAATATGAGTAAAGTAATATGGTGATAGTATGGGAGAAGAGACCTATTAGTACAAAATTAAACATAGTATTCAACTTTCTTTATTCCCCATTACTCTTTTCAACACTGCCATGTCTATTTATCTTGCATAATGACCACATCCCTAGAATTTGTCATCCAAATTTTTAATCCAATAATCATACACTACAATTTGTTCATTTATCAATTTCGAATATGAACAAGGTCTATCATTTAAATTATTTTAAACCATTTTTACCTCATGGATCATGGTATAGAGTCCTTGTGCCCTCTTAAGAGAATTTAACGATAACTTAAGTTTTTGGGAACATATAATGAAATAAAAATTTTACCTTCTACATAATTTACAACACTTAATAAATAGGAAAAATAGAACAATGACCAATTTTCCATTTATACTTATGGAAATTAATTAACACGTTAATTGTTGTTATTTCATGTATTACTCTTAACTCTACCACAAAATGTAGCCACACCGGATAGTGTATAAAGTCAAGAACTATCACAAAATTTACTAGATGCATCCTATCTCCTAGCTCATTGAAGGATATCATTCCGCAGATGCACATGATCAAACACTATGAACATTCCATTGTGAATGGAGAAAATTTCATGTCTCCGGATACACTGGATTGTATTGCTAATCTGACCAAAATATTTCACTATTTTTTTTTCATTGGGTGTTCAGATGATTAAGTTAATTTTTAATTTACTTCAATTAGCATCCTTCCTCAATTCATTATTTAAATTGAGTGGACAATGTCTTTCGCAATTCAACGAATTAAAAAAAATCCTCAACATAACAAATTTCCCAATACCCCAAACCGAGTACGATAATTTTAACCTAATTACAAATGGATTTCTGTCAACATCCTTCCTCAATTAACATTAGAAAACCCTCAATCCTCTTCACCCAAACCTAGTACAATAATTTTGAAGCAGAGTTTAAAAGAGGGATGGAAGGCTAGCATATGTGGTGATTATGTAATTGCAGATCCTTTTCCTATCTCCCATATGATGCACTAGAATAGCTTTAGCAAAAAAATCATTGGTCACCCCTCTCAAATTACTCCATAAATTGCCATTGTTTCTGGTTGTGACTAAGAATGAAGAGAACAATTATGAAATCAAGGAGAGTTGGCAAGAATTTACAGTGATGTGAACTAGTATACCTTAAACCATACTTGAAAGACCAAACAGAAAAATCATGCAAATTTTGGTCATATGAGCAAGCCATCATAGAAGAAGGATATGCGAGAGTCATCATTGTGATCATAGCCAACATTTTCCCTGAGACTCTTATGGATTGTGAGTCTGCACACATGACTCAGCCTTGCTGATTAGGATGCCAAATTTTTTACAACAGCTCACTCTCCTCTTTCAAGATATAAATTTTTAAAATGGTGGCCTTAGGGACGTTTCTCGGCCTCCCTTACTAAACGACTACAACACCTTGCAATATCTCCCTCTATGGAAGGATTCAAAAGAAATCTAAAGGAAAATACATCCAATACAGTTTTAGCACCGAAGAGGATGAAATTTGATACCAACGTATGGGTAGGAGGAGTATTTATATCGAAGAATTGTTAATCAAACAGACACTGTGTAACCTCCATGCAAGGAAAAATTAAGACAGGAGAATATAAGATGAGCAAGATTTTCTCAGTGTGACTTGTCTATGTGCAACTAATGATAAGTGTTATACAAATTACATAAGAAGACAGTAGAATAACCACTCACAACAAGTTTCCATTTGCTTGCTAGAAGTCTGGTAGCTTCACTCGCTTGTCTACCTAAGGGATAACTGTCCTTCACCTGAACAACAGCTCGTCTTCTTATTACTTTTTCACCCAGAAAGAAACTCATAATTTCATAAGACCTTTACAAGTATTAGTATTACCTGAGGTGAATAAGGTTATTGTTTTCAAGATGGAATACAATTTCAATGCTTTAAGGTATTAAAGACACTCTTTATCCTTATTTGAGCAGTGAGCAATAACAATTCGATACTTCACCATGGAATGTCCAACCAAGTCTCTTTTTCTTAGATGAGGTGGATACTCACATTGTTCTCCTCGAAACCAAGAGAGGATAACCATTATCCCACACCAAATTCCTTTGAACACCTCCAGATCAGCAAATAGGGCCAACAAAAAGGCATTATTGGGGACTGAAAGGGAAACAACAACCCTTAATGGGATTTTATCCAAAAACCTAGTTGGGGAGGTGTCTCTTTAGCTTTAAATCTACCAATAAAACAATCTACTTCTAAAAGCTACCAAAACCTAACGTCATCACTCATAGTAAACTATTATAGGGTCGGTGTAGACAAACACAATCACTTAACCCATGATTACTTAAAGGCAAGTAGGTGGAAGTGATTTTATCCATGTTGTGATTCTATTACCTGGAAATTGGATTTGATTTATTTTGAATGTTTTTATTTGTATTTAGTAGCAAAGGAACCTTTGGCTTCATTAATAAACTCTTTTGACAGTTTATTTTAGTATCATTCATTGTCTTCATATTTTTTTCATGGTAATGATTTATCGCTAGCACTTCTAACTACTTTTGTAACTTTAGAGAATGTTCATTTCATGTTTAAGAAATAATCTTGAGGCTAAGGTTCTCTAAAATTGAGAAGTACTCGCTGCGGATAAACAAAAATGATCATTTCAAATACATCAACAAGAAGGTTTACAACACCTAGCCATCGATATCCATATCATTTATATGGTAGATTGGGTCTCGACTTCCCTATTGACAGTCCTTATAAATCAAAACTTGAAATCACCATATTTGCTTCATGCCTATTCGTGGTTCTAGCATTGCACCATATGTCCAAGGATTTAAACATATGGGCATTCTTAACTTGGTAGGAAAGGTTCCGAGCGTCTAAAATGGCATCACCGAAACGATGCATTTCTTATGGTGTGCCTTTACACTACACTTTTGTAGGGCTTCTCAGCGCTTGAGCCAGCGACCATGAATGCATCTTGCACTCATTAAGATAATTGAGGATATTATGTTAAGCATACAATATAGTTAAGTCATATTAATCACATTAAGTAGTTGGTTCACTTTAGGTGATGGCAAGATTTGGAAATTATTGCATGGATGCGGCTTGACAACATTCACTCCCTACAAACTTATTAAAATTTCCTCTGAAATTTTAGTTTGATTTCAATCATAATTTATGATTTTATACTTATTTCAGGACCATGTATTTGCATAAATATTCAAAATTACAATTGCTCATTAGCCCAATGTATGGTTCAATCAGTCATACTTTCTTGTTCTAAAATATCGAAGTTCATTGCAAGTTAGTAGTAGCAATTATTGGGGTTTTATTTATAAAAATATCTTAACAAATTCCTAAAATAAATTCCATCTATTGTCTTTAATTTTAGAACATTCCAATTTACCATGATTCTCCTTTCTACTTTGTTTCCAAAAAAAGTTTCAATATTTGAGTTATGTAGAGTATTGTAGCTTACTCTCTTAAATGCTCACATATTTTACTTCTTGGCCATGTTTATCTCTCTAGAGAGACTTTAGGTCCCTAAATACTTCTTTGTGTGAAAAATATAGTAGGTCCCAATATAATTTTCTTATTTTTTCTTGGGAAGAAATAGAGAGGAATTTATAATTTTTACAAAACCTTTACTTTTTGGAAACTTATTAATTGTACATATATTAATGTCTATAGACTTATGCTATAAGTCTCCTCATTTTGACAATCTTATTATGTCTAAAACTAATGAAATTAAAGCATGAGTGTGTAGACTATGTTCTATGCATACACAAGGAATATGTTGGGCTAGAGTCTATGTGTAATAGGGTAGATCCTATTACTATGCACAAGGTGGGGCGAAATCTAGCATTTAGCTCTGCATATGTTTGTCATAGTTTTTTTCTTTTTTTCTTTTTTTGTTTAGCATAAAGGTGTTATAGGAAGAATGCAAACCACCAACCCTATTGAACTTCCTAATTTAGGACCTAAAGCTCATTCATACCCTACAAAGGTGGGTTGGATCTTAGGCCACAATACTTGAACATAGAGCTCCAATACCATTTGCCACATACCTCCTTGATCCAATATTAAAACCCCATATTTTGTTCCTTCACTAAATTTAACTTGGCTTAAACTTATATGCAATAGTTGTCATATCCATCCATATAGAATCATCCAATAGACAAAGTTAATACCGACAATTCTACACATGCATACATCACATCATAGTGGAAGTCATCAATCATGATCATTCAAGATCTTACAGTCAAGCTCCGTTCCTCTGAGGATTTAACATAAGGATTAATGGAGACATTATCATAAATACACTGTAGTTAACTTTTCGATATAACATGTTCGTAGTCCTATTGGCGTATGTTATGCAATATTAACCATAGTCAATAAATAGTTAAGATGACATTTAGTAGATGCAATTCATAGTGCAAAAGGCCTAGCATGGATAACCTGAACCACCAGCTCTATGATGGCAACCTTAAAATGTAATTATTCATCCTACCTAGTTGTTTCATGCATCATTATTCAATTATCTTTCTACACAAAGATCACACATGCTGCTATACACATATGTTGAGAGAATTCGACAATATACAACGTAAGGAACAACATACAACAAATCCCATGCAATGGAATTCTATAAGAGAAATTGAAATAATGTCACATGGGAAACCGAGCACCGCCACCCAACCTAGAACTACCTGCTTCCAGTTCACCCCTGAGCCGAGAGTTCTTTTCATTAATCAACTACCTCATGTTGATCTCTTACATGGGTATTTAATACCCTCTTTCATGATATGGTTTCCATTAGTGCCGTTATGCTTTTATGGATCTTTCTATCCATTTTCCTACACTTTTCTTAGACAAGCTCGACTTTATCTCCCGCGAGGATTTTTCTCATCAAAGCTTGCCTTTTCTCGGGCAAGGCTTTTATGCTTTTTCTTAACTTAGCATCTTTCTCCAACTAAGTAGTTTAATGGATATTTATCTCCAAATCTATTAATCTCATCTATATATGGATCTAGAAGTTTTATTATGAATATTATCGATTCCCATTCACCAATGGGATTTGGCAAAAATCTCCTCTCTTGGTGTCTTGCTTTTCTAAGTGATTAATTATTTTATCTATTTGATAAAGTTTTTACTTTTCTTGTTACATGTTAGACCTACTTTTTCTCATCTTAGGTTAGCAAAGTTTTACATACAAGGGAGGGGTGTTACATGCAATTTTAAACAACATAGAAAATACAAATTTAAATAAGAAAACATACAATTTTAGAATTTTTAAATATGAAACACAAATACAAATTCAAATAAAAAAACACATAATATATAGTTCCAAGTTGTAATGAACCTCCTTATCCTACCCTGGAATTTAGCTGCTAAGCTCCCATTTTGTAAAGTTTCTTTGTTTTTTCTATATTTAATCGTTAAGATGCAATACTACTAAGGCTATCTTTAGCGTGCCCTTAGACCATCATTAGTAATTCTATAACAAACTCCATAATCATTATCAATTTAATAATAGAGTGGTTCTGGTATCGTCTTTTAACCTTTTTGTCAAGGCTTATGTGTGAGATTTCTAGTAAACGTGATTTAGTAGATGAAGATGGAACTAACCATAACATGCAACCTATAATAATTTCCTTACCTACATCAATGATATTAATTAAACTCTACTATCATGTTCATCGATCATTATTATAGGTCTTGTTTCCATCATGCATAAAGAATTGGTTAATTAAATACAAATCTTAATTCAGACATTATATAGGTAATGTATCTCATACACACACTAGGTACTGGCAGAAACCTGGTGACATTAAAGTCAATTTCAGTGGATATCTTACAGACCCATATATGCATAACTAAAAATATGTACCATTAATTCCTTATACTGCATGCATGAGAATTCCTTATACTATGGGAGACACTCCTCCATAATTGCTCCACATGCATGAACATTTGCAAAACACTAAAGCATGCTACTCTTTCTTACCACTGCAAGGACAGTAATTGAAGGGGGGTGGATGAAAGGATTGATTTAATTATTGATCGTCCACCATCTTCCCATGACATCTCGGGTGTCTTGAACATCAATCAAGTAGGGTGTCTACATAACCCATTGTCCTTGGTGTGTTGAACTTATCAAAAATTTCATCATCAGGCTATCTCGCCCTATAGACAAAAATGAACACTTGAATGCAGCAAGAACTATAATATAGAACACCTATGAGCATGTCATCTTCCAGTGCATGTGTACATAGATGATGTATCACAAACAAAGAATATTATTTAAGGAATTTGCTTGATCTTTCTTTAAACCGACATTCAAATGGTAATTACGCGTAGGGAGGGTATGATGATGAGGGGATTTTTTACTTATGTGTGATTGTTCCTATTTTAGAAACGACTCTAGATTTATGAATTAAAAAGCAGAATCAGTGGGATGACAATCCACTAATTTTTTTTTTAAGGCATGTCACCAAATGGGCCTTATCCTATGAATGTTTTTTTAGCAATCACCTTAAGTTCAATAGATAAGGCAACCAAAGAGGGCAGCGTTACCGATTGGAAATGGAGACATATGAATTTCCTCAGTTAATCAATTTGAAAATTAAGTTTGTGCTTTAAATCTAACATCTTGTGCTTTAATTCCAGCATTTAACATTTTTTTTTGTTTCATACCTCGATTTACATGTTTTTAGGTATTACCCCACTGAGGCTCCCTCCTTCATCCGCTAATTACCTCAACCAAGGGATAGGTATAGTGAATTCCAATAACAACTACAAGGGTTTCAAACCATCTTCATGAGGTTGGGTAGGAACAATGAAACAATTCAACAAATATGATCCCAATATGTATTTATCCGAAAGAACAAATCTCTCATGAGTGAATTCTCTTGGCAGAGCTGATTCTCTTTTTACAATAGTTACGAAAACAACAACAAATATAGCTACCACTACAATTGAGGGACTTGAGGAAGTATCCTCAAGTATTAATTTTTACAAGTTTCCTACAATATTCTTCGGTTTCATGGATTCAACCATCTCGAATTATTCCAATTCTCTAAGATCTATATGACAAGATTGGACTCGCACAAAATGTGGAGAGTCTCTATGTACTTTGTCAATGTCTCTATGGCATCTCGTATATCTATGTAATGTGGAGACAAGTAGGAGTCCCCATGTGAATTATATGGACTCGACACCATATGATTTATCTGGCATCGTTCATGGCCATGTAGATATGGCACATATATTTGTTAATCTATTCTAGAGTTCACAAGCACAAGCTAATACACTCATCTATTGTCACTAGTACAGGAAGCTCCTTGTTGCTCGAGTATTAATGCATTGTCCTAAGCGACACTTGTGATTTACCTTTCTAAATAATCTATCAAGGAACTTGATATTAAAGAATCAAGATAAAAATATACATCGCTTCTGCTATATTCAATGAGACCAAGGAATGGATGATTAGTAATATCAACAAAAAGGGATTCAGTGTCTGGACTGAATGATATTCCAGGTATCTCTCCAAAGAAATCAAATTCCAAAATCAATTTATTGTCCCCAACATTTTCTTCATGACTCCATGGACATCGTAAATTTAGATATTCAAATCCACACTAGAACTAGTATCTGTTAATGTTGATTTGGTTGTTAGGATTTCACTTTTAGTTGTAATGTGTAAACTGAAAATACACACATTCATATGAGAATTAATTCTAATAACTAAAGCATCTTTTCGTATATGAACATGAGAAAACGTATTAAACAAGGAGCTTATATGAACATGTGGAGCACAAAATGTTATTTGCTGGCTACATCCATAACACACTTGCTTGAGTTGACTCATGATATTTTGTAACTATTTGACTCGTGGTATTGTGTAATTTAGATAGGATGAAGGTTTGGTTAAAAGTAAAAACTTCTAAGTCATGTAATATATCCCTTTATGAAATTTGAAACACAATTTGTTACAAGCTTTGACGAGAAATATAGAAGTTTCCTCTCCTCAGTAAAATACCCCATTTTGCCATACAAAAATCCATCATTTTACACAACCCTAGTTCAACATTATCTTCAATTTCAATATGATAGATATATATAGCATAACATATATATTTGATAACATATATGTGTGTGTGTATCTATTATTGCTTCAACACTCACCTCCAATAAATCATTTGAAAATTTAATTTCAACAATTATGAATTATAATACCTTAAGACACTACTCTAGAACTCATTGTAATAGAACCTAATAACAACTCATTTATATCTTATAGAGGTGGAGTGACCCATAGGCCAAAATGTTTGAACTTAGAGCTCCAATACCATTTCTCACATACCCTTTGGGCACCACACCACTAACTAACTACTTTGCTTTAATTCATCCATGATGTGGACCTTTAGGTAACATTAACGGACTTATTTACTACAACACAAATAAACCCTTCAACATTTATTGTGCATACATTACTACTCAGAGGGAAGAATGAATCATGGTCATTCAACATGATGAGATTATGCATTCATAATTTCAATACTTTGATGACTTCATACAAGTATTAATGGAATTGTTAGCATAAATACACTATTTATAGCATTGCCATATATCATTGTCATAATACTACAAGCATAGTTGAAAGAATATTGACATATATCTTATGGTATATGAGCCTCGGTAGATGAAATTCACTCGATAATGCATAATGAATAGCATAGATAACCTGAACCATAAGTTATACATTTTCAAGCCTTAGACCTTAATTATATATATATATATATATATATATAGTATCTCATGCATAACTATTCACCATCTTAAACACTGAGATAGCACATAAGTTTTAAGATGTGACAACATAAATATTATTGCATAAAGGCCACATATTACGTTCCTTCACTAAATTTAACTTGGCTTACATTTATGTACAATAATTGTAACATGTATTCATATATAATCATCTCATAGGAAGAAAAAATCAAGGAAATTCTCTGATATGCTAAATAAATTGACAACATAAACGGTAAGGAGTGAACATGTAGGACATCCCATGGAAACTAGATTATCTGAAAGAAAGTCACCAGGAAAACCGATCACTACCGACCAACCTAGAACTGTCTTCTTCCAATTCACCCTTGAGCCGATATTTCTTGCCATAGATCATCTGCCTCGTGTTGATCACTTCAATGGGATTTTAATACGCTCTTTCATGATATGGTTTCTGTTAGCAGCGTCCCACTTTTATGGATCTTTTTATCCATTTTCCTACGTTTTTCTGAGAAAAGCTCGCCTTTCTCTCCTGCGAGGCTCTTCCTCATAAAATCTGGCCTTTCTCTCCCACATGACTTTTATGTTTTTCTTAAATTAGCATATTTTTCCAGATAACTAGGTTAATGGATATTTATATCCAATTCATTAAGCATATCTAGAATTGGATCTAGAAGTCTTATCATGAACCAATTATCCCTTCCCATTCACCAATGGGATTTGGCAAGAATATCATCTCTTGGTGTCTCGGTTTTCCAAGTGATTAAATTATTTTATTTAATAATAAAGTATTTACTTTCCTTGTTACACATGAGACCTAGGTTTTCTTAACATAGGTTAGAAAAGTTTTACATACAACGGAGGAGTGTTACATTATTATTATATATTAATGATAATAATGATTTATATATGCTAACTTTAACATTATATATATGCAAAAAATGTTTAAACTTCATCAATGCTAAGGTGTAAACTATATATATATATCCTCTATCATTGCAAAATGTACATTTTAGAGAAATTCTAATTAATTATTACAAGAAGACATAATAACTTTTTCTATATGCGTTAATGATTGAATCTTTGTAATATAGAATGGACTACCATGGCATCACTAAAGTCATTGCAAATTTACAAAATAGTATTATTATCCATAATTATTGCAAAGTTATGGAGCTTGTATATTTTTAAAATAATTATTTGGCTGTGTAGTTGGCTTAAGTTTTTCTTAAATAGAAATGGTGACATAATATGATACCACTGTTTCCTTACTAAATGTTCATATCTATTTTTCTAAGGAAAATATGTATCAAAATCTTGGTAAAAATATGGAAATTGGGTGTCGAAGGAGTTTAGCTCAAGCGGTAGAGGCACATATTGTCTTTCTAGCTATGGTGGATTCAAATCTGTGGAGACATGCTATACTTGTTGAAAGGTTTGAAAGAAAGTTGTATACAGGAGTTCTATTGGGTTGTCCCATTACTCTTTGGTTGAAAAAAAAGAACATTAAAATTGGGTCAAATGATCTTAGCTCAAGTAGTTAGATGAAGATTTAATTTCTCTAGTAGATTGCCTTCAATTCTCCAGAGGCATGTTCTACTTGGTTTGCTAGCAGAATTTTTGAAATTGTTATATCTTGTGTAATAGTCTAAGCTAATGTTTCAGTGTTACTGATTCTCTAATTTTATTTTTCTTTAAGAGAAAAGAAAAATCTTACAAGTGGATTTGGCTAGTCATCTAGTGATCATTATTTTATGCAGTGCATAAAAAACATATGAAAATTTATAATATAATTTATTTTCCACTTGTTATGATTTATGATTATTGTAAGGAATTAGAAGTTATTCACGTAGACATGACATTTCATGGTGTCATATGAATCTCAAGAGAAAAGGGATATGAAAAGTGGGTCAAATGATCCTAGCTCAAGTAAATAGGTGAATAATTTTTTCCTCAAGCTCAGTCCCTTCAATTCTCTGGTGACACGTTGTAATTACTTTGATTGTAGAATTTTTGAAATAGTTATGTCTTGTGTAACAACAAAAGACAATATTTTGAAGTTCTTGATTCTCTATTTTTGTTTTGTTTTAAGAAAAAAATTATTACAAGTGGATTTGGTTGATCCTCTACTAATCATTAAGTTTATGTAGTGCACTTTTAAAAAGAGATGAACATTTTCAATTACATTTATTTTTCAGTTGCCGTGATTTATGATTATAGTAAGAAATTTGAAGTTGTTGAAGTAGATATTGGATTTGGTTGATCCTCTACTAATCATTAAGTTTATGTAGTGCACATTTAAAAAGAGATGAACATTTCTAATTACATTTATTTTTCACTTTCCGTGATTTATGATTATAGTAAGAAATTTGAAGTTGTTGAATTAAATATTGAAGGAGAGTTTTTAGTGTCATGAATCTTAGAAAATCATATAAAATAGCGAGGAAAATCCTTTTATTTACCAATATTTTTGTGCAGTTGTGTTTAAATCCTTCCATCACCCCAATGGAATTTGTTTATGTATGTGCTACGAAATATTTTGGAAAAATATTACTTTGATATTCTATTCATTTACACTATATAGACCAAAATAAAAAGTGGAAACAATATAGACATGCAGAAGAAATAAATGTAGGCTAATTAGTCACTATCATTTTCCCCACCTAGTATATGTTATTTTTTGGGCCAATCCTTTTAAAATGTGAATGTAACTTGGTAAAATGTTGATCTATTAAACAATAAATTTGCCACTTCAAAAGGATATAAATATTATAATCTATACCTTCATGTAATTTGAAACACAATTTGTTACATGCTTTGACAATAAATATAGAAGTTTCCACTCCTCACTAAAATACCACCTTTAGGCATACAAATATCCATCTTTTTACACAACCCTAGTTCAACGTTATCTTCGATTTCATTATAATAGATATATATAGCATAACATATATATTAGATAACATGTGTGTGTGTGTGTGTGTGTGTGTGTGTGTGTGTGTTATTGCTTCAACAGTCGCCTCCAATAAATCATTTTAAAATTTAATTTCAATGGTTATGAATTCTAATAGCTTAAGACACTACTCTAGAACTCATTATAACAGAACCTAATAACAACTCATTTATATCTTATAGAGGTGGATTGACCCATAGGCCAAAACGTTTGAACTTAGAGCTCCAATACCATTTCTCACATACCCCTTAGGCACCACACCACTAACTAACTACTTTTCTTTAATTGATGCATGATGTGGACCTTTAGGTTCCATTAATATACTTATTTACTACAGCACGAATAAACCCTTCAACATTTATTGTGCATACCTTACTACTCAGAGGGAGGAATCAATCATGGTTGAAAGAATAGTTGAAAGAATACTAACGT
The DNA here is from genome assembly GCA_031772625.1 of Pinus tabuliformis. Classification (NCBI taxonomy): domain Eukaryota; kingdom Viridiplantae; phylum Streptophyta; class Pinopsida; order Pinales; family Pinaceae; genus Pinus; species Pinus tabuliformis. The sequence continues at coordinate 688,911,589 of CM062817.1, read as the reverse complement.
ATATCTTATGTTATACGAGCCTCAGTAGATGAAATTCACTCAATAATGCATAATGCTTAACATAGATAACCTGAACCATAAGTTATACATTTTCAAACCTTAGACCTTAATTATATATACATATATATAGTATCTCAAGCATAATTATTCACCATCTTAAAAACAGAGATAGCACATAAGTTTAAAGATGTGACAACATAAAAATTATTGTATAAAGGCCACATATTATGTTCCTTCACTAAATTTAACTTGGTTTACATTTATGTACAATAATTGTCACATGTATTCATATATAATCATCTCACAGCAAGGAAAAATCAAGGAAATTCTCTGATATGCTAAATAAATTGACAACATAAAGGGTAAGGAGTGAATGTGCAGAACATCCCATGGAAACTAGATTATTTGAAAGAATGTCACTGGGAAAACCGATCACTAATACCCAACCTAGAACTGTCTTCTTCCAGTTCACCCTTGAGCTGATATTTCTTTCCATAGATCAATGCCTCGTGTTGATCACTTCAATGAGATTTTAGTATGCTCTTTCATGATATGGTTTCCATTAGAAGCATGCCACTTTTATTGATCTTTTTATCCATTTACCTAGCTTTTTCCCAGAAAAGCTCGCCTTTCTCTCTTGCGAGGCTTTTCCTGATAAAACCTAGCTTTTCTCTCCCTCCGCCTTTTATGTTTTTCTTAAATTAGCATCTTTCTCTAGATAAGTAGGTTAATGGATATTTATATCCAATCTAATAAGCTTATCTAGAATTGGATCTAGAAGTCTTATCATGAAGCAATTATCCCTTGCCATTCACCAATGGGATTTGGCAAGAATCTCATCTCTTGGTGTCTCAGTTTTCCAAGTGATTAAATTATTTTATTTAATAATAAAGTATTTACTTTCCTTGTTACACATGAGACCTAGCTTTTCTTAACATAGGTTAGCAAAGTTTTACATACAATGGAGGAGTATTACATTATTATTATATATTAATAATGATAATAATAATTTACATATGCTAACTTTAACATTATATATATGAAACAAATGTTTAAATTTCGTCAATGCTAAGGTGTAAACTATATATATCCTCTATTATTACAAGAAAACATAATCACTTTTTCTATAGGCGTTAATGATTGAATCTTTGTAATGTAGAATGGACTACCATGGCATCACTCAAGTCATTGCAAATTTACAATATAATATTATTATCTTTAATTGGTGCAAAGTTATGGAGCTTGTATATTTTTAAAATAATTATTTGGTTGTGTAGTTGGCTTAAGTTTATCTTAACTAGAATTGGTGACATAATTTGATACCATCATCTCCTTACTAAATGTCAATATCTATTTTTTCTAAGGAAAATATGTATCAATATCTTGGTAATAATATGGCAATTGGGTGTCGAAGGAGTTTAGCTCAAGAAATAGAGGCACATATTGTCTTTCTAGCTGTGGTGGATTCAAATCTGTGGAGACATGCTATAGCCGGTGAAAATTGTGAAAGAAAGTCATATAAATGAGTTCTATTGGGTTCTCCCATAACTCTTTGGTTGAAAAAAAGAACATTAAAATTGGGTCAAATGAACTTAGCTCAAGTAGATAGGTGAAGACTTGATTTCTCTAGTAGAGTGCCTTCAATTCTCTAGAGGCATGTTCTACTTGGTTTGCTAGTAGAATTTTTGAAATAGTTATATCTTGTGTAATAGTCTAAGCTAATGTTTCAATGCTACCGATTCTCTAATTTTATTTTTTTTTAATTAAGAAAGAGAAAATAAAATCTTACAAGTGGATTTGGTTGGTCATCTTTGTGTTTTTCCTTGCTTGCATGGTTCATTTTGTGTTTTAGGACTGGTTCTATTTCATTGACTGAACTTGGATTGTGCATATCTCTTAGAATTTGTTTACATGCATCATGCCATCTTAAAGGAAAGAAAAAAAATCTCTTGCATCATTGTAGTTAGCATTTACTGTTATTTGTTGCTATTAAAAAGAAAAAGACAAAATTTCGTTTCTTGTTATTAGCTGCATTAGGTTGTTTGTTGAAGTGAGCATTTCGTTTGTGAAAAAGATTTCAACCCTCCTATAGATAGAATTCATTGAATCAAATGATTTAATTTTGGCATATAGTTTGCATGTAAGAAGTTTTTGAGATATCACATACGGTAGGACCAAAAAAAACTGAAACATAATCAAAGATAAACTTTAAAATGAACTCAATGAACATAACAACGCATTGGAACATAACGCAAACACTCTAGAGGTCTAGGTTAGAGACGTGTCCCAGCGTCTTTAAACCTGGTAGTTTATCGTCGAGTGGTTGGGTGATTCCTCCACGGTGAAACGATAGGTGCCAATACGGACTGTGCTCCCACGTACCGTCGAGTATATATTGGGAGACCCCTATAGGAATAAAGCCTTTATCCATAGGAAGCCGTGTCAGCCGCCCTACGATTCGCAATGCAGTGAACACAGCATTCACGAAGATCGACCACCCGTACCCTAAAAACTATTCTGTGGTTTTGCGAAAAGTTTGGCACACCCTCTACCTAGAATTCCAGAGCAGTCACTTTTGATCCTTTTCGGACTCCCTAAACGAAAAGGTGCCTGTGAGCGTCTTGTCACTTCGTGCTCATTAAATATTCGAAGGAGACTAGAGTCATCTTTTATCCTTTTCTCGACTCTTAAAAAATGAAAAGGTTAAGTTCAGTGTCTTAAAATTTATTGGCCACGATAACATTACCCAATTAGATTTTGTTTGCGTTAGCTTGAGTAGGGTTATTTCTCGTTCAATGGCAGCCTTTCCGGTGCCCACCGGCCAAGGTGTTCCTCCTGATGGGAACCCTCGCCCATTTCCTTCTGTCGGAAATGTTGGCGTTCAGTATATCGCAACATTGTCTTTGCCTGGGTTGACCATTGGTTTACCCGTATGGTTGTTTTCAAACTCGGTGGTCTCAAGTGTGATGACTCATGTCCCACCACCACCTCCTCCACCCGAACAACACCATGTTGATTCTAAGGTGGAACCCTTCCCTTCTTCGTCTATTGTTGCGTCCTCATCTTCTACTTCACCTGGTGAAACCTTGGATTTCACTAACCAGGTGGCTAAGAAGAAGAAGAAGAAGACCAAAAAGAAGAAGTCTCCTAAGGGAAAGGTCGTATCTACCACGAAGTTATCAGAAATGGAATCACCTTCTGCTCCTCCGCGGAAGCTCCGGTCTCCTTGTCGATTATGCGAAGGGGACCATTTTCTTTCTGATTGTCGTGGCATTCCCAGGATCCTAGATATATGGTCCCTTGACCCGACTCACCCCTTACTGTCGCAAATCGACGATACCTTACTAGTTGGTAACAGAAGAGGGAAGGTTCGTTTCCCTTGTCGACTTTGTGAAGGTAATCATCTCCTTCGCCTTTGTCCACTTATGGATGAAGCTTCCCGTCTTTTGGCAAGTCTGTCAGATCCCTTACCCCAATTACCCGCTGGATATCAGCGTCTTTTTACACCTGCAGAGCATCTCTCCATTAACCAAGTGATCAAACATGATTCCTCTTTAGTCCAGCTTTCTCTTCCTCAACCTACCTGTGCTCCGCCTGCTCCAGACCAGTCCTTGGTCGGAACGAGTGATTTATATTCATCATCTACGCACCACTTGATCATCAAAGATGAACCACCTGAGTCCAAACCAAACGAAAGTCCACAGTTCCGGATTACAAGTGACGCGGTCTTTCGAAGGGTCCATCTTATAAGTGAACTGGTTTTGCCTACAGAAGTTCCATCCCTAGATGCTCTTACACCTAAATCCAAACCAGAAGAAAGTCAAAAGGTCCAGCTTACAAGTGACCTGGTTTTGCTTTCAGAACTTCCAACCCTAGATGATCCTACATCTGAATCCAAACCAGACAATAGTCAAACGGTCCGGATTACAAGTGACCCAGTTTCGCCTTCAGAAGTTACCTCCCCAGATGATGTTATCACTGCCAAGAATGAAGAACCCACCGTCCAAATAGACGTTAATGATCAAGTGAGCGTCCCTCTCATTTCTTCACACCAGGAAGAAAGTCCATTATAATCATATCCGGCTGTCTATCCAGTCCCACCTCCAAGCAACCTAGTTGTTTCCTTTAATTGGGATCAACTAGTCAATCCTCGGTTACCAGACGCCATACCATTTCGAATTATAGTCCAAGTCTACCGCATGGTTATGGCTGGTACAATTATTGACGAGGGATCTCCTGTGAGTATCCTTTCTTCAACAGCTTGGGAAGCACTTGGTTCCCCACTGCTTCTGCCTGAGATGAGAAACCTCATAGGTTTCCATCGAGAAATCACTCGACCTTTAGGAATTCTTCCCAATGTACCTATCACGTTAGAAGGGAAGACTATCCAAATGGGTCTCATGGTAGTCCAAGGTCCGTTAGATTACAATTTACTCCTTGGACGAGACTATATTTATCGCATACGTGCTATTGTGTCCTCACTCTTCAGAGTGATGTGTTTTCCGCATGAAGGAAGAACGATCAAAGTCGTAGACCAACTTTCATTCCCCGGTTCACACTTCACATATAGCCATCTGCCATTCCTAAATGGTCTTATCTCCACAGGAAATGCCCCAGCACCCACCCCGTCATTCTGATGACGGCAGCTCACCCGGGCGCGTGACTGAAGCCCGGGGGGCATGCATCCTCCAATCGAGTCTTTCCAAGTAAATCTTCATTCCATCCACTCCGTGAATGCCATGAAGCTTGGGGGGCATGTACCTCGATTTGTATGATCATGCTGGGGGCATCATGCTGGAGGCATGCAACAAATTTTTTTTTTTTTTAAAACAAGCAAAGTTCTCCATGGTTCAAGCTTGTGTAAAAATGAACCCATTTACATCCCGTGATTGCCTTTTATCCGCTAAAATTCTGCTAGATGAGCCTTGGTTGTTTCATTCCATCGCCACCATCTTTTTGGCCGATCATATGCTTTCACTTGGTTGTTTCTCCTTTCCTGAGGAACCGCAGCGATGAGTGGTCTTATTAGCCAGCCTCTTAACCTTTACGTGTTTCAAGTGAGTTCCACCATTACCGGAACCAGTTGCTATCCCTTATACCACTCGTTCCTTCAGGACGAGTCGCCTTTACGCTCTTTTCTGACTCGTAAAATATGAAAAGATTGCCGAGTATTTTTCCCTTTTTGACTCGTTAAAGAAAACAAAAATGGAGGTCCGCTTTCTGCTCTTTTCTTACCATTTAAAGAGGAAAAGATTGCCGAGTCGCTCCTCTTGACTCGTTAAATGGTGATAAGGGGCAGTCGTTTTAAGTTCTTTTTGTCGACCGTTAAAACATAAAAAGATTACCGGGTTTTTGTCGTTTCAAACTCGTTAGTGGTTACGAAACGACGTGGTTTTGACCGCTTTTTACTTTTTCAGGTCGAAGTCACTAATCATGAAAAGTACTCCTCGATCGTAATGATCGGGCGGTTCTTTCGGGTATTATTTTATACTTTTTCGTGCCCGAGAGACACAACTTTACGAAAAAGGACATCCCTGGAGTTTCCTTTTCTGCTGTCTTTTCAAACTCTCTAAACATGAAAAGACGCCGAGTTCTTCCTTTGTCAGACTCGTTAAAACTTAATGACATCGGATTTTATCACAATACAAGCATATGCTATCCCCATCAAGCTTGTTAAAAATAACTGGGGTACTCGCCAGAAATGGCGGGGGGAAAAGAAAATTTTGAACCATAATTATTACTGTAAAGGCAGTATGTCGCTCTTGAACATGGCACTTTTTGTTTTCGTGTCCGGGGTGGGGATATTTCATCTCATATCTTTCACTTGCTTCCATGGATTTGGGTACCCTATTTGACCTCTCATTCACTCATTGCCTCGTCATAATGACCTTTGATACATTGATGTCAAATACTGCCAATTCCGTTAATGTGTCACTGATATGTTCAAGAGAAGTTGACCTCTGAAAAAACAACCTCCTTCTGATAGTTCGCACAATCTTGATTCACAACTTCATCTCTCTGTCTCGTGTCGATGATGTGGGAAACATTATGGCCCACCTTCGATCAAGGTCACTCCCTGTCGACTTCAACTCATTATCCAGGGAATTGATCTAGAGACTCCTTTCCGGTGCCTTGGAGCCTGCATGCCTCAATGGCAGGTTCTTCGTGTTCGACGTGAGGTTTTCATCATTGGCCTCCGATCGAATGATTCTACGGGTGTTTGACTTCAGATCATTGATTCACACGCCGTAGATTGTACCTATAGTACCTTGAGGGCCATTGTCATTATTGGTGGTACCTCTCGCGTCTGTTAACAGTTTCCATTATTGACTGGTAATCAGGCGATGTTCATGCATGTTCGACTTCAGCTCATATATTCACATGCTTGGACTTGTACTCTTGTTCGGGCCGAGATAGAGCGCAAGACCCTGGATTGTGTCTGTTGTAATCCAGGCGTGTTTCTTGATACTTGACTCATTCACTAGATGGCTGCGACCATACCTGAGTCAAATCATTGATCCTAACCAGATGGCTGCGTCCATACTATGGATCCAGATTATTTATGTACTCTCTTATGGATGGCTGCGACCATACCATGTACATCATGTAATTGAACTATCAGTCATGTCTCTTAATACAGCTCCTCGGCGGCAGTAACTATATGTGCTCTTGTGTGCTCTTATGTGTGTGTTCTTGTAAAGCATTTCACCCCTCTCCACCTCTCGGGCTTCATGCTTTAGGGGGCATCTGTTACACAGTAATTTGTCACCATCCCTGTTACTCCTCTTGTCGTACCTTGGAGGACCCATCCCGGGAGTTATAAGAAGTGACAAAGTCTAAAAACACTTGCATTATGTTCCCCTGAGTATGTACTCCATGTTCCCTGAAGACACCTTCTGCAGATCATCCCTAAAAAGTGCTCTTTTTCCATTGGCGCAAGTCCACAATATCTTACCCGCGCCAATGATGGAGATCCTCAAAAGGGGGCCCGACCATTGGCGCTCTGTCTTAGAGCAACAGTCGCGCCAACCAAATTTAGTCGTGCTTTTTGCCTTAATGCACGTCCGACTGTTCTTTCCTTCATTACATGGAGCTTTCATGAGGATAGAAAATCAGTCTTTTGTCGAGCTTTATCCATCTTTATGGCTTTTCCTAATCCGCGAAAGGTGTCCAGGTTCATTGCATCCTCCTCCCTTCTCCATCTATATAAGCTTGTCATTATGCATTGGGCAAGCTAGAGTGTTGGTGTTAGTGTTATGCTAGTGATTTGGTGATTGAGTTATAGTAGTGATGATTATTGGTCATGGAGTGTTAGATGTTGAGTTCTTGGAGGAATGCTAGTGAGTGCTAGAGAGGTTATGCTGCCGGAGAGGAGATGCATGTCAAGACACATATAGTTATTCGCCCAGCCAGGAGAAGGGTCGACGTCAGAACAATGGTTGTAACTTTTCCTGTTTATTAATTGATGAGCGACTGCTATTATAGTTCCAATCTCATTATTTGTCATGGTGATATGTTGATTTATTTCCTTTCTGACTGAAATATAGTTGTGCCTTGGTAGTTTCTATGTTGGTATCTGTCTCTTCCTTTGCATGTGCAGGTGTTCGTTTATGATCTGTTGGAGCAAAGGAGCGAGGATATCAACTCTGCTTCAATCATAGCGTTGGACTCCAGGTTAGTCTTCTTGATTCACCTTTGATGCATAACTAGGAACTTGCGTAGCAGCGTGGTTTGTTTGTGGCTAGTTCTGTGATAGGCTAGTGGGATCGCCTCTATCCGCAGAGGGGATTTACCTTACCAACAATTAGGTTTATGTAGTGCACCAAAAAAACATATGAACATTTATAATAAAGTTTATTTTCCACTTGTTATGATTTATTATTATAGTAAGGAATTAGAATTTGTTGAGGTGGATATTGAATGCCATTTCTTGGTGTCATATGAAGATCAATACAAAAAATAATATGAAATGTGTGTCAAATGATCCTAGCTCAAGTAGTTAGGTGAACCATTTTTTTCTCAATATCAGTGCCTTCAGTTGTCTGGAGACGTGTTGTAATTAGCTTTTTCGTAGAATTTTTTAAATAGTTCTATCTTGTGTAACAACATAAGAAAATATTTTGAAGTTCTTGATTCTCTAATTTTGTTTTGGTTTAAGTAAAAAGGAAAAAAATCTTACAAGGCGATTTCATTGATCCTCTACTAATGATTAAGTTTATGTAGCACACATTTAAAAACATATGAACATTTATAATATCATTTATTTTTCGCTTGCCATGATTTATAATTATAGTAAGGAATTTATCGTTGTTGAGGTAAATATCAAATGAGAGTTCTTGGCGTCATATTAATCTCAAGATAATCATAAACAATGGCAACAAAAGTCGTTTTATTTACCAATATTTTTCTACTGATCTGTGTAAATATGTACATCACCCCAATGGAATTTCTGTATCTATGTGGTATTAAAATATTTTGAAAAAATATTACTTTGAAATTCTATTCATCTCTATATAGATCAAAATCGAAAGTTGACACAATATAAACATGCACAAGAAACTAATGTAGGCTAATAAGTCACTACCATTTCCCCACCTAGTATATGGTATTTTTTTGGCCAATCCTTTTACATAGTAGCAAAAGAGGTAAAAATTCTAATATGATCAGGTAAGCTTTAGAATAGCATGGGCCCAAGTTGTGGAGCTTATGTGAAACCTTTGAATAAGGAAAGTTAGTTTTGTGAAGAAGGTACAAAGATGTGAATGTAACTTGATAAAATTGTTGGTTTATGTATTCAACAATAAATTTTCCACTTCAAAAGGATACCAACATTGTAGGTTCCAAATTTTATATTACAATAAATATTTATCCCCTTTTGCCTAAAATTATAAATCAAAAGATATTTAACTTTCTAGCTCCACATGATAGGGAGATTGTAATTACTTTTACTATTATCTCTACATGTACAAAGACCTTGACCTCAAGAATATCAATATGTTTGGGAATACTCGGTTGGTTTTTAATTAAATAGAAATTTTGAATTATCTATATTGTGGTTTTCATATTTTAATTTAGAGAACATTATTTTTCTATTCCACAATGTTTGATAATTGATAATATATATATATATATAATATATATATATATATATATATATATATATATATATATATATATATATATATATATATATATACATATGAAATACAAACATGTTTTATATGGGGAAAAGCTAACTCATAATTGATTGTTTATATATATATATATGGATTGTCATGCATATATGGTTAAACATAATCTCCTTTTCCATAAACATGTAATGATCATATCTGTGTACTAGAGAATGCACTACAGTAGCATCACTAAATTCATCGAAAATTCAGCATGCAATATTGTTGTCTCTAATGATGGTTATGTTTATATAGTTGACATTTAAAAACATATGAACATTTATAATATCATTCCTTATACACTTTCCATTATGTATGACTATAGTAACGAATCAAAGTTGTTGAGCTATATATGAAAGGAAAATTATTTGTGTCATGAATTTCAATAAATAATCAATGATCGCAACAAAATCTTTCTATATAGTATTTTTCTTTGGAAGATTTGTTTAAATCCTTCCATCACACGAATGGAAATTATGTATCTATGTGCTATTAATTATGTTTAAAAAGTATCATTTTCAAATTCTATTCACGTACCATATATAGACCAAAAACCAAAGTGGCTAGCTTCGAGTCACTAAATTCATTAAAATATTGTGGGAAAATTTAATGAGTCCAAAAAAGTACGAATGCCAATAATTGGAATTCTTAATATGCAGATAGTTGACCAGATATATATTTCCTATAGGAAAAAAAATTCAATCCAACCAAAAAAATAATATTTACTTTCCTTAACTACCACTAGTAGTTATCCTATGTTTCAAATTATCCAACCCAAATATTATCTAAGAAGTTTTCAATCTATAACATTATATCTATCTTAAAATATTGTATATAACATACCCCAAATAAAATTGTAGTTGTTTATAGAACTTATATAAAAATATCCACAAGCTTCTCTTCTACTTCATTGGGAATTCACACTTTATAATTTTTTTTCATTAAGATTCGTAATTTAGATATGCTATTAACCATTTATAGTTAACAATAATAAAGTCAAAACGATGATATCCTTATGTTAAAAAAATATTCTTATATGTTTTCAAGAATTTTGTAGATGCGTTTTTCAATTTATTATATATATTTTTATGTTTAGTTTGATATCGTAAGGACATTGATGTCATTTTTAGATTTTTTTATATTGGTTATCACGAGTTTCTACGCTTGTCTAGACATTCAAGGAGTGCTGGTGAGAGGAGTACTTACATATTTGAGAATATTATGAAATTGAATCTACATATAAATATAATTGTGGAAATATACTATTTAATTATGAAATATACTTAAAGCTCTTCGGAGGAAGGGGTGAGATTTTGAATATTCGAAACTAAATTCTTTGATTAGAGGTTTGAAAAAACATTAGCGAATGCGATCTTCAACTTTCAATTTCTTCAAGATTTCTATTTTCTCAACGAATAATAATACTCATGTCTTCACTACAAAAACATTTTTAGATATTAGGGTGTATATGAATTTTAGCTCAAAGGCATTTAAAATTTAGAAAAGGGTTTTTCCAAATCTCTTCTTTTTTCTAACACCAGTAAATAAGATGGAATTATTGTGTTATGTCAATTACGAAGGTGAAATAATATTTTAATATTTACCCATTGATTTGTTCATATGATTCTAGATTTGGAATAATTATTACATTATTAGATAAGTAGGATTAAGTTGTAGGTTGTTGGATATTTGATGAGACATTTTCTCAAAAATATTTTCCTTGTTTAGAATTTGTTAGATCTCATGAACACTATTTATATGGCTTGTAACTTCGCTTTGAAATGAACAATATAAGAATTGTTTTGTGTGCACTATGTCTATTCCTCATATTTATTTATTTGTATGAGAGCTTAGATTGGATTCAATCCCTTATTAGAGGGTAGAGGGAGATCGAAAACATGTGAGGATTGATACTATGTACATAAATAAAATTTAAATTAGATCAATATCTGTTTATATTGTTGTGTGTTTATCCAACCTTTTTTGTCCAGCCGAAGGAGTAGCTGTAGAAAATAAGGGTTGGCCATTCGAAAGACAGTGCGATGTAGTTATCAGCTCAGGTTGTGCGAAGTTGAAGCTAGAACTTTTCAATAGAAATTGTACATCCGGAGAGGCTGGAGAATAGTATGAAGTCCTATGATATAGAAGAGAGTCATTCCCTGCATAGGGGATCAATAGACAGAGAGGCAAAACATGAATTATTCAATAAAGTTGAGATCAGGTGCATTTGTGGTTCAAAACTTTGATAGTTATTCATTTATCTCCAAAATTATGATTATATCATGGAAATCACATGATTCCTTAGGAGTCTTTGAATGTTTCGAGGGTAGATGTGAGATTCATCCATATGTGTTGTGGGATTTGAACAATTCTCAACCAATATGAAATTGTTGTGGTTTACATTTTCAAGAACTGGGTTGGATATTTTGATATCACCATTGAAGATACCTGAAGTGGGCCATGATGCTTCAACAAAAGCCCCAAGAAGCTCCAAAAATATTATGACTCGACTTATTGTTTACTCTATACTTGAATCTGGAAGAAAGGGTGCGCTTGTCAATATGTTATATTTAAGGAGTTTTTTGTGGTCATGGAAGGAAGCAATCTAAGATGCTACATGTCAATGTTGACTTTCAATTATGAATTTTTTTTAGTAGTACAGTTGTTATATTATTTGTATATTTGGGGTGTTGGTTTGGATTCGTTGGTGAAATTCTCCCTTTAGCTTCCTTCTGAATGTTGTGAGCGTGACTATTCATTGACATTAGAGTTTCCATCAATTGTATTCAACTACATAGTATGGAAGAACCAGTTTTGAAGAGAATTGTTCAAAGTGCACAAAGTGGAATAGATGAGTCATTATGGAATGTGATTGGTTTTTTGGTTATGTTTTTTGTTTTGTCTTATTTGTTAACTTTTTTTTTGTTTATTAAAATTGTAAAATCAATGGATGAAGACATGAATATAGTTAAATTAGTGTTTCTCGATGTTTTGTGGTGCCCATAGAATGCATCACTAATTTATTATATATTGATTATTTTTGTTGTGCTTTGGGGTTTAAGAGAATCAATTATAGCTTATGTTATGAGATCCATGTTTGTAGAAAGGTTAGTTGGATAATTGTCTGCTACATACAACCTGAGATTTCCCTTGGGGATATTTATAAGCATCAATTATAAAAACTTTATCGAAGATGGTTAGAGGTGATCATATCTTAAATGAGTTGAATGAGAAGGTCGAAAATTGTGGTGGGGGAAAGAGCATTGTCAGAGAGACTTCAGAGTAGGCATAAATGTCGATGAAGACCAGTCATACATTTGTGACATGTGAATAGCAAATACATTTATTATAATTATTATATATTGATTATTTTTGTTGTGCTTTGGGGTTTAAGAGAATCAATTATAGCTTATATTATGAGATCCATGTTTGTAGAAAGGTTAGTTGGATAATTGTCTGCTACATACAGCCTGAGATTTCCCTTGGGGATATTTATAAGCATCAATTATAAAAACTTTATCGAAGATGGTTAGAGGTGATCATATCTTAAATGAGTTGAATGAGAAGGTCGAAAATTGTGGTGGGGGAAAGAGCATTGTCAGAGAGACTTCAGAGTAGGCATAAATGTCGATGAAGACCAGTCATACATTTGTGACATGTGAATAGCAAATACATTTATTATAATTTATTATATATTGATTATTTTTGTTGTGCTTTGGGGGTTAAGAGAATCAATTATAGCTTATGTTATGAGATCCATGTTTGTAGAAAGGTTAGTTGGATAATTGTCTGCTACATACAGCCTAAGATTTCCCTTGGGGATATTTATAAGCATCAATTATAAAAACTTTATCGAAGATGGTTAGAGGTGATCATATCTTAAATGAGTTGAATGAGAAGGTCGAAAATTGTGGTGGGGGAAAGAATATTGTCAGAGAGACTTCAGAGTAGGCATAAATGTCGATGAAGACCAGTCATACATTTGTGACATGTGAATAGCAAATTGTAATTTTTGTATTAATCTTTGTAATGATGTAAATGTAATCCTTAAAGGGGGGTCTTGGAATTATGCTTACTTTAGTAGATAAGTAGGATTAAGTTGTTGGTTGTTGGAGTTTTGTTGAGAATTTTTTCTCAACAATATTCTCCTTGTTTGGAATCTGTTAGATTTCATGAGAACTATTTATGTCGCTTGTAATTTTTGTTTGAAAGGAACCATATACAAATTGTTTTGTTTGCACAATGTCTATTCCTCATATTTACTTGTTGTAGGTGATAAAAATCTTTTTGATAATCTATAAAAAATTATTTTTGATGATGAATTAGATTAACATGAGATTAAAAATGAATGTTACCCAATTCTAAATATTGTTATTGATTAAATTTTATTCTATATAACTCTCAAATCCAAATATAAAATTTATTTCCTCTATTAGCTAGTTTATTAGAAAAAAATTATAGATGTGTTATTGATTCATGTTGTACTTTTGAGAATATTAATTTTCCTAAGAGCATTAATTCACATTCCCATTCCCATTTAAGATATTGTCATCATGTGATAATATATTTTTATATTTTTATTGAAAATGTAAAACTTATATGTTATCATTAAAAGTGACTTACATATATATGATAATGGGCTACATATAAACGAATTATCGAAACATAGTATTTCAACATGGGATATTACTACATCATTTGCGTTACTAAACACACACTTAAGGTGTAAATCATTGAACACTTAATTGTATTTCTAATATTGTTCTTTATTTATGTGATTAGCTTGAAATTAATATTTTGAAAAAAAATTCATTATCATAGGATGCCATATAATAAAATTACCATAAATCTATCTTATCTTTAAATTCATTTAGGTAGTAGGATGAACGAAAAAAATAGCTGAGATCTAAATCTCTTAGTTATTAAGTTAATATGGTTTTAAAAATAAATAAATTAAAATGAAGATGATGGAATTATATTAATTGTCTATATATATATATATATATAGATATATATATATATATATATATATATAGTCATTTCAGTTTATTTTGAGTGGTTGATTCTCCTCACCAAAGTTCAATTGGTAGAAGTTAAAATATGATTTATTATTATTATTATTATTAATTATTAATAATTTACTTTCATTAAATTTATTTGTCACATACCCCCAAGGCACCACACCACTAACTACCTACTATGCTTTACTTGATCCATGATGTGGACCTTTAGGTTCAATTAATAGACTTATTTAGTACAACATGAATAAACCCTTTAACATTTCCTGTGCATACATTACAACTTGGAGGAAAGAATCAATCATGGTCACTCAACATGATGAGCTTATCCATTCAGAATTTCAGTACTTTGATGACTTCATACAAGCATTAATAGAATAGTTAGCATAAATACACTATAGCTAGCATTGCAATATATCATTTTTATAATCCTATGGGAAAATTCAAAGGAATAATGACATATATCTTATGCAATATTAGCCTTATTATACGCAATTCACTCCATAATGCATAATGCATAACATACATAACCTGAACCATAAGTTATACGCTTTCAAGCCTTAGAACTTATATATATATATATATATATAGTATCTCATGGATAATTATTTACCATATTAAAAACCGAGATAACACATAAATTTAAAGATGTGACAACATAAAAATTATTTCATAAAACCCGCGTATTATGCTCCTTCACTAAATTAAACTTGGATTACATTTATGTACAATAATTGTCACATGTATTCATATATAATCATCTCATAGCAAAGAAAACTCAAGAAAATTCTCTCATATGCTAAATGAATTGAAAACATAAAGGGTAAGGAGACAATATATAGAACATCCCATGCAAACTAGATTACCTTAAAGAATGTCACTTGGAAATCGAGCACTGCAACCCAACCTAGCACTTTCTTCTTCCAATTCAAGCCCGAGCCGAGAGTCCTTGTCCTAGATCATTTTCCTCATGTTGACATATTAAATGCGTATTTAATATCCTCTTTCATGATATGGATTCCATTAGCAGTGTCCTTCTTTTATGAATCTTTTTATCCATTTGCCTATGCTTTTCCTAGAAAAGCGTGCCTTTCTCTCTCGCAAGGCTTTTCCTCATAAAATCTTACCTTTCTATCTCGCAATCCTTTTATGTTTTTCTTAACTTATTATCTTTCTCCATCTAAGTAGCTTAATTGGTATTTTTCTCCAATCAATTAAGCTTATCTGGAATTGGATCTAGAAGTCCTACCATGAAGGAATTATCCCTTCCCATTCACAAATGGGATTTGGCAACAATCCCATCCCTTGGTGTCTCGTTTTTCCAAGTGACTAAATTATTTTATTTAATAATAATGTATTTACTTTCCTTGTTACACATTAGACCTAACATTTCTTAGCTTCGGTTAGGAGATTTTTACATATAATGGAGGGGTGTTACATACTCTCGGCCTTAAATGTACACTGTCCTGGTTGTCTTACTACATATTACAATATAATTTCCTCGTTCTTAAGTAGATTTTTATGAATTTATAGGCTCCCATGGCCTTTCCATCATATTCAGATCTTCCGATATATGTCGGTTACAAAGGATTTATACCAGCACATCTCCTTCCATCGCTACCTGTAACATTTGTTTCAATTAATTTTGTGAGATATTTTAGATGGAGAAACTCAATCTTGTTTACCACAGTGAATGTCATATATTGATATAAAATACTATTATTTGAGTAACTAACAGTTATGTTTCCCATCATGAAAGAAATGCATGTCGCTCCAATGCATTATTCCAATGCCTTCGTGTTCTTTCTGAACACTTGCTTCCTCCAGTTTCCCTGCATTAGTCACAACAAGTCAAACTAGCACAATTGACTAATCAACATGTATAAAATATCATATGAGGTTAGCTCAAACACTACCATCAAAATCAAAGCTCATTATTAACCATCATAAAGCATAACCATATGTCATATGTATACTAATACTGAAGCAAAATACGAATACTTATCCTTAGTTTCCAATACCAGTTTTTAGCTTCCACTTTTATCTTACCTCTATATGTACTCTGGATTGGTTTCCTCGAAAAACAATCACCCAGTGCGTTCATGCACACTTACACATAGGGTGCATTACACACACAGTTATACATGTAATATACCATCATTGAATACATGCATCCATACCAATACCATATGTACCATTTGTACACATTCCCACCTATACATGTGTACCTAATATCAATGTCCATAATGTTACGTGCATGACATATACTTCATCCACATGTTTTCAACCA
Organism: Pinus tabuliformis; assembly: GCA_031772625.1. NCBI lineage: Eukaryota > Viridiplantae > Streptophyta > Pinopsida > Pinales > Pinaceae > Pinus > Pinus tabuliformis. The sequence goes on along the minus strand of CM062817.1, from coordinate 688,895,111 downwards.
TGTTAGTATTATGCAAAAAATTCCTTTATTTATTACTTTTATGCAAGTTTGATCAAATCTTGCTTAATTTATCGATTGTAGAATAAGGAATTTTGTGGACCTCTTCAAATTCCACAACGAGTGAATAATTTTATGTCAACATATTCAAGTGGTTTTATTTAGCCAATTCTTTTCATGTGTCTTATAGTTGTAGTACAATGTCAGTGAAATAATACCATAGAATTAATCATGCATACTGCAACTTTATCATACCCATAACTTTTAGTTTTGGGATTTCATCTGTCACGTAGACAAGTTTTTAACAACAATGGAATATGACCTCTCCTTAATCATAAAGAAGACTATTGACTATGATACTTAGTTTGGCATGGAAATTTGATGTCTAAGAACAAGGTTAACATTGTCTTTAACGAAGAAAATGATGGTTTGGTACTCAAAAGTACCCCATATGTAAACTAATCATGTCATATGATTTACTGTTGCTATTTTTACACTTCTTCCAACCCTTCTTATCCAAGAATAATTTAGTGTATGTCCAAAACCAATTGAACAATTAGTAGGCAAGCACATCCACCTCCCATAAATAAGTTATAAATGAAAGTTACATTGTATTCACTTGCACAACATCTAACGTTTTTAGGCACTATATGAACCAGGGTGTGATCCTAGGGAATTTATATGTTAACACCTTATTTAACATTCAATCATCCCAAAGAGAATATAACTCATTTATCAATTATCAAATTCATTAACATGAATTCCTACGTTGTTTATGCAATACTTGCTATGTAGTCCCATTAAGAACCAGACAACACTATTAATGTAATCAGACATGTAGACTTCTTTAAGATTGCTAGATAGTCAACAGTGTTACAAAATATGCATTTCATAGTATGCGTTTTTCCATTTATTGGATACCCAATATATTTGGTGTACAATAATCCCGATTACCAATACCACTTTAGTTATCATCTTCTTAATTTAGCAACAAGTTTTTGCATGAATTGTTATTCTCTTTCTTCCTCATCTAAAACATTTTATATGTTCCATTTTTCTTGATGTCTGTATTATTTTACTACTAGCCTAAGATCATTAGATCATCATAAGTTGTACTAATGTAAATCCTTTTTCTTTACCAAAAATTTGATAACTCGTTCGGAAAAGTCATGTTCTAAATCTATTGTACTTCTTACTAGCGATTAGGTTACATTTGAATTGCTCTAATTTTTTTGTCTTTTATGTTTCATAAAGCTTATTTATACACCCAAATTATTTTAATCTTATCACTTCCCATATTAAATTCCTTCGCAAGATCTATAATCCTTTTACTAAAAGTATCGTTTTCTTGCTCTAGATTTGAAATCCTTCTACTTGTAAGATATCAGCAAAACCCCATCTATACCTGGATGGAGATGAACATCAAGATTGTGAAGTTTGAGGTTGGATGCATTGAGTTGACACATTGGAATCTGAGTAAACTTACGAATGTGTCCTTGAACTTGTATTTAATATTGGCTTAATAATATTAATTGTGATCCTTAGGAGATTCTTTTACACTTCCATTATGCATTGGTACTTTTGGGTGACAGTCCCATTGACCTACTTATGAAGGTCATACAATTATTCATGTATGATGTCTTCATGCATACAATAATTTATATTGCATGTTTGCACATTCTTCACAACTGTGACCCTGGTTTAGTCTAGATTTGAACGTATAATTTGTGCTTATAATTTATTTTGGTTACAATTATTTAGATATTGTTTTACTCAAAGACACATATAGGTCAAAACTGTGCATGTCCAATGAAATAGCATATGATACTCAATATAATGACCTGGTAAGGTTAACTTCACTTCAATAGAATTTTCCCTAACGAAAAAATTACATTCCAAAATGGATTGCATCATCAGATGTAGATGCACCAAATATTAATTTGAAAGACAATTTTTACAAATACACAGTCTCATACAACGACCTATACTTCATGATCTTATGATATTTCATCAGAACTTTTATTAAATAAACCCTCTAGAATCTTTTTCTGCCGTGCAACCCACTTAAGCAACCATCAACATATGTTAATGTTGATAGTATGTCAATGATGTATTACCTGATGATTTATATAGTTTCCATTTATATACTTTAATTTTTTATTTTTCCTCATGTTCTCCATGATCTATGGAAAGAAAACACTTAAAATTTTATTTCATAAAGGCTCATCACTTCTTCCCTTAATTTTTCAATATCTCTATATGCATAAACATTACTTCACTTTTTCCTAAGCTTGTTATATGATTTACTCCTCTTATGCGGAGGCATTTAATATTTGAAACCTCTCATTCCTAAATGATATATATATCCTTCTTACATATGTATTACCAATTATCCAATTGAATGTCTCATTAATATTGTGGTTATAGCATCCCACATTCTATAAAATAACCATACATTAAAATTGTTTATTTCTCTCGTTCTACTATGAATCATTGAAGAGTATGAAAGTATCTTAGACCAATTTAAGATCATTCAACAATAATTTAAGTTTTGAGAAACTTCCACCACATATTACAAGTAGAATTTAAACCTTCACTTAATTCAATAAGTAGGCACAATAAAAGCAACCACTTCATTAATCACACAACAAATAACATGTTGATTATTTATTTTCATTACTATTTATTCAATATCATAGAATGATGTGTTTATTCTTCAAGCTTGATTATGAATATCTAGCATCTTAATAAGTTTTTAACACAGGTTAATTGTGAGAGTTTTGATCCATCCATTGATGTAAGCATATCACTGCAGCTCATTGTAACAACGCCATTGGGCCCTTCATGCAAGTCATACATATATGTAAACATAGGCATGCAATCACATCATGAATATCTCCATCCAACAGAACGTAAATTTGCAACTTCGAAGATAAAGTATTCCTATCCTTCTATTTTATGCATAAAACAAAATAATTCGTATAAATTGTACACATTCTTCTCTGTGGTTTGTTTATAAAAAAAGTTCCACCAAGTCTATTAAACTTGTTTTGACTACTTAAATAAGTATGCAGACTACTCTGAAAACATTATCATTGTCATCAAGGAAATCATGGCATATTTATCAACATGTTTTGGTATTTTTTTTGCACACATTAAGTGTACCGAATAAAACATGTGCAATCTTCATCAATACAACCAATACCTACCACTACTAATAGGTATTTGCCATGTTTTTTTTTCAACTCCCATATTTTGTCTACATAGTCTTCCAATGTACAAAGTAATTTAGTTAGAAAGAGTTCACTCATGCAACTCTGTAATCTTAACTTCATAATGATAATAATTTGAAATCTATTTTTAGTCGAAGTATTTCCTGAATTATTTTCATGAAAGATTCCTCCCCTTGATTGCTTTCACTTCTGATAAAAGAAATCTATGCCATTCAAATTAAATTTGGAAGCTAGGGAATGAGCTTATAAATATTTACTCTTATTAGGAAAACCATGCTTAGTCTTATTACCCAAGTCTCTTGTCCTCAGTATGCAAAGTTGTCATTGATAATGTATTGTAGAAGTATAATCACATTTACCGTTCTCTATGACAGAAGAAATAGATTGGTTAATCAAACAATTTCTTACCATTGGAGGACTTTTCATTCTAGCTCACAAACTGTAAGGCATATGTAAAAAAGACAACGCATTTAATTTTCCACAACATGTAAATTTGTTAGGAAGGACACATGGATTTTAGAGGAGAAGTTCACTTATAATGGAATCCTACCATGGCATGCAACTTACGTTGAGGGTAGAGAAATAGATTTGAAATATGTTGGGCTTTTCGAATGCATGTTTGAATCGTGTTGTTGACAGCAGGGATAGTAAGTGAAGGGGGGTGGACGAAAGGATTGATTTAATTATTGATCATCCACAATCTTCCCATGACATCTTAGGTGGCTTGAACATCAATTAAGTAGGGTGTCTGCATACCCCATTGTCCTTGGTGTGCTAAATTGATCAAAAATTTCATCATCAGGCTATCTCGCCCTATAGACAAAAATGAACACTTGAATGCAGCAAGCACTGTAATACAGAACACTTGTGAGCACATCATCCTCCAGTGCATGCGTACATAGATGATGTATCACAAACAAAGAATATTATTTAAGGAATTTGCTTGCTCTTTCTTTAAACTGACATTCAAATGGTAAGTATGCATAGGGAGGGTATGATGTTGAAGGGATTTTTTCCTTATGTGTGATTATTCCTATTCTAGAAATGACTCTAGATTTATGAATAAAAAAGAAGAATCTGTGGGATGACAATCCACTGATTTTTTTTTTTAATGTGTGTCACCAAATGGGCCTTATCATATGAATGCTTTTATGGAAATCTAATCCATTAGCAATCGCCTTAAGTTCAACAGATAAGGAAACCAAAGAGGGTAGCGTTACTGAAACAGATGAATTTCCTCAGTTAATCAATTTGAAAATTAATTTTGTGCTTTAAATCTTGCATCTTGTGCTTTAATTCCAGCATTTAACATTTTTTTCTTTTATACATCAATTTACATGTTTTTAGGTATTACCTCACTGAGGCTCCCTCCTTCATCCACTAATTGCCTCAACCAACGAATAGGTATAGTGAATTCTAGTGAGAACTATAAGGGTTTCAAACCATCTTCATGAGGTTGGGTAGGAAGCACGAACCATTTCAACAAATATGATCCCAATATTTATTTATCCGAAAGAAAAAATCTCTCGCGAGTGAATTCTCTTGGCATCTCTGATTCTCCTTTCGCAATAGTTACGAAAATAGCAACAGATACAGCTACCGCTCCAATGGAGAGACTTGAGGAAATATCCTCAACTACTAATTTTTACAAGTTTCCTACAATATTCTTTAGTTTCTTAGATCCTACCAGCTCGAATTATTCCAATTCTCTAAGATCTATATGACAAGGTGGGACTCATATAGAATGTGGAGAGTCTCTATGTACTTTGTCAATGTCTCTGTGGTGTATCGTATATCTATGTAACGTGGAGACAAGTAGGAGTCCCCAAGTGAATTCTATGGACTCTACGCCATATGATTTATTTAGCATCGTTCATGGCCATGTAGATATGGCACATATATTTTTTAATCTATTCTATAGTTCACAAGAACAAGCTAATACATTCATCTATTATCACTAATACAGGAAACTCCTTGTTGCTCAAGAATTAATGCATTGTCCTAAGCAACACTTGTGATTTACCTTTCTAAATAATCGATCAATGAACTTGATATTAAAGAATCAAGATAAAAATATTCATGTCTTCTACTATATTCAATGAGACCACAGAATGGATGACTAGTCATATCAACAAAAATGGATTCGGTGTCTGGACTGAATGATATTCTAGGTATCTCTTCGAAGAAATCAAATTCCAAAATCAAGTTATTGTCCACAACATTTTCTTCGTGCCTCCATGGACATCGTAAATTTAGATATTCAAATCAACACTAGAACTGTTATCTATTAATGTTGATTTGGTTATTATGATTTCACTTTTAGTTGTAATGTGTAAACTAAAAATATACACATTCATATGAGAATTAATTCTAATAACTAAAGCATCTTTGCGTATATGAACATGAGAAAACGTATTAAACAAGGAGCTTATATGAACACATGGAGCACGAAATGTTATTTGCTGGCTACACCCATAACACACTTGCTTGAGTTGACTCATGATATTTTGTACCTATTTGACTCTTGGTATTGTGTAATTTAGATAGGATGAAGGTTTGGTCATAAGGAAAAACTTCTAAATCATGTAATCTATACCATCATGCAATTTGAAACACAATTTGTTACATGCTTTGACAAGAAATATAGAAGTTTCCACTCCTCAGTAAAATACCCTGTTTCTCCATACACAAATCCATCGTTTTACACAACCCTAGTTCAACCTTATCTTCGATTTAAATATAATAGATATATATAGCATACCATATATATTTGATAACATATCTGTGTGTGTGTGTGTGTGTGTGTGTATTATTGCTCCAACACCCACCTCCAATAAATCGTTTTAAAATTTAATTTCAATGGTTATGAATTATAACACCTTAAGACACTACTCTAGAACTCATTGTAATAGAACCTAATAACAACTCATTTATATCTTATAGAGGTGGATTGACCCATAGGCAAAAATGTTTGAACTTAGAGCTCCAATACCATTTCTCACATACCCCTTAGGCACCACACCACTAATTAACTACTTTTCTTTAATTCATCGATGATGTGGAACTTTAGGTTCCATTAATGGACGTATTTACTACAGCAAAAATAAACCCTTCAACATTTCTTGTGCATACATTACTACTCAGAGGGAAGAATCAATCATGGGTATTCAGCGTGATGAGATTATGCATTCATAATTCCAGTACTTTGATGACTTCATACAAATATTAATGGAATTGTTAGCATAAATACACTATTGCTAGCATTGCCATATATCATTGTCATAATCCTACAAGCATACTTGAAAGAATACTCACATATATCTTATGCTATATGAGCCTCGATAGATGCAATTCACTCGATAATGCATAATGCATAGCATAGATAACCTGAACCATAAGTTATACATTTTCAAGCCTTAGACCTTAATTATATATATATAGTATCTCAAGCATAACTATTCACCATCTTAAAAACTGAGATAGCACATAAGTTTAAAGATGTGACAACATAAAAATTGGGTCAAATGATCTTAGCTCAAGTAGTTAGATGAAGATTGATTTCTCTAGTAGATTGGCTTCAATTCTCCAGACCCATGTTCTACTTGGTTTGCTAGTAGAATTTTTGAAATAATTATATCTTGTGTAATAGTCTAAGCTAATGTTTCAACGTTACTGATTCTCTAATTGTTTTTTTTTTTAATTTAAGAAATAGAAAAGAAAAATCTTGCAAGTGGATTTGGTTGATCATCTAGTGATGATTAAGTTTATGCAGTGCATAAAAAAACATATGAACATTTATAATTTAATTTATTTTCCACTTGTTTATGATTATAGTATGGAATTAGAAGTTATTCAAGTAGACATGACATTTCTTGGTGTCATATGAATCTTAAGAAAAAAAGGATATGAAAAGTGGGACAAATGATCCTAGCTCAAGTAGTTAGGTGAATAATTTTCTCCTCAAGCTCAGTCCCTTCAATTCTCTGGAGACACGTTCTAATTAATTTGATTGTAGAATTTTTGAAATAGTTATGTCTTGTGTAACAACAAAAGGAAATATTTTGAAGTTCTTGATTCTCTATTTTTGTCTTGGGTTAAGAAAAAAAAAATATTACAAGTGGATTCGGTTGATCCTCTACTAATCATTAAGTTTATGTAGTGCACATTTAAAAAGAGATGGACATTTCTAATTACATTTAATTTTCACTTTCCGTGATTTATGATTATAGTAAGAAATTTGAAGTTGTTGAAGTAAATATTGAAGGAGAGCTTTTAGTGTCATGAATCTCTGAAAATCATATAAAATAGAGAGGAAAATCCTTTTATTTACCAATATTTTTGCTTAGTTGTGTTTAAATCCTTCCATCACCCCAATGCAATTTGTGTAGGTGTGTTCTATGAAATATTTTGAAAAACTATTACTTTGATATTCTATTCATTTACACTATAGAGACCGAAAGAAAAAGTGGAAGAAATATAAACATGCACAAGAAATAAATGTAGGCTAATTAGTCACTATCATTTTCCCAACCTAGTATATGTTATTTTTTGGGCCAATCTTTTTAAAATGTGAATGTAACTTGATAAAATTTTGATCTATTAAACAATAAATTTTCCACTTCAAAAGGATAGAAATATTGTAAGTTCTACATTTTATATTACATTAACTCTTTATCTCATTTTGCTAAAAATATACATAGAAAGATATTTAACTTTCTAACTCCACATGATATGGAGTTTGTAATTACTTTTAATATTATTTCTACATGTACAAAGACCTCTACCTCAAAAATATACAAATACCTTGACCTCATAAATATCCATATGTTTGGGGATATTGGGTTAGTTTCTAATTAAATAGAAATTTTGAAATATGTATATAGGGGTTTTCATATTTTAATTTACAAAACATTAGTTTACTATTGGACAATGTTTGATAATTTTTGGAAAAGAATCTCTTATCTATGAGAGGGATATATATATATATATATATATATATATATATATATATATATATATAAGAAATGTTATCATGTTTTATATGGGGAAAAGCTAACTAATTATTGATTGTTCTTACATATATATGGGTGGTCATGTTATTCTTCTTTTGTACTTATGTTAAGGGGTAACTATATAGTGTATAATATGAGGTAATGCACATTAGTGATGGTATCAAAGTGTTGTGAAGTTCTTCTTTAATGAATGAACTACTCTAACTTCCATCTTCACTCTAGCTAAAGATTTGGAAAATGAGGTAGTTCCTTGAGAAGGTTAAATGGATCTGAATCATTTGTTTCATCAAACTATAAGATAGAGATTTCAACATTCTAACTTTCTTGCATTAGTCCTCCACCTACACAAGCATATGGTTTGTTGAGTATATTTCACATATTATTATATTTTCAATAATTTTGGTGAGCTCTAATTTTCTAATTGATGTGTTATCTATTTATAATTAGTCTTAAAAACAATTATGGACCACGATGAAAGAAATATCAGTCATTTTCTAGTTCACAATTAAATTAAAATTTATAGATCTCAATGATTTGTTAATTCTTTAACATTTATAGATAAAAGGAATATCAAAATAAATTTTAGTTTAGTTTAGATGTTATTTTAGTGACTAACTTAAATTTATATATATATATATATATATATATATATATATAATATAACATTATTACGATTGACTCCTAACAACATTGCCCAAATCAAAAGGAAAAGGGGCATGCTTAAAAGGGAAAGGAAAATGAAACAGATAAATAAAACAATTCATATGCATCAGCCTATAAATATTCGGGAGAATTATCTACAATAATTTCACTACAGCTCCAATGTAATCCCTGCGAAATAGGGCATTGTCGACATAACTTCCCTGCAGATTGGATCTGCTTTTTTCGAGTACCATCATCTGTTAACACGCCCATGAAACGCATGTGGTTCCGTGGTCCCCGGTCCCTCCCTGCTTATGTCTCAAAAACGCTATTTCAGGTTGCTCGCCGTCAAAATTGACGTCCGACCAACAATTCCGTGACATAATCAATTCCGGAGGGCAGAATACCTGGCCAGTTTGAAATGTCTTTTGAAATGCCAATCAAAGATTTCAAATTTCCGAAGTAACCGTTGCGATGTAACTTTCAAAGATTTCAAAATTGACGTCCGACCAACAATTCCGTGACATAATCAATTCCGGAGGGCAGAATACCTGGCCAGTTTGATATGTCTTTTGAAATGCCAATCAAAGATTTAACCGTTGCGATGTGCATGTAACGCCAACAAGGCCAATAACGATGTAACTTCGTTATTGGCCAATAACGATGTAAGTTCGTTATTGGCCAATAACGATGTAACTTCGTTATAAGGCCAATAAGGCCATTAAGCACATCGATTATGTGGTCCCCGCTCCCTCCCTGCGCATGCCTAAAAAACCGTCACACAATCACACCGCATCCTTGTCAAACTTCCCTTTCTTGTTATTCCGACGTGCAGAATGCCTTTCTTGTTATTCCGATGTGCAGAATAGTTTGGAAGTTCTGGTAACTGAATTTAAATTTCCTACGAACGGTAACCGATGAGTGCCTCCTTTGTCTATAAAACCACATACAGTTTTAAACCATTCATTTCATTCCTCTCATATCTTTGGCACTCTGAACTGTAGGTTGGTCGTGTGGATGGTCGATGTCTATATATATTTGTTCTGTGTTTTTATATAGGTGATGTCTACAGTTGTTCTTGGTTTATGTTGCTCAGAGGCTATCCGAAAGCTTTGGATGCATGGAGAAAAGCTTTTCTTCTATGAAAGAATCTGGTATGATTTCATTCTCGGTATGCTAAACTTTTCTCCACTCAGATTTGAGCTTTCCGCTCAGATTTCATGGAAGGAAACATATGTTTTCTGTTTTTTTGATAATTTGTTTCGAAATTTTCGTGTAATCTTAATTGATTTTTGATGTGTTATTATATTTTTTTGTCTACCCAGGTAGCTGCTGTTGCATATTTTCATCCTTGGAGAATTGTGATAAACAGAGTTGGTCGGACACAGGCAAATAGATATGCAATTCCCTGTCATACTTTAGCTTTTCTATAATAACAATAACAAATGTAATACTTATGTGTACCATATCATATTTTCGGTATGTTCGCCTGTGTTTCTCACCTTTCTATCTTACTTTTATTCCATAATTTTTTTGTGTTGATCGTTGCTTTTGTGTTACTATTTCTTTGAACGTTCAAATTAAAGTATCCGACGTTCAAATTTCTCTTTGTATGTTAGGAACATGCAGTTTAGAGTGGCAGGGTTATCTCTACCCATCTCTTTCTATGTCATATGTTTTCATTTATACTTTTCTTCAGGTTTGCTGTACAAAGCTGAGACTAGCTACTTCCATGAATATGAGCAACTTACATCCCCGAGTGTATAAATGTGACGTTGTAAACTTAGGCACTTCTTGTTTGTCATAAACTCTGGTTGAGTCCAGCTTTTAAGGGCGTCAAAGCCGTATGGCCAGGAAAAGTTGTACTTCTCCGTTCACCATGCAATTTAATTTCCAACAATTTAAAATAAACTGAAATACATTTCATAGCAACCGTTTAGGATAAAGAAAGAATCATATTCCATGAATATGAGTAGCTTACATCCTAGAGAGTATAAACGGGAGGTTGTAAACCCGACACTTCTTTTTTTTACAAACTCTTCTCCAGTCAAGATTTTAAAGGACTTTTTAAACGCTTTACACAATAAATATTTGCATATTTTATATAAAAATTTTAGATTCGTGATGATATATTAGGGATGATATTTCAAAAAAGGTGTTTTGTAATATTACAAAGACAATGATAATTGTTTTTAAATATATTATCATTTATCTCTTATAATTACGCCGTAAGGCGTTCCCCTCTGAAATCAACTCCCCCAGCTGCCTCCCTGTCCTAATCCTAACCGTCAGATCTATTGTTAGACGATTAAACAATGTTCTGCCGTTCAATTTTTAAAAACCTTTTAATGTAAGATTATTTAATGAAAATTAATTAATCAGCCGCCTGTTACCCTAACCAACTCGTCCGCACGGGATATCAAGCGTTCGCTGCAGAGGAGGGTATTATTTGCTGTAGGAGGGAATTCTCGTCCGCGCGGGATATGAAGCGTTCGCTGCAGAGGAGGGTATTATTTGCTGTAGGAGGGAATTCTTTGCTTCAGACCGGAAACTGTACAGTTTGGGGTTACCCTACTTCTTTTTTGTTGTTTTATTCATTTTTTATTGTTTACGTATTGACCTCTCATCGAACCTGGTTTGGCCAGACTACTGGGTGCAGAGTAGAAGGCTTCTGCTTTTTGGAGATTGCTCAAAGGTAAATGGAATCTGTCCATCTTTTATTTTGAACCGAATTTAATTGGATTTTCTTTGTTTTTTTTGTAGATTGACTTCATACCGGGTATATATTTGTATGTATAGTTTCTGAGAATAAAATCTTGGGATTTTGCCTCATCATACTATGTAGCAAGTTGCAAGTTTAGCTCTGAATATGGAGAAGTTGACAAGCGCCAGAAATGGCCTGTTTTCAGTCTTATGCTTTATGCTCTGCTTCCGGCATTTAGAGGAAATGTGATCTACTTAGCTCTGTTTATTACTGTAGAAATTTGAACGGATGATTGATGTGCTCTACTATGGCAAGGATTTTGATTTTGTTTTGGTCTATGAGTGAGTTAAAAAAAAAGTGGACTAGCAGAGTAACAGAAAAGTGCATAGCCGTCCCAATCCAGTAGTTTGCTACACCGCTGAGAGCGAGTAATAACAATAAATATCAGACAAATACATAGTCAAGATTGTCCATGAATGTCAGCTAAACAAACACTGACAGCTAAAACAAGAGCTGTAAACAAAGCCAAAAGAGATAAAATACATATATGTCGATCGATGTGTAAACAGTCGCAATTTGCATTTGGTGCAGGGATTGCATCCTGAAAGGACTGAAACTATTCATATGATTGGTGGTTAATCTGTTCAATTATAGCTCAAAGATTACAGGGGCTATATATACAGGCCGCGTGGCTCATTGATTTGTAAGGAAGGGTATTGAAAGTGGTGGAAGAGATACAGAGAGTCTGATCTTCACAGAAAGAGATATTTGCACAGGTCCGCACTGCAAATTAAATACGAGTAAGTGCTTCAAACCTTGAAAGTTTTATGTATGTTAGGGTTCATGTGGGCTTCTAAGCTTTTAGTGGATCTTAAAGATTTAATTTCCCAATGGTTGGGTGCCCAAATGCTTTGTATTGAAGAATTATGAAGATATCCAGAGTTTGAATTAGTTTGGGCTGTGGAGAGGGCTGTTGGGCTTATCGGCGTTTGGGCAATTCGAGGGCCGGCATAGTTGTCTGTTATAAAGTGTATGTGAGAATATCTGGGCAGTTTCCACTGGTTCTGCATATGCCTGTTGTGGGTATTTTTGATATCTTAGTTTCTGTAGAGGGTATTTTTTGGTTTGGGGATTTGTATATTCCTGCATATTTTAGGGGTAACTTCATTGAGAGCCGTAATGAAGTGGGTAATTTGAATATAAAGGCCTTGTGGATGTATCTTTAGTTGGGTTGTCTAGAAATCTGAAGCCAAAGATCTTTCAAGGCTTCGGGTTATTCTGGCAGGGAAATGTAAAGTATTGGGTGGTCTATTGATAGGATTAACATTTCTAGGCCTCGAAAGTGGTTCGATTTCTTGGTCCCCTCGATTTTACTTGAAGATCTTTGAAGTTTTTTATTGTTGTCTGTTTTGGTGGAGCAATAACAGAGATTGCCAGATCCATCTATTTCAGTGTTTTTCTGAGACAATTTTTACATAAAATTTAGAGATTTGATGTTTCAGTTCTTAACCTCGTCAATTTATGCCATTGGGTATAGAGGGATGCCATATTTTTCTGTTCATACACTTTGCCGACTTTAGATTGTTTTGTCGTTTATTTTTTTAGATTAAGGGGTTTTGTTTGGAGAAAAGAGTAGAGTTTTAGCTGGAATAAGGGTAGTTTACTTTGCTTTGTTAGGGGGCTATTGTGCAGAACCATGGGAACTGCCATCTTACCTGCCCAGGATTATTTGGCCTCTTATAAAGCAAACAAGAATAGGCATTCAACTGGGAAGGCTTACCATCGTGTCAATTCTCTACGATCAGAGAACAACACTGTACACAGCCATAGAATTTCGGGGAGCAGCCCTGATATTGATAGAATGAAAACAGATCCCAAGTGGTTGCAAAATTATGTGGCTTCCAATGCGGTTAATTCTGGAAAGTGTTGCAGGTTATGGCCTTCTCCGAGTTACCGAGCCGGTGTAGACTCGGAGAATATTTCTTTTCTGAAGCAGCCGCATAGCACAACTCCAAAGTTCGATGTAGATGGAGCTTTGCTTGGAGATTCTTTTTCTATTTTCTATGGTCAATGCCCATTTTATTCTTATTCTTCCACAAATTCATCAGGCCAGAGGTTTGGCTATTCTCTGCAACAGTCGGTTTCGACAAGGCAGTATTTTCATGATCCAAAGCTTACAACGGGAAATATTGTTCATACTGAAGCAAAAGGGAGGAGAGGTGGCCAACAGAACAAGAACCTTGTCACGGAGAAGATCACAATATTGAAACGTGGGGAAACAATAAAGAATGCTGTGGGGAAGGATCCCCACAAAAAGAGCCAGGCCAGACAAAAAACTGGTCATTCAAGCGACAGGGTTATTGTAAATAATGTAGAATATAGGTTGTCTAGCCTGAAGCGAAACAAATCCGGCTGGGCATCTAAAACAGTTGCAAAGGTCTGTGGCGATGAGAGCAAAACAAATCAAGCCGCCAGGCGAACAGGTTGTGAGGATGTCAACCTCACTGAATTGATAGATGATTTAATAATATCAACAGATCCTCTAGGGCCAGACCCAAGTGTTCTTCCAAAGGAAGGATCCGGAATCTTGCAGTCTGTCTCTTCAGGGGTGAAAGCATCCGAGGCGATAGGGAATGAGTCGCCAAAGATGTTGAAAGAGTTCCAATATGTATCTTCTTTTGATGGTGTGGATGACACAAAAGTTGGAAATCCCTCTAGCAGTGACTTTGCTTCTCCTGTTTTTGAGTCGGAGAAATGGGCTGGTCCTGCATATTCCAACAGTCCACCTCCAAGTAGCTTACCATTTCCCAAGTTCTATATGCAGCAGATGAGATCTATCGCAATGGATCTTATTGATGCCAATCATTGTTCCAAGAGCGTTGAATACATGGAATCTTCTCCAGTGTCACCTTCTGAAGAGAAGGTACATTCAGCTTTACCCGTTGCTCCAGAGAAATCCCAGTCCACCTTTGCTGCTGTCCGATCTTGTTCTAATTCTCTTCAGTTTGGAGTTGATACCTCTGCAACAAAAGATATGAGACGCTTGTTGGGTCTGGACTAACTAACTACTCTGATAATATGGTATACTAGGTGTATGTTCATACAGAAGCATTTTGATGGTATTTATTTCTTTTCATGTTGGAGGGTATAGTAGGATATTGATGCTGCGGGAAAGTTGCACAACGACTTAAACCTTCCATTTTTTTGACGGGAGAGTTTGGCCCAATCAGGATCAAATTGGGATATAAGGACTTGTGTATCCTGCTACTGTAATATAAGATGTAGTGTAGTTTGTAGTTTGTATATAGTTAAGCTAAATAAGTCTGGTCGACCGACCATGGTACAGTAGTGTATGGAAGGATTTAGATGTTTTCGGAGAATTTCTTTACAGTATAGTTGTTTGCTTGATGATGGGTATGTAATAGACAGAGCATGAAGAATGGGATTTTACTTGAAGCATTCTTCCCAGACTGGTAGAGCATGGGGAATGCCTTGGATGGCTTTTAAAAAAAGTTGTGCAGATTGGCTGGTCTATTTTGTTACATGGATGCAGATGTCACTGCTTTCCAGAGTATGTGGCTGAAGGCGGATTATGCTGGACATGATATGCTCTGTGGATGCTGTAACTGGGTTGATAAAATTACTCAACAATGAGTTGCAAAGAGTCGCAAAGTTGCAATGAGTCTCTGGCAGTCTTATGTTCTTTTGATGTTGTAACTGGGTTTAATAAAATTACTCAACAATAAGTTGCAAAGTTGTAATGAGTCGCAAAGTTGCAATGAACAATAGTTGGGGCATTATGCTTTATGAAATCTGCTTAATTGACTAGCAAAAGTGAACAAAATGACCAGGGAAACTCAAAAGATTGAAGGAAGATTGTCTATAGGTCTTTCTGGAATATTTTCAAAAAATGCAGCGGGAATATTGCTTCTGGTAGATTTGCAACCTAGACCCAGAGAACATAAGAAATGAAACATCCATAATGTATTCTACCTTGCTTGTTCGCGATCAAGTTTTGTGGATGAATCATGGAGATTTGCACAACTCAACAGCACTGAACGGCTTTACTGGCTTTTCTGTATGAATGTAGTTTTAAGCTAGTGAATAGCCTATATTTTGTGGTTTGACAAGTAAACCGAAGTTGTTGAGCATTGTGATCCTTTTTTTAGTGGTAAAATAATTTTGCTGGATTAAATTTGCCAGTTCATGAATTTATTGTCAGGCACTTCCACCGCTTATCGTAGTTGCACTGTTTGGTGTGATAAACTGGTTTGTTGCCAGATTTTATGTTACTAACAGTGGATTTTATGTTACTACTGTGTATTTTGCAAATGAACTTAGCTTTGTTATACAGCATAAAAATGTATCATTCAAGCTGAAATTAGAAGCAGTGAAGGGGCGAATATTACTTGTGTACCAGCTGTCTTTAATTTCTGCCTGAGAATATTTGGATTTGTTATTTGGCATGCAACGATTCTGGATGTTTCTGGATTTCAATATGAGATGTTGAAATGATTAGGTTGGATGTCAATATGAGATGTTGAAATGATTAGGTTTGGTTTGAGTTCGAAGTTTTTATGAGGCTGACCCGATTCAGGTTTGTCTATATACATAGAATTATGAGATGTTGAAATGATGAGGTTCGGTTTGAGTTCTAAGTTTTTGATGATTTTGATGAGGCTTGTCTATATACATAGAATTATGAGATGTTGAAATGATTAGGTTCGGTTTGAGTTCGAAGTTTTTGATGAGGCTGACCCGATTCTGGTTGGTCCTAATTCTGGTTGGTCTATATACATACATTAACTGTAAAATGAAATAATGAAATTCAGGTTTGTCTATACACATTGAATTATAAGATGTTGAAATGATTAGGTTCAGTGTGCCATTGGGTATTAAGCATGGTAGTGCAGAAGATAAGTTGATGGTTTACAGAAGTTGAGTATTTCTATTATGTGTCTTCTTTGGACATAATTTTAATGGGCTTCCTTCCTCGGATTTCTAGCAGTTATGGCACCCAAATCCCATTGGTGGGAAATGGGATTTCTTACTACACACTGCTTGCAGTTTTCATCGAATGAAGTAGCTACCTTCTGGGTGGGTCGATGCTAGCCTCATATGCTGAAAATTGTTAAGATGTTGAAATGATTAGGTTTGGTTTGAGTTCGAAGTTTTCGATGATAAGTAAAAATAGGTCTTGCAAAATTTCAATCCTTATAGCAAAATTTACCTAAATATTTCGGTAGGATTGCCAAATCCTATTTCAAGCTATGACACAATTGACTAGAGAATAAGATTTGGTGAACATGCTCTTCTTGGAGGCCTTGGAGGTTTTTTCCAACTGGATTTCAGGTTACTGTTTACATTCCCATCATTTTCCTTCTCCGAACATCCAGAAAGGGTATCCATGCCTCTTGCAAGACCCATATCTTCAGACCGGTTTGTAACCGCAGTAACAGTGGACTCCTTCACTGTATTGTGATGAGATGAAAAAACAACTTAGCATTTGTCTCCTCGACAACCCCACATTGAAGTATATTCTTCCTTGCCTTGTCATCTTTGATGCATTAACTACTAATGTTAAGCTTAACCTATACCTTATTTTTCCAAAAAACGTTTTGATCAATGCTAGGAATGGTGGAGCCTCTGCTTCAGTGACTGTAATATCACTTTCTAAATCATACTAATTTGCCCTTCCTGATTTTAAGACAAGCCCATATATATCTAAATACGCAATGAGTATATTAGCATTCTTTTGAACAGTAGCACTCAAACTCAAGGGCATAATGCACGCTTGTTTTAATTGCATGCAGCTCCCCAGCCCATCCATTTGCATCACAATAGTGAGCCTAAAGGGTACCCAAAACTTCTTAAACTAAAGCAAAACTGCCATTCCTATCAATTGACAACAACATAATCTCCAAATTCAGCAAAGGGGCATGAAACTTCCCACTAGATGACAATCTTGAATGAAACCCAATGCCCAAAAGAACATGCAAAACTCATGTGGGGACCTAAATTCCCTACTGCAGGTTGGTACCCAAATGTCAAATTGTTCTTGAGAATTAGCCTGAGATAGCCATTCTCATTACACTTTCTTTAATTAATAGGCTTTGCTGAAACCATTCCTGTACCTACTCAACAATTTTGAGCTTGATTAGCACAATAACTTCAACAAGATTTGAATGCTGAAAACCAACATCTGTTAACTATACACAATTCAAGGGTTCCCTAAGCTTGGCTAGTGGAATGGAACAAATTTCTGCAACGTGGATAGTGTTCTGGCTTTCCTAATATATAACAATCGCTAAGCATAATCATCTGACGTTTTGCAGTGTTTAAGCATGTTTTTTTGACTTATTTCCAGGAATTTTTCTATGACAAATCTGTCCCATCACTAACTCTGGCCTCTGGACTCTAGAGTTTTGGTGTTTGGAATTGATTTATAGTATTCATGCCCATGTTTGTGTTTGTCCGTTCCATAACTCGCTCAGCTTGGCAGGCCCACATGTTCTGTATGCCAAAAAAAATATGTTTGGCATTAATGTTGTGAGATTGATGGCTCATCCGGTGTCAATTATATTAATTAAAAGAGTAGTCCAACAGAGGTAGAAATTTCAATGCTTTCTTTCAGGTGGTTTGGAAGCACATGAGGATATGTTCATGGTGTCAGGGTATATCAGTTGTTGCCACTATCCACATTTTTTACAAATCCTTGTACTATTTTGTATATAAATATCCCTATATTGACTGCTAAGCAGAGCACTGCTCATTGAAGTTTTTTTTCAAGCTTTTGTCTGGATTATTCAAAGTGTCAAAATTAACTTCACAAGCTGATTGATTTTTACTACAAAGGAAATATGAGTTTCATCATTTCTTCATATTTATTTTTGCAGCTAATGTGGAGGAAAAATATTGACTTTCTGGCAAATGTTGGACACAGACATCACTTCTAATGGAATCTACAATGCCAGAAAGTTCATGACCATTTTCACATGTTCTCACACTAATAGGCAGTCCGGAAAATCTCCAGCCACCATTGTTGTCACCTTGATCTCATCCTCTACAAATTAAGAATCTAGTGTATGGTATAGATTGGTAATTTGTCATTTCCAAATTAAGCCCCATTTGGTCGGTACTTATAGTTTGTTAAGCAGTCATAGTTTTATAATTATAATGGCGTTCAAAGTGGTGAAGTCTCTTGCAAGTTTTCTGTTGCTGTTGAATTTCTACATGTTTCTTGTTGTGGGTGCTATTGCTAGATGGGCTCTCAATGACATCCTTTGCCACACATACTGGTACTTACTAATTTCTTAGTAAATATACATATTGTTTTTCTGGTACTGCTTTGATAGCTGCGATTGTAAGGGTTGCTTCATGCCTTTCATGACTCCATCATTTCCGGATTTTGCGTGCCCTTGGCTTCCAGTGCTAAACGACGGATCCAAATGCACTTGGTATGGATTAAGATGTGTTAGAATCAAAATAAAATTTTTGTGGTACCCTTTTCGAGATGGGTTGAGATTTCGATCCTGGGATAGTTTCATCATCTACCCAGGATTTTTAATAGGTACATCACGCATTTTATAGAAAAATGATACTTACAGAACTCATTGTGTATGTGTGTATGCACTTCATATATATATAAAGAGAGAGACTGAACGCCCAATTAAATTAATTTATAAAAAAACTAGGTAGGTGCTCTAAAATTGAAATCTTTGCCAGTTGTTTAGTTTGCTTCTTTTTTATTCACTATGTTAGTTGATTTCTCTTGATTCCCTCGATGCGACAAGTATTTTGATGCTTTTGAATTCCGTTAGCCCAACAAACACTACCAAGTGTATTGTTCTGGACATGATGAACCTAACCTAGATCGATTGATCCAAAAGGACAAGAATTTCACCAGCAGAGTGAAAGAGCTTCGGCGGAAATCACATGAGGAAAGACCTTCGTCGACGCGTTTCGAACCAACCACTGTGGTTCATCGTCCTGACGATGAACCACAGTGGTTGGTTCGAAACGCGTCGATGAAGGTCTTTCCTCATGTGATTTCCGCCGAAGTTCTGCTTTCAACAACTATTATGGATCACAGAAGCCTCAATTCAATAAGAGTGAAAGAGATCATACACCAGGTAGTTGTTCAAGTTCCCACTTAGGAGTAGCTATAGATATAGACAAATCATGTAGTCTACATTTTCTGAATTCACGAAGAGCTGAACAACCCTTCTATTGTTGTTGGTTTTCTAGCATTTAGTTTCAAGGGTAAATTTTTGTTTCTGTGTCGGGTGTTATTGCTATCTTTCTTGCACTGTATTTTTGGTTTGACACACAGTAGCATTGAGATATTAAAGCACGTATCAATTTTCTTGAATTCACAGTTTACTTAGTTCTGCATTTTAATGGTGTGCTAATCAATTTCATTTCTTGTGATCCTTCATTTTTGCAAATCAGTAAATATTTTGGGAAATCTCGATAGTAATTCATTGGTATTAATTCACTTCCTTTGCAAATTTGATGCCATAGGTCATAAGGGCATGCTATTGTTTTACCCTCAACTTACTCCTTGTAAAGTTTCATTTCATCCTTCTTCAATTAAAATTGTGCAAGGTTGTTACAAAAGTCTATAGGAGCACACATTGCCGCTCTTATTTTTTTAACTGGGAAGAGTATTTGTATTATATAATTCGGTGTCTGGCTCACTGCAATTACATTAGGCAATTTCATAGATGTCTCTTCAAAATTTTCAGTGTCCCTCTCATAAAAAATATTTCATACCTTACCTGAAGAGGGTGATTATGGCTTACAAAAACAATGAATTTGTTTGTAAAGACTTTACAGAATTGCCCTGACAATTTATTATATTTTGTTTACTATTTTTTATATTCAATGATCTTCTATATCTCACTATTCTTTTCGAATTTATACCTTACGGCGTTTTCTTTGCAACATTTGGTGCAAATGCTAGTTCTAATGTGTTATATTGTTTTATATATTATAGATATTCTATTAAATAAATTATTTTATTCATTATTGAGTATACTATTACATGATATTTTCATTATATCGTATATTTTTAATATTTAGAATTCGAAAACTATTAGGATATAATAACATTTTCATTATATTGTATATTTTTAATATTTAGAATTCGAAAACTATTAGGATATATTGTTATTAGTATTGGCTTATTGTGTATATAAATATTTTAATATTATTTAAAAAAAAATTAACTAAGTAATAATTATAATATAAAATTAAATATATCATAAAACTATATTCATTTATTTTACAAAATAGTCTTATAAGTGATGATATATTTGTTTATTGGATTTGTGAACTTTATTTAATATAATGATATATTGCTTTTTTTTAACATTATTTGAGTATAATAGTAGATATTATGAAAGATTTGATGTGGGAAAGGGAGTGAGGGAGGGAAATGGTCCAGGGAGGAGATGAAGGGTAGAAAGGTGGATGGTAGGTAGTGGGAGTGTAAGAGGGAGGGATGGAGTGGGTCGGGTAAAGGGAAATTAACGAAGGAGGCAATGGGGGAGAGGGAAAGGGAGAGGGAAGGGGAGAAAGGAGAGATAAAGGGGAGGGAGTGGGGAAGAGAGAAAGGGAGAGGGAGAGGGAAGGGGACAAAGGGGAGAGACAATGGGGAGGGAGTGGGGAAGAGAGTGAGAGGAAGGAAGGTGGGGTGATATGTGTAGAGGAGGAGGAGGAGGAGGAGGATGCAACGGTGAAGAGACGCGGGTGGCAGGGGAGGAGGCTACATGGTTGCAGACGGAGGCAAAGAAGGTGCAAAAGGTGGAGGAAAAGTGGGAGGAGGCAAAGCAGGAGACGCGTGAGGTGGCGGCAGAGGAGGGGGAGGACAGGGAGGGTGGTGGAGGTGGCGATAGGGGAGGAGCAGGAGTAGGAGGAAGGGGAGGAGATGATGAAGGAGGCAATGCGAAAAGAGGAGGAGGGGGAGGGAGAGGTAGAGGCGGGGGTCGAGCGGAGGGGCAGGAGGAGGTGGACAAGGGGGTGAAGGCAGAGGTGGAGGAGGAGGAAGAGGAGGAGGGGGAGGAGGAGGAAGAGGAGGAGGGGGAGGAGGAGGAGGAGGAGATTGAGGTGGAGGAGGACTGGGGGAGGAGGGAGGGAGTGAGGCACAGGAGGAGGAAGAGAAGGAGGAGGCACGGGCAGGAGGGAGGCAGAGGAGGAGGACAAGGAGGAGGAGGTAGGGAGGAGGTAGAGGCAGAGGAGGGGGAGGGGGCAAGGAGGAGGAGGAGGAGGAGGAGGAGGAGGAGGGGGGGGTGAGGTAGAGGCAAAGGAGGAGGACAAGGAGGAGGAGGTATGGAGGAGGTAGAGGAAGAGGAGGGGGAGGGGGAAAGGAGGAGGAGGAGGAGGAGGAGGAGGGGGAGGTAGAGGTAGAGGAGGCAAAAGAGGAGCGGGAGGCTCGGGAAGGAGGAGATGTCGGGAGGTGGGTGGGAGTAGGAGGAGGGGGAGGAGGAGGAGGTGGGGGTAGAGGCAGAGGAGGAGGAGGAAGGGGAGGAGGCATACAAGGAGGAGGTAGACAAGGAGGAGGTAGACAAGGAGGAGGAGAAGTAGGCAGTGGGGGGAGGCAAAGGAGGAGGAGGAGGAGGAGGAGAGGGGGCATGTGGCATAGGAGGAGGAGGAGGAGGAGGAGGAGGAAGGGGTGAAGGTGGAGGGGAGGCAGAGGGGCTAAGCAGAGGAGGAGGAGGAGGGAGCAGAGGCAGAGGAGGAAGAGGAGTAGGAGGAGGCAGGCAAGGAGGAGGCAGGCAAGGAGGAGGAGAAGGAGGTAGAGGGGGGGACGTAGAGGAGGAGGGGGGGGCGGGGGGGCGAAGCGGAGGAGGAGGCAGCAGTGGAGGCGGAGGGGAGGAGGAGGAGGAGTGGGGGAGGTCGAGGAGGAGGAGGAGGAGGGGGTGTAGGCAGAGGCAGAGGAGAGGTGCAGGAGGAGGATGTCGAGGAGGAGGAGGAGGATGAGGAGGGGGAGGGGGAGGAGGAGGAGGCAGAGGAGGAGGGGGAGAGGAGGAGGAGGAGGTTGTGGAGGCAGAGGTGGAGGAGGTGGTGAGGAGAAGGATGTTGAGGGAGAGCAGCGGGGGAGGAGGAGGAGGGGTCGGAAGTGTAGGCGGAGGAGGAGGAGGAGGAGGAGGGGAAGAGGAGGACGTCATGGAAGGGGGAGGAGAAGGAGGAGAGGGAGCTGTAGGAGGAGGAGGAGGAGGAAGAGGGGCCAAAGGTAGAAGTAGATGCGAAAGAGGAGGAGGGGGGTGGAGGAGGAGGAGGTGGTGGGGGGAGGTAGATGCAGAGGATGAGGATGAGGAACTGGAGGAGGAGGAGAAGGAGAGGAGGAGGAGGAGGAGGGGGGAAGGTAGAGGCAGAGGAGGGGGGAAGGTAGAGGCAGAGAAGGAGGACGGGGGGAGGGGAGGAGGAGGGGGATGGTGAGGAGGAGGAGGGGTGGGAAGAGGACGAGCAGGCAGAGGACGAGGTGGAGGAGGAGTAGGAGTAGGAGAAGGAGGGGGCGAGGGGAAGGTGGAGGAAGAGGAAAAGGAGGAGGAGGAGGAGGAGGGGAGGGGAGGAGGAGGACGACGGAAGCAAAGGGGGGTAAGGAGGAGTGGGCGAGGAGGAGGAGTGGTTGGAGGTGGAGTCGTAGGAGGGGGGAGGACACAGGTAAGCAGAGGAGGAGGAGGAGGAGGGGGCAGAGGCGGAGGAGGATGAGGAGGAGTAGAAGGAGGAGAGAGGGAGGTGGAGGAGGAGGAGGAGAAGAAGGCACAAAGGGGAAGGTGGATGAGGAGGAGGAGGAGGAGGAGGGGAGGAGGAGGAGGATGGGGGGAGGTGGAGGAGGAGTAGGAGGAGAAGGAGGCACAAGGTGAGAGGTGGATGAGGAGGAGGAGGAGGAGGAGGCATCGGGGAGGAGGTGGAGGAGGAGGAGGGAATGGGAGGGGAGGAGGAGGAGGGGGTGGTGCCAGAGGCAGATGAAGGAGGTGAAGGAGGGCAAGGAGGAGGGGGCGAGGAGGAGGAGTGGTTGGAGGTGGAGTCGTAGGAGGGGGGAGGACATGGGTAAGCAGAGGAGGAGGAGGAGGAGGAGGAGGAGGGGGCGAAGGCAGAGGAGGATGAGGAGGAGTAGAAGGAGGAGAGGGGAAGGTGGAGGAGGAGGAGGAGAAGAAGGAACAAAGGGGAGGTGGATGAGGAGGAGGATGAGGGGGGGAGGTGGAGGACGAGGACAAGGAGAAGGAGGCACCAGGCGAGAGGCAGAGGAGGCAGAGGAGGAGGAGGAGGAGGAGGAGGAGGGGTGGTAGAGGTGAAGGAGGAGGAGGAGGAGGAGGCATATGGGGAGGAGGGGTAGAGGAAGCAGATGGGGAGGAGGGGGAGAGGACAAGGATGAGGAGCATGGGTGGTGGGGGAGTAGGAGGAGGGGAAGGAGGAGGAGGAAGGTGGGGAAGGGGAGGTAGGACAAGGAGGGTGGGCAGGAGGATGAGGAGGGCGAGGAGGTAGAGGAGGAGGTGGAGGAGGAGGAGGAGGGGTGGAGGGGGACGCATAGGCAGAGGATGAGGAGGAAGAGGTGGAAGGAGGTGGAGGGGGTGGTGGCGGAGGTGGAGGTAGAGGAGGGTGGGAGGAGGATGAGTGGTTGGAGGTGGAGGGTTAGGAGGAGGAGGAGGAGGAGGAGGAAGAAGGGGGGGGAGGAGGAGGATGGGGGGGGGGGCGAGGTGGAGAAGGAGGAGGAGGAGGCGAAGGAGGGGCGAAGATCGAGAAACACCAACAGTTGGTTTTACACTCCCATTATATATTTACACTAGATTTAATTTTTGTGTCAGGCCCATTGACATTCTTTTTAGAGTCATAATTTATTGATGTCTTTTCCAACATGCATACAATGTGGGTTACTACATTTGTTCATTTCGTCCACCACTTTTGACCCTAGTTCCTTCTAGACTGGAATATAATTTTTGCCTCTTATCTACTTTAGTTATAATTATTAAGATCTCTATTTCCTCAAAGAACTTGTATGTTCTAAAATATGCATGTTCAATTAATTACACATATTTCTATTGAATATATGAATAATAACCTGGTAAGATTTAGTTCTCTACAATAGTGTATATTTGGAACATTTTTTTACTAAGGGTAACTTACAAGACTCATCCAAAACCATATCAAAAATAAATTCCATCATTACATGCAGATGCACCAATCATCACAATAATAAAATTACATAGTCTGGTACTTCATACTAGGACCTGTCTTCCATGAGTAAAATTTTTCGAATTTGTTTTAGGATGGAACCCACTTAATTAACCATAAATTTATTTATGTCCATCTATATACTTTTATTTGAAATATTTCTTGGTGTTGACCATGATCTATGGAAATTGTACTTGTGATTTTATCTTTTCTGTTTTCCATTTACCTCATAAGAGTTCAACATTTCTTCCCTTAAGATATCTTATAAGTATCATCTACATTCTAGTTAAGGTATGTCCTTGCATAGCAATCATGCGACTCATAATTTTAATTTTAATATGTGTAAAGTAATATGGTGATAGTATGGCAGAAGAGACCTATTGGTACAAAATTAAACATAGTATTCATCTTTCTTTATTCCCCATTACTCTTTTCAACACTTCCATGTCTATTTATCTCGCATGATGACCACATCCCTAGAATTTTTCATCGAAATTTTTAATCCAATAATCATACACTACAATTTGTTCATTTATCAAATTCGAATATGAACAAGGTCTATCATTTAAAGTATTTTAAATCATTTTTACCTGATGGCTCATGGTATAGAGTCCTTGTGCCATCCTAAGAGAATTTAACGATAAGTTAAGTTTTGGGGAACATATAATGAAATAAAAATTTTACCTTCTACATAATTTACAACACTTAATAATTAGGAAAAATAGAAGAGTGACCAATTTTCCATTTATACTTATGGAAATTAATTAACACATGAATTGTTGTTATTTCATGTATTACTCTTAACTCTACGACAAAATGTAGCCACACCGGATAGTGTATAAAGTCAACAACATTGACAAAATTTACTAGATGCATCCTATCTCCTAGCTCATTGAAGGATATCATTCCGCAGATGCACATGATCAAACATTATGAACATTCCATTGTGAATGGAGAAAATTTCATGTCTCTGAATACACTGGATTGTATTGCTAATCTGACCAAAACATTTCGCTATTTTTTTCTCATTGGGTGTTCAGATGATTAAGTTAATTTTTAATTTACTTAGACTAACATCCTTCCTCAATTCATTATTTAAATTGGGTGGACAATATCTTTCACAATTCAACAAATTAAAAAAAATCCTCAACAGAACAAATTTCCCAATCCCCCAAACCGAGTACGATAATTTTAACCTAATTACAAATGGATTTCAGTCAACCTCCTTCCTCAATTAACATTATAAAACCCTCAATCCTCTTCACCAAAACCTAGTACAATAATTTTGAAGCAAAGTTTAAAAGAGGGATGGAAGGCTAGCATATGTGGTGATTATGTAATTGTAGATCCTTTTTCTATCTCCCATATGATGCATTCGAATAGCTTTAGCAAAAAAAACATTGGTCACCCCTCTCAAATTACTCCATAAATTGCCATTGTTTCTGGTTGTGACTAAGAATGAAGAGAATAGTTATGAAATCAAGGAGAATAGTTCCCAAAGGATCCCATATGAATTTGTCTTCTTCATACCTTAAGGTGGGAGCTGCTCCATGTAGCAATTCTTTCATTTTGACTTGAGCATCGAGAAGATGTGCAGGGGAATTGGAAAAATTCCATCCCATCCATCACCCATTGCGTCTACTCCAACTGGAGATTTGGTTTAAGCCGTGTATTCCTTGATCCTTGTGATACTGCTGGAAGGCGAGGAAAATGTGATCAACAGAGAGGGCCTTTTTCCCCATAATCTTGTCATGCCAAATGTTAATGTTACTACCTCCACGAGGCACTTTGGATGTGTTGTCTTGAGGAAAGGGAATGGCATTTTTGCAGAGTTTCCATATGCGCAAATAGGGTCTATTGGGGGTGTCATGATCCAATAGATTTTGTCTAGCTGTGTTCAATTTTTTTTTCTGGAACCAGCATCCACCATGATTGTGAACCAGAGATCAAACACCAAACAATATTTGTAGCCAAGGATGCATTTAGCAACTTGGGTATGTGGATAGCAAGTCCACCACTTTCATGTTTGGTGGTAAGTTGCCTCCATTTGATAAGACTAAACTTATTCTTATCTGACTTCCCTCCTTGCCATATAAATCATCTCAGAATCTTTTTTAATTTGTTGTGGATGCTAATAGGGGGCTGGATCAAGGAGAAATTATAGAGGGGAGAGCAGATAAAACTTCCTTTAATAGTATGACCCTTCCATCTAGGTTTAGCCAAGTTGTTCCCCATTGTTGTATCTTTTTCTTCATTTTATTAGTTATGTTATTCTAGACCTGTGTCTTAAGGGGCCCAATGCAAACCGACATCCCTAAGTAATTGAACTGGCTCCAATTGAGCTGGAGGAGACTCCAAAGGTTTGCACTATATTGTGTATTGTGTTTGCTGTCACATTCCACCCATATATGGAGCTTTTTAGATGGTTAATCTGCCCACCAGAGTACTGCATGAATTTCTCAAAGAGATTTTTGAATCTTCTTTCTATTATAATGAGGCTGCTCTCATTAACAGGGTGTCATCTGCGATTATGATCTAGAGCTATACTGAAATATTCTTCCATGAGGATAAAGAGAAAGGCTAATAAGGGGCAGCCTTATCTTAGGCCTCTCGTGGATTGAAAAAAGGTAGAGGGCCTACCATTGATTAAAGGAGAGATCCAAGGTTTGGAGATGCAATTTTGGATGAGTAAAATGAAGTCTTCACTAAATCCCATTTTTCTTAAGACAACGAACAAGAGGGAATGCTTTACTCCATCAAAGGCATTTGCTAGATCAAGTTTTAAGACAAAAGCTTTCTCACCACTGCTAACACTAGAGTGAATGTCTTCCTGTACCAGAAGAATAGAGTTAGTTATCTGTCGATTTGCTAGGAAACCCCCTTGATTTTTTGATATGAGGGAGGGAAGATATGCTTTGATGCATGAAGCAAGGATTTTCAAAATAATTTTGTATGAGTAATTTCAAAACGAGATGGGCTTAAATGTAGAAAAGGATAGGGGTCGGGTCTCTTTGGGGAGAAGGGCTAGGAAGGTTGAGTTTGTCCAGCCTCCTATATTCCTTTTCTGATGCACCCAATGTATCATCTTCATTAGATCTCGATAAATAACCTCCAAAAATATGAGATAGAAACTGATGGAGAAGCCATCCAGGCTAGGAGCCTTATCTGGATGAAGAGTCCAAACTACCTTAATGATTTCTCCCTCCTCAATGTCTTTAATTAGAGGACAATTAATTTCCTCTGTTATCATTTTTGCAGTGTGTAGGAGAAGATCATCTTAATCTTCCTCCTCAGTGTTCTCCGATAAGTTATTTTTGAAATGTTGTCAAGCAACATCTTTTATCTCTGCTCGGCCTGTGCATGATCCCTGCTTCATCTTGAATTTAAATGATGGCATCCTTAAATGTTCTCAATGTTGCCTGTTTATGAAAATAGGAGGTGTTTTTGTCCCCTGCGTGTAACCAGAGATTTATGGATTTTATCCACCAATTCTCTTCATCCTTTCTATTATTGTTGTAATTCTCCCTATAGATTCCTTTCTCCTTGTCGTGCTTTTGCCTGTCCATTCCATGGTCTTCTATATCCTTTTGGATCTCAACCAGTTCTCTTTTTAGTTCTTTTTTGTTGTGCTCTGGCTCCTTATATGAGTTTTTGACCCATATCTTGAGTGCATTACATGCATTTTTTAGTTTTGTTTACCAAATGTGCATTGGTGAGCCTTCTACAAGCTAGTGCCAAGTGTTTTCCACAATGTTCCTTGCTTCTAGAGAATCGATCCAAAGTGTGTTGAATCGAAAGTGCAGAGGTCCCAGATTTGGATGTGAACAGAGATCTAATGTGTTAGGTTGGTGATCAAAAGCAATACATTCTAAGATGGTGGAGGTGGTTGTTGAGTGAAGGGATGTTAACGATACAACCACAATGAAGTGGTCCAGTCTCTCCATTATGTTCCCCGATACAAGTCTTTTGTTGCTCCAAGTAAAACAATAATTATTTGGTGCAATATCCACTAGATCATGCTCATCCATAATATTTTTCAGCGTTTCTCGTGAGGGATCAGTTGTAAAATTGCCTCCCTGTTTTTCTTTCACATGAAGGATCATATTTAGATCACCTCCATTGATGTAGTTCAAATTTTCTTCTTTTTCCATATCCTCCTGAAGAGTGATCCAACACACTTCTTTGTCCCTATAGTGATTTGGCGCATATATTTTCTAGATGATTATTTCTATTCCCTCTCTTACACTATACATTTTGATTTTTACCCAATATTGCATTTTGTGGGCAGCAAGGAGTCTCCATAATATTTGATTCCACATTATTGCCATACCACCCAAGGCTGCCCGGGAATATACACTTACACCTTGATAATTTCTGATTTTGATGATGATGCTATCCATGTCTGTTCCTCCTAATTTTGCTTCTTGAAGAAGTATGATTTCAAGTTTCTCTTGTTTAATGATGTCTTTCAGGGCATTTATTTTTAGGGCTTTCCCAAGTCCCCTACAATTCCATTTGATATCTTTCATCATGGAGGCAACGCAGGTGTAGGACCTATCTTGGTCCCTGCTGCTTTTTGTACTTTTTCTTTGTTAGAGTGCCCTCCAATGAAAGATTCTATCGAATTTTGTGTCCCCATGGCAATGTCCTTCTGTGCTGCCTAATCCCTATGATGTTCGGTGGTTTTTCTACCAGGTCCAAGTTTAGCAGCATTTCTAGTGATTATTCTTGCTGGTGTTGATTCCATGGATGATGAAGGAGGACGAGGAATGGAGGTAGAAGGTTATGAGAAAGGCTCAAAGGAAAGAAGAGAGAAGGTTGGGGCAGGATCCTCTTCAGTTGAAGAAAGAGCATTAAAAGGGTTAGAGGAAAGGGGAGAGGAAGCTTTGGGGGCTGGCTATGTCAGAATGGGCTCATATGAGGAAGGAAGTTTAGGGCCAGGAGAAAGGGGGAGCGTGGGAGAAGAGGATGGGACAGGTTTAATGGATTGATTAAGGTTGTTTTTTTTCTTTTTTGACAGGTTCCCATTGGGGTTCAGGCCCATTATCTTCAGTTTCAATTGATTTTGGGCATCTATTAGGAAAATGACCATATTCATGACATACCTTTCATTTCAAGGGAAGTTTTTCGTAATCCAGCTACCTTATGTGCATCTAGTTGTCCACCTTTAGTTTGATGCCTCAGGGAGTCCTTTCCCTAGATCTACTTCGACATAGATTCTGGCACAGGCTTGCATGTTGTCCTTTGGCTCGCTTCTATCTATAAGCTTTCCCACAACATTTCCTATCACTTTGACAAATTCACCCCCCCAGCAGTGTAGTGGTAGAGTGGTAGATGAGGCATTCGAACCGAAATAGGGTCAACATTTGGAATGCCAAGTTCTGGGCAAAATATGGATTCCATTTATTGACATATAGCCCTCTGGTGTCCATGGAATAAGGCCCATTTCTGAATATTAGGTCTTTGTCTTCCTCTGTCTCAAAATAGAAGCTGAAGTATCCCCTTCCATATAATTTGATAGAGATCTTTCCTATTATTTTATCCATCCAGTTTCTTTCTACCCATTTCTGAATTGGCTTTGGGGATGGCCAGAGTCCCGTGAATTGCTTAATTAATCCTTTTTCTACAAGAGATAAGGCAACCCTTCTCAGCATAGTTCGAGGTAGGGAAACTTCTTGCAATCCCTCAAGTTTCTTGACAAATTTCAAAATTGAGGGTCTTGGCCTGGACGGATTCCAGGTGTCGATAAGAGTTGGGAACTTAGCTTGCAGGTCAGAGGTTGTGGCCACCTCTGGGATAGGTTTCAAAGGTGCCATGCAGACAGGAAAATGGGAGTAGGCGGAGGCTGTATGCAACCATAGATGATCTAGCTCCGTGTTTTCGATTTATTTTTAAATTTTTTTATATGTAATATTTTTATTGTTTTTCTAAATTCTATGTTAAATTTTTATTTTTATTTTTTCTTTTGCTTACAATTCATCTTTTTTTCAATTTTTAATTCTCAAATGTTATCATTTTTTATATAAAATTCATAAAATTTGTTATTTCTCCTATTTTTTTATTAAAATGTTGAATATTTTTTTTTGTTTTAATTTAATGTGGGTTTTTAGTGAAAATATCCTAAAATGCATATTTTTTTAATTATATCTATATGTAAAACGTGTATTTTTTGTCGAGCTTTTAAAATTATTATTATTTGGTGACAATTATTTTTTGTGTATTGAAATATTGATTAACGTTATATAAATATAAAAAGAAAAATAGAATATCAAAATATTCTTTTTTTATTCTTTTTTAAACATTGCAAAAACAATAAATTTTCATTATAAGAAGATAGTGCAAAGGAAAACAAAAACAAAAAAAATCGAAAACCCTTAAAAACTAGATTTCTAAGGATGAAAAACATGAAGAGGAATAAGATAATTTTGAAAAATTGTTAAATACTCGTCATTTAAAAAAAAACACACTTAATCGAAATTCAGTAAAAATGGCCAAAGCGCCATGTTTAAACTAATCAAAAGGACATATACAGGTCCATCTCTATATACCTAGAATTGGGATTTGATTTCACGTCTTTAGTGAGCTAATTGGGATGCTCTGAACAAGAGCAACATCAGCCCTAATTCAATCCAATAATTTACAATGCACCAGACAAAAATACAAAGTTATGAAATGGAATTAGTTCTTACATCAAAGCAGAGATGAACAAAAACAATCACATAAAATATAATTTGATCCATACCATTTTTGAGAGATAATTGATTTATATGAGCCCAAAAAAATTATTAAACAACTCAACTTTCCTGCCCTGTCCTTCTCTTGTTAGCCTCCTCCTCTATCCTACACAACCATGACTGACTCAAACACAACCTTGATCCAGATAGGCCCAAACTCTAACCACACATACATCGAAGCACACAAGAATAACCAAACTCAATATGGACAGAGGAGGAGGAGGATGCTCAAAAAATGATAAGACTTAATATAGGGATTCCCCAGCTCCCTTCAACGGCTACAAGAGTTTTACCATCTCTACTTCCTCTGGGGTTCCATGCTCTCTCTTCAATTGAGAGTTCATGCTTTTTAAAATTTCAATGAAATCCGCGCTTCTTTGAAAATTTCGGTGGATGCTTTTTTTTTCTAGGTTTGACAAATGCTTCTAGTTGTTTGTTTTTTTTGGTGTTTATTTCCATTAATGCTTGTTTTTTTTCCTTTGAAACAAACATCTTTCCAACACACATCTTTCCAACACACATCTTTCCAATAGGGCTTCAATTCATGATTTTACCATTTTTTATTTATTCCATTTCGCTAGTCACATTATTATGGATTTGACATTTATAATTCAGTGTGGATTTAATTTTCGTTTTAAGATTTTGATTTATTTTTAGGATATTTGAAATAGGGCATTCAAAGCACTCGAGAGTTTGTCTAACATATAATATAAGGTCATCTATTTTTAATTTTAGCTAATATTTATATAAATTTTTTGGATATTAATAGCATTTTTTCGTTTTAAATTGCAATGGAATATGTATGTAGTCTAGCATCTTGAAAATTTGCAAAACTGTTTTTAATAAGTTTTAAAGAAGGTAAGTGAAAATATGTGTATCCTAATCTTTATAATGAAGGGAAAGGTCTTTGATCTTGGTGGGAATAAGCGTAGCCATATAAAAAAAATGGCTAGTAAACTTAGATGAACATCAAAACAATTACCTCATGATATATTTCACATTACTAACTAAAACAATCATGAAGACCTCAAAAATCTACCAGGGATGAAAATTACTTATGAAGGTGGAATGAAGATCTCAAAACTATACCTGAGATGAAAATTACTTATCAAGTTGATAGCTCAGAGATTGTCAATAATGCCAAAGCTAAAACTCAAGACAAGGAATTCCTCCAAATCATCAAGGGTTGATGTTCGCTATACATGAACTTGAAGATCATAGAAGTGTAGTTGATTATAATATTTGGAGGAACATACCCTTCTACTTGTCCTTCATCTCCCAAGTAATATGTAGATCTTTGTGAAGTTGTTGACTTGTAAGACCATTATAGTTAATGTTAAGAGAACTGATGTGAATGCTAAAACTCAAGATAAGGAAGGAATTTCTCTATATTATGAAAGGTTGATCTTCGCTCGGATAAGAAACCTTAGGATAGGACTTATAAAGGTTTAGTCTAAAGGAACTCACTCTCCCCCTAGTTCTCTTTCTATGTGGTGGTATGAAAAAATTTCTCAATCACACGAACATGAGTGTTAGAAATTATTGATGATAATAAGGAACATATTTTAGATAAGGATGGAATTCCTCCATATTTAGAGGTTGATCTTTCTTGCGAAGTAAGAAAAACTCCTATAAGTAAGGGAAATATTATCGCCTTAAAAATGGTGCAAAACCTACATTTAATGAGGTTGGCACCATTTTCACAAATAGTATAAGTAATGATGTTAGAGAGAAGAATAACCATCTAATTAATGCATGTGATATAGAAATTGGTCCATATTCTTTCCATTTCCGTTTTCTATTTATTTTAAGAGGTCAATAATTATCACTGCCACTATTCAATTTGGTTTATTGATCCTTTTACTGTTCCATTTAAAATATTTTCTCATATGAATTAGTTATTGTGGTTTGCTTGTGTCTCTACCTATATACTTATTATATGGAGTTGTCTAGTTGTTGTAATAATTTCGAGGATTTTTTTCCTTTTGTGTCTTCCATAAACTTTTTCTATCTATTATTGGAATAGTACTCTTGTCGATTTTACTTATCTAGGAAAGAAACTTCGTAAGTGATTTTAGAAATGTAATTAAATATTGTTTATGAAACCTAATGTAGTTGGATTTGAGATTTAGTGGCATAGGAGGCACTTGGGTGGTGGAAAATTTTTTAACCAATTTGTGTCAACTACAACTCTACATATTTTTATTAAAAAATTAAAGAAAAAAACCATAAAACAGAAAGAAAGTTATAAAACAAACGATGATTATTATAAAAAAAAAATTAATAAAAAAAAATCCTCTTCGGTCCCTTGGGCGGGTTCATTCTGATTCTCATAATTGGATTAAGTCCACCTAGGGGCCTGCAGGCCCATGGCTCTATGTGGGCAGAGTTGCACGCACCTTCGCCCACACAAAGCGATGCCCCGCCAAGCCCCTAGTTAGGGCTCCATCGCAGCTTCGCCAGCCCAGGGTCGTGCCCCCTTTAGTCACTTGCAAGGCTCCATTTGATTCTGAACATCAGATAAGCCCCTCACCCGATTGTCAGAATCAATTTGAGCCTGCCAAGAAACCAAAAAAAGGCTACTTTTTTTTCAAGCTTTTATGTTTTTATATATATTTTTATAGTGAATATATTTTTTATATATAATTCAATTATTTTCACATTTATAACATTTCTTTTTATTATTATTGTTATTATTACTATTATTATTATTATTATTATATATTATATATATATATATATATATATATATATATATATATATATATATTATATATATATATATTTAATTCTTTTATTGTCAAAATTTTTATATTTATATCTTTTTTTTTTCTTTTGTACTTTTTAAATTTATTTTTTCAACGTTAATTTTTTTTTAATGGTTTTTTTATAACTTTTGTATTTTTAATTTTTAATTTTTTTATATGTAAGATTTTTATTTTTTTTAAATTCTATGTTAAATTTTTATTTTTCTTTTTTCTTTTACTTAAAAGACATCTTTTTTTGAGTTTTTAATTCTCAAATGTCATCTTTTTTTTATATAAAATTCACAAAATTTGTTATTTCTCTGATTTTTTTCATTCAAATCTTCAATATATTTTTTTTTTATATTTAATGTGGGATTTTAGCGAAAATGTCCTAAAATACATATTTTTTTAATTATATCTATATACAAAACGTGTACCATAATGATCTTTGTACCATAACGAATCATTTTTCCAGCTAAATGTATCAGACGTACTGGAATCTTGTTGTAGCTTTCGAATAAGTGCCCACACTTCTTCGTCATTTTTCCATTCCTCCCTTGCTTCATTTATCCAATCTGGTTGGATGATAGAAATAGCGCACAACAATGCTTCCACATCCTCATTCTTCCTTGAGAGTGCATCTGCCACCACATTTTGCTTCCCTTTTTTGTAGATGATTTCAAAGTCATAACCCAACATCTTTGTGACCCATTTTTGTTTCTCTTCAGAGGATAATATTTGTTCTAAAAAGTATTTAAGGCTATCATGATCCGTTTTTACCTTGAAGTGTCTTCCCATTAGGTAGGGTCGCCATTTCTTAAGTGCATGGAGTATTGCCAACATTTCCTTCTCATAAATAGCTTTGCTTAGAAACTTTCCCTTGATTGGACGACTTTCAAAAGCAATGGGTCTTTCATCTTGCATTAGAACAGCACCAATTCCATTTCCTGAAGCATCACATTCCACAATAAAGGTTTTTGTGATGTCCGGTGTAGCTAAGACCGGTGCTTGGCACATTGCCTCTTTAAGATGTTCAAAGGCCTTTGTTGCTTCCGGAGTCCATGAAAATGCATCTTTCTTCAATAATGTCGTTAGAGGTGCTGCTATTCTCCCATAATTCTTAACAAACTTGCGATAATACCCTGTCAACCCAAGAAATCCGCGCAAATGCTTTATGGATGTGGGGATTTTCCATTCCTTAATGGCTTTAATTTCGGTAGGGTCTACCTTAACTCCTTCATGAGATAGAATATGACCCAAATATTCCACCTCCTGGACTCCAAAGAAACATTTGGATCTTTTGGCATATAATTGTTTCTCTTCCAATACTTGTAGCACCCTGTCAACATGTTCAACATGATCCTTCCAAGACTCGCTGTTAATATTTTGTGACAGATTGGCAATTGAGTTAGCCTTGCATATATCCAACGTGTGGAAATCAACATTAAGGCCTTCTGCCCGAAGCCTTTCAGCTGATAGCATGCCCAATTTCTCATTTCTCGCTGTCAATATCACCGTGACATCTTCCTTTGCTAACTGGCGGACAATTTCATACCCAATGCCTTTATTTGCACCAGTGACAACAGCAATAGTATCCCTTGACTACCAACTTAAGGACGCCATGGTTTCCTGCTCCTGCTGGTAGCTCGGTAGCTTCCGGAAACCTCGCATGAAACCAATTACACATATTTGAGTGCAAAGAATATATCAAGAGATAATTAGACAAGCGGGGGAGGTGCAGCGAAATGGCAGAAGGCCCCGGTGTTTAAAAGACCACGCAAGTCACAACTGGTCACTGTCATGGTGTCGTCCACATCGATGTTTTCTCACCACAATCCTGCCGCGAAGAACCCACTGCACTCAAACTTGGTATAAATCGAAAATATTTTGTTGGCAGAGTTAATGTTCAGACTTTGGCCTGGGGGTCGTGACCTTTGGGAGTCTCAAATACCTTGGAATGATTGTCCACGACTTTTTGGAGATCTGGAGAAATAGATGATTCTAATGTGGAAACATCTAGCGAACATAATTGTGCAATTACACCCCTTTGCTCCTTTTTTAGAAGCTTTGTCATACCATTAGAGCTGATTATCTTTCCTGGTTTCCCTGCAATACCCCTTAATTCAACTTCCTTTCCTTCCACAGAAAATTTGATGAAAAGTTCTTGAAAATTAAAAGCTATTGTACCCAAGGATTGTAGCCATTGGACTCCTAGTACAACATCAACACCTCCCATTGGAATGGAAAGCATTGGGCTAGTCAATACATATTCTCCCATGGATAGCTTGATATTATGGCACTTTCCAGAGCAATTTATTGTTCCTCCATTTGCAATCATCACTTGACACTCTGGTGCTGGATATAGGAAGCAATTCAATTCTTTTGCTACCCTACAATGAATAAAATTGTGGGTGCTTCCTGAATCAATTAACACTATCACATTTTTCTTCTTGATTTGTCCTTCTATCTTGATGGTTTGAGGAGTGGTAATTCCTGCAAATGCATTACAAGATATGGTCTGATTTATTTGTTCTTCATCTAGGCTTTGTTCCGGGAGCATATCCTGTTCTTTTGACCTTTCTTGCTCCTTTTCTTCTTCCTCTTCACAATCTATGTAGAATAATTTCTTCTCAGCACACTTATGACCTTTAGTGTATTTGCTATCACAACTATAACAAAGCCCTTTTGCTCTTTTTTCTTCCAATTGTTGTGGTGTCAACCTTATAGGTTGTGGAAGACTAGGGGCAACTGCACTTCCGTCTTTATAGTTGTGAGTGGTATGCTTCCTGGTTGCCATAATTTTGCTTTCCATTTTTCTTGCTAACCTGAATGCCTTCTCTAATGAATCAGGTTCCCAAAGTCGAACATCATGTTGGATATTATCCTTTAAAGACCCTATGAACACATCAATCCTATGCTGCTCTGGAATATCTTTTACCCTTATGTTCAATTTTTGGAACTCCTCAATGTGCTCCATTATTGAACCCTTTTGTTTGAGACTTATCAATTGGCTAAAAAAAGTGTTGCTTTTTGTATCCTCATAATGTGCTATCAATTCTTCCGTAAAAATTTCCCAAGTGATAAATGTTTACGAGAGCAAAGCCATTGATACCATACAAATTGATTTGGTTCCAAATATAAAGTTTCCATACGTACCTTTTGTGTGTTTTGCACATTATTGAGATCGAAGAACTGCTCCAACTATAATATCAATGTGGCGGGATCCTTGCCATCAAACTTCCTCATATCGATTTTTGGAATATGGTGGGTCTTCGATCCAACATTAGATTCTATGGAATCATGATTAACATTTCTTTTGTTCACATCATGAGTTTCCTTTACAACCTTTTCACCATTAGTAAGTATTTCCTGTAGAAAATTTGTCAAATCTGTCTTCAAATCTGCCATGTCTGTCTTCAAATCTATCCTCAAATCTGTCTTCAGATCATCCATCTTAGCTTCCATGCCCTTTATCTTAGATTCCACGCCATTTATCTTAGCATCTGTTAGCTTTTGTGAGCGTGACATTTGTTGCACTTGTTCTTGTAATTTTGATATATCATGTAGCATTTCTTCCTCTTGTTCATGAGTCATGCTAGAGCTTTCAGGTTCCTTACTAGGTGTTTGAATTTTCTTTCCTCGGGGCATCAGTTACCGATAATAATGATTTACTATGCC
This sequence comes from Pinus tabuliformis, assembly GCA_031772625.1. Classification (NCBI taxonomy): domain Eukaryota; kingdom Viridiplantae; phylum Streptophyta; class Pinopsida; order Pinales; family Pinaceae; genus Pinus; species Pinus tabuliformis. The sequence continues at coordinate 688,857,185 of CM062817.1, read as the reverse complement.
CTTTGAATTCCTTCAAACCAAGCTTATGCAAAAATAAAAAATAAAATCTACACACCTTTTTTTACTTTGTAGAGGCCTGATATTGAATCTGATGTATCTCTATAATTTCGAATCATTCAGTTCTGAAATTGTGACCTGTAGTAGCCTTCTGTGTCCTCTTTCCAATGCCACTAGTCTGAATCAAATTGGATTCTCCAAGAAAGAGTTATGCACAATCTCCCGCAGTGACCTGATTATAGACTAGTTCGGTAGAGCGAACTTGTATGAAGTGCCACGTGTCACTGTTTTAACCTTTGACTCTAAAAAATATATAAAAGAAAGCTACTGCCCATCCTCTTTCTGTACCTTCTTACGAAATTTCAATCCGATGCTCAGAAAGAAAGTTATGACGATTTTCCCCAGGTCACCTGTTTTGAGTGTAATTCAGGAGTCTGCAAAAGACCCAATTCCTGAGATCATATCTCCGAAAATATTGTGCGAAAAGCTCTGAAATTTGGATCCAAGGTTCAGCGCGATTTCTTCTCAAACGGGTTTTTTTTGCGACTTCTGAAACGTCACAGAAAAAAAGTTATAGCGAAAATGCCACGATGACCTGTTTGGAGCAGCGAAACCCTAGAATCCAAAGCTCTGATACCAAATGTTATGAAACCAGCTCAAGAAAAGATAGAAAAGATAGATCAACGCCTTAGAATTCAGCGTCTTCGAGGGGAAACCTCCTTTACATTACATAAATGAACAATTCTTCGATGATTCAAATGACAAAACCTCCTTTCTATATATAGGAGTCTATGGAGTCACAATATAATCGAGCCGACCTAACAATAATAATATAAAGCCACAAAAATAACAATAGAGGGATTCTATGGGCACATTAATAACAATATGGAGGTAATGGGGGCACAAAAATATAAATAAGGGGTATAACTACAATAGTAATGGGGTAATCACTAGTATTATAGGGACCCAACAGAGCTTCTATATTTTTTGCACATTTGGGGAATTGGTTTGGATTTGTTGGTGTAATCCCCCCTTTAGTTCCCTCTAAATTTTGTGAGTGTGAATATTCATCGACATTATTTTTTCAATCAATTTTCTTCAACTACAAATTATGGAGGACTAGGTTTCAAGAGCATTGTTCAAATTGCGCAGAGTGGAATAAACGAGAGTCGTTATGGAATGTGATTAGATTTATTGTTATGGGTTTTTCTTTGTCCTGTTTGTTAGGTTGTTTCTTTTTTTTCTAAAAAGTTAAAAAAATTGATGAATAGAGGAATATAATTAAATTAGTAGTTCTTGACATTCTTTAGTGTCCATAGAACACATCACTAAGTTAATGGTATGAATTTGATATATATCGGTGGTTCTTGTTGTGCTTCGGGGTTCAAGAGAATCAATTACAGGTATTGTAATGAGATCCATTTGTGTAGAAAGGTCAGTTGCATAATTGACTTCTCGATACAGTCCAGTATCAAGATTGTCCTTCGGGATATTTAGGAGAATCAATTATACAAAGTTCATTAAGATGGTTAGAGGTAATTATGTCTTAAATGAGTTGAATGAGAAGCTCGAAAATTGTGTTGGTGGAAAGGGCGTTGTCCAAGAGACTTTAGAATGGGTATAAATGTCAAGGAAGACCAGTTATACAGATGTGACATGCTAATTGTAAATAGTCAATTTTATATTAATATATGTAATGATGTAAATGTAATCATTACATAGTGGATTTGGAATAATGCTTACCTTAGTAAATAGGTATGATTGAGTTGCTGGTTTTTGGAGTTTTGTTGAGATATTTTCTGAACAATATTCTCCTTGTTTGGAATCTGTTGGATTTCATGGGCACTATCTATCCATCTTGTAATTTGGCTTCGAAATGAGCAATATACGATTTTTTTTGTGTGCACTATGTCTATTCCTCATATTTCCTGGTTCTAGGTTATAAAAACTTTTTGATAAGCTATAAAAAAAATGGATGATGAATTAGATTAACATGAGATTAAAAATGAATGTGACCCAATTCTAAATATTGTTATCAATTAAATGCTCTTCTAGATAGCTCTCAAATTAAAATATAAAATTTGTTTCCTATATTAGCTCATTTCTTAGAAAAAAATTATAGATGTATCATTGATTCACACTCGACTTTTTGGAACCTTACTTTTCCTAAGAGCATTAATTCACATTCCCATTTAAGATATTGTCATCACATGATAATATCTTTTATTAAAAATGTAAAACTTATATATCATCATTAAAAGTGACTACTATATATATATAGACACACACACACACATATATCATAATGGGCTACATATAAAACTAATTATCCAAACATATTATTGGAGGATGGGATATTACTACATCAATAGAGTTACTAAACACACACTTAAGTTGCAAATCATAGAACACTTAATTGTATCTCCAAAATTATTCTTTTGTTATGTTATTAGCTTAAAATTAATTTTCCCAATTTTTTTCATTATGTTAGGATGTCATATAATAAAATTAACATAAATTGATCTTAAATTTAATTTCACTTAGGTAGTAATATGAGCCAAAAAATAGTCATGATCTAAATTCTTAGTTATTAGGTTAATATGGTTTTAAAAATACGTAAATAAAATAGATATGATGGAATTAATTAATTATATGTGTGTGTGGGGTCATTTCAATTTATTTTGGGAGCTTGATCCTCCTCAGCAAAGTTAAATTGGTATAAGTGACAAGATGATATACTATTATTATAATTATTGTTATTAATGTACTTGCATTAATTTTATTATTATGTATTATTATTTTGTATGATGATAATAATAATAATAACAACAACTTGTATAATAATAATTTACATATGCTAACTTTAACATTATATATATGAAACAAATGTTAAAATTTCCTAATTTCTAAGATATAAGCTATATATGGCTTCTCCCATTGCAGAATATACATTTTAGAAAATTTATAATTATTTATTAAAGGAAAACATAATCACTTTTTCTATGAGCATTAATGATTGAATATTTGTATTGGAGAATGGGCTACCACGACACCACTAAAGTTATTGAAATTTTACAATATAATAGTTCTATCTTTAATAGGTGAAAAGTTATGGAGCTTGTATATTTATAAAATAATTGTTTGGTTGTGTTGTTGGCTTAAGCTTATCTAAAGTAAAATAGGTGACCAAATGTGATACCATCATTTTGTTACTAAATTTTGATATCTATTGTTTTATAAGGGAAGTATGTATCAAAATCTCGGTAAGAATATGGCAATCAGCTGTGGAAGGATTATACTTCAAGTGATAGAGACTCATATTGTGTTTCTAGCTGTGGTGGGTTAAAATCTCCGATACATGCTCTATTATGTGAAAATTATAAAATAAAGTTATATAAATGAGTTCTATTGGTTAGTTCCATAATTGTTTGGTTGAGAAAAAAGAATATTAAAATCTAGTCAAATGATCTTAGCTCAAGTAGTTGGGTGAACAATTGGTTTCTTGAGTAGAGTGCCTTATATTCTCTAGAGACATGTTCTACTTGGTTTCTTTATAAAAATTTTGAAATATTTCTATCTTGTTTAATAGTTGAAACCAATATTTCAAAGTTATTGATTCCCTAAAGAGAAATCTTACAAGTGGATTTGGTTGGTCATCCAGTGTTCATTAGGTTTATGTAGTGCAAAAAAAAACATATGAACATTTATAATAAAGTTTATCTTCCACTTGCTATGATTTATTATTTTAGTAAGGAATTAGAATTTGTTGAGGTGGATATCGAATGCCATTTCTTGGTGTCATATGAAGATCAATAAAAAAAATAATATGAAAAGTGTGTCAAATGATCCTAGCTCAAGTAGTTAGGTGAACCATTTTTTTCTCAATATTAGTGCCTTCAATTCTCTGGAGACGTGTTGTAATTAGTTTTTTTGTAGATTTTTTTAAATAGTTCCATCTTGTGTAACAACATAAGAAAATATTTTGAAGTTCTTGATTCTCTAATTTTGTTTTGGTTTAAGTAAAAATGAAAAGAAATCATACAAGGTGATCTCGTTGATCCTCTACTAATGATTAAGTTTATGTAGCACACATTTAAAAACATATGAACATTTATAATATCATTTATTTTCCGCTTGCCATGATTTATGATTATAGTAAGGAATATATAGTTGTTGAGGTAAATATCGAATGAGAGTTCTTGGTGTCATATTAATCTCAAGATAATCATAAATAATGGCAATGAATGTCCTTTTATTTAACAACATTTTGCTACAGATCTGTGTAAATCTGTCCATCACCCCAATGGAATCTTTGTATCTATGTGGTATTAAAATATTTTGAAAAAATATTACTTTGAAATTCTATTCATCTCTATATAGATCAAAATCGAAAGTGGACACAATATAAACATGCACAAGAAATTAATGTAGGCTAATACGTCACTACCATTTTCCCCACCTAGTATATGTTATTTTTTTCGCCAATCCTTTTACGTAGTAGCAAAAGAGGTAAAAATTCTAATATGATCAGGTAAGCTTTATAATAGCATGGGCCCAAGTTGTTGAGCTTATGTGAAACCTTTGAAAGTTTTGTGAAGAAGGTGTGGAGCACTTGGAAGGTATGCTTTTGACTAGCAATCTAGTGGTTTTTCAATAATAATTGTAACCTTTTCTGCATTATGAGTTCAAAGAAGATAAAGGGTTTTGATAAAATGTGCAACAATAGATAAAGGAAGCTCAAGTGCTAATAATTGACATTTTCTATACAGGAAGACGTGGGAACAAAGGATCGGCGATTGAAAGAAAGGAGCAAAGGGAAAATAACTACTGTCCCTCCAACGGGGAACCGGATGTGGACAAGATCAAGTAAAATTAGAGCCGAATAGCCCAGAGAAAGAATGCAGGATACTGAGTCGGAGAACGCAAGAAGGGAAAGAGAAGAATCGAACGATTAGCAAATCCCTCAGGATCTTTGATCCTGAGGAATCGCTGCTTTAACTTATCTTTTGATTATCTAGATACCTCCGTCATTTCTGTTATATAAAGGCACCACGCCATTGAGCGGGGGGACGACTGTTTTTGTAATTCTAAGTTTCAGAACCAACTGTGATCATTGAGTCTCGCTGAGACCTGACTTTGTTATACTTTTGTTGATGCGATTAATATAAAAGACTTGGTGTTCATTTCGTCTCTGCATCTGGAGTAACTTAAGGCAGTGATCCATTGGCAGCCAAGGGCCCAGCTCCGAAGGACACTTGCTTTTGTATTATTATACTGTGATTTGTGTGTGGTTTGTTTATTTCGATTATTTAAGTAATCTGATACATCTTTTATGTGATATACTATGCTTCATTATAATTGATATCTGAATGAGTTCTTTATCTCATGTCTCTGCATTGTATAAGTGGATCTATTCGAATTGCATCTCTCAGCTATTTCTGTAGCGGAATGTTGGTATGAATGTTATTGTTATTAGATCCATGTGAAATAGTATTTGTAAGACTTGAAAGCAATATTACTTCTTTCAGAAACACAGTCATATCATCCATTACTCTCAGATTGCTATAGTAGTATAGAACGTGTACATACGGTTGAGGATTGCTGTTCCATTTTATTACTGTTGTTCCATTTCATTACTGCTGTTCCATTTCATTACTGTTGTTCCATTTCATTACTGTTGTTCCATTTCCAGACTGGTGTTCCATTTTACTTCCCGCTGTTCGATTTACCTGCCTTTGTTGTTCTTAGTGTGAGAGCAGGCCTAAGGCTGTAGTGAGCCTCAGTAAGACGCTGCTTAGCCCCAGACCTATAAGTCCATGCTCTGATTTCCTTTCTTTATCAGTTTCTAAAGGGATGGGTTATTGCTTCCGTACCCTTGACTGATCAACCGCCTTGTGTGATTCTATCTTTTGGGTTAGTTTAGTTACAGCCTAGCATCTTTTTCCTTTCAAATCATTAGAACACTATACTACCGAGCATTACTCGGACAAATAGCCTCGGATTGAGCTACTCCTTGCAATAACAAAATGTTCCCGGATTGACTTATTAATGTGGGATAATTAGTGGTGTGAGAGACCCTAGTTACAGCTCTACATTTTGGCGCCGTTGACGGGGAGTTGGATTTTAAAAATGGAAGGTAAGAACCTGCGTACGGAGCATGTAAAAGCCCTACTCCGTCGTCCGCTCTCTTAGTAGAATTGCTGGTTGATAGGATTTAGTAGTTTTTAGAGTGCATGACTAAGCAGAAAAAGCTAGAAAATAATATCAAACCCCCAGCCAAACCTGAAAAAGCCAAAGGACCGGTGACCCTTGGCCGAACAACCTTCATAGACGAAATCTATAAGAAAATTGAATCTCAGCCGTCAGTAGGCCTCAGAAAGATTCATTCTAAGCAGCCTACTAGTTCCCTTCAGGCTACAACATCACCATCTGGAGCCTACGCTGAGGTGCATAGTCAGACTGATGAACAGGACTTCCAAGAAATTGAAAATCCTGTGTCAGAATGGCTGCAAGAAGGGAACTTAAGCAACCTTTGTGAAGGATAAGGGGAAACAGGGGAAATAGAGGAACCAAAATCTCCTTCTAGGATAATCTAGCTGTTAAACAGCCCAGATAAGGGGAGCGCGGCTAGAATTGATACTGAAGGCACCCCATTCCTTCAGATAGAAATCCCAGATAAGGGAAGTGTCATTAAAACAGCCCCTGCCAAGGCCGCCCCTTCCCAACCTAGGAACACCCTCCTAGAAATTCCGGAATGTTATTGGCACATATTCGATCCCATGGCGCAGAATCAGCCAAATACCCAAACTTCTACATTGCAATATCCTATAGTGGATTCTGCTGCAAATGCCCCCATGAAGGCGATTCCTCTTCAACACATCCCAACGTTTCACAGACTCACATCAGAAGACCCTGATGCATTCTTATTTGAATTTGATGTGTTATGTAGAGGGTATGGTTACACCACTGACCCCCAGAAATTAAAGTTGTTCCCCTCTACTTTGAAGGGAGCAGCTCTGAGATGGTTTATGGGTCTAGGTGGTGGAGTCATAAACAATTGGGAGCAAATGAAAGAGTCCTTTCTCAAGAAATATCAGGATTACTGTAGGTCAAGAGAACTGAAAGATGAAATTTTCCAAATGATGGCCAGACCAAATGAAACTCTACAGGAATATGTAGAACGCTTCCAGTATAATTTACAGAGATCCCCCTATGCATCATTACCTCTGCCTGATAATGTGTTGAAAACTGCATTAATTAGAGGTATGAAAGAACAGTGGATTGAAACATTGAATATCATGGGAAAAGGGGATATTTACCAAGAGAATTTTGCCGATATCATTAATTTATACATTAGGAGTTCAAGAGGTAGCACAAGGATAAAACCAATAGAATATGATAAGTTTGTTAGAGATAACAAAATATCAACAGAAGGGGTAACACGTGTAGAACTTGGGAATTTATTAGAAAATTTTAAAACTGATATCCTAGGGACATTAACTACACAGCTTGATATTGTGCAGGCTAAACAAAAGCAAATGGAGGCGGAGCAAAATCTGGCAATTTTCTGTCCCCGATGCAGAAGAAAACACAGCCACAAGGAATGTCCGCTAGATACAGTTCAAGCATGTGCTATCTGTACGAAAGACCACCTTACTGAGAGCTGCCCCTCACTTCCTGGATTGATGGCAGTATACAAGGAAGCAGAAGAAGAATCAGAACCAACATAATTTGTTAACCAACGTCGCCAATGGCAACCTAGGCAATCAGGTATGTTTTTGGACCCAGCTTCTTCTTTTCAACCTCCACAGTATAATGCTCAGCAATATGGTATGTGGCAAAACCAATCTACACCCCCAGTCCCGAATTGGTCATCACAGCCATTTCCTTCTCCGAATCCATTGATGAATCAGACAGGCCAATTTGGTTGGCCAAATTTTCCTTATACCCCACCATATTGGCAGAACAATTCATATCCTCCGCAATGGATTCCCCCTACTTCACAAGGTTCACCCTGGCAGACCAATTGGCCAAGATCGACATATCAGTCAACAAGAACTATTCCACTCCCTCAACCAACTCTGCCAGCCTTACAACAAAACCCCCAGTCTAATCTGAGACCGCAACTCCGAGCCCAACCCAATCCCAATCCTAATAATAGACCAGTCCAATCCATCCAAATCATAGACACATCAGAAATTGGACCTGACCTAAGGGAGTGCAATGATCTTCAGTTACGATCTAGGCGTATAATAGAAACAGAGGGAGACAAAACAGTTTACATTGAAGATCAGTTACCAATAGAACAACCGCTACAACAAAAGGATGAAAATAAAGAGAAGACCCATCAACAAGCAAGTACATCCTCTCCTCCTTTCCCGGAACGATTAGTCATACCACGACCAGTACAAACTCTAGACTTTGACATTCTGGGAGAGTTACAAAATCTGTACATAAAGATTCCATTCCTCCAAGCCATTCAAGATATTCCTATATACGCAAAAACTATAAAAGAATTGTGCATAAAAAAATCAAGGAGGAATATAACTACTAACCCTAGAGTCCAAGTAGTTGGTACTTTATCCGACCTGTTATCCGGAAAAGAGACACCTATCAAATACGAAGATCCCGGGAACTCAATTGTAACTGTCCAAATCTATGGTCAAACCCTGACTAACGCTTTAGTCGACTTGGGAGCTGCAATCAATATTTTGACAACTTCCACCTGCCAAAAGCTTGGCATCACATCAGTAGAACCTACTTCTACTTTGTTAGAATTGGGAGATCGATTTGTAGTTCGACCCGAAGGTACTCTATATGATGTCATGGTTTCCGTAGATTCCTGGGAATATCCAACTGATTTCCTGGTAATTAATCCAAAAACCCGACTAGATGGACATCCGCTAATACTGGGAAGACCTTGGCTTGCTACTGACGATGCCTACATTGGTTGCAGGCAGGGAAACATGACCATAAATAAAGGACCAGACGTTAAAAATCTAGTTCTATATCCTCCAGCACAGCCAAGCCTGCCGATGATTAAAACTAGTCACTATCCCGTGTCATATCTTACTAACAATATCAGATTTCCATTGACTGTACAGAAGGCTTTAGATTTTAAAGATCAAATAGAAGATGACGCCATCAACAACTTCATTAGTCAAACTGAATCTAGAACGCATATGCAATGTTTCATGATAGAAGCAGCGTTTGATAGCGAGCTAGAAGAAGACCCTTTAAAAGATCCACATGACCAAACAATACCAGTAACTGTTGTTGCCAATAGTAAAGAGTGGAAATTGAACCTGGGAAGACTCTAAATATTAACGCTAACCTCACACCAGGTCAAGAAATGAAGCTTGTTAATCTGTTACAAAAATATAAGGGAGCATTTGCGTGGGATTACCCTGACATGAAGGGGATTGATCCTCAATTATGCACCCACCACATTTATATAGAGAAGGATGCAAGACCTGTTCGTCAGCCACAAAGAAGACTCAACCCCCATCTAAAAGAAATAGTAAAAGCCAAACTTCAGAAACTTTTAGATGTTAATTTTATTTACCCCATCTCTGACAGTAAATGGGTCTCTCCCCTAGTGGTGGTACCCAAGAAAAATGGGAAATAGAGGATTTGCGTGCATTACGGGGAGTTAAATAAGGCCACACAGAAGGATCACTTTCCCCTCCCATTTATAGATCAAGTATTGGACACTTTGGCAGGGAAGAAATTTTTTTCTTTCCTTGATGGCTTCAGCGGATATAACCAAATCCAAATTGCGCCTGAAGACCAGGATAAAACTACCTTTACTTGCCCTTGGGGAACGTTTGCCTATCGAGTACTACCCTTCGGCCTATGCAATGCCCCTGCTACATTCCAAAGGGTTGTTCTCAGCATCTTTGCAGACCTAATAAACGATGGACTTGAGGTGTACATGGATGACTTTACACCATATGGAGATGATTTTGACCCAGCTCTGGATACCCTGGAAAAAGTCCTACAACGTTGTATCACTACCAGACTTTGCCTGAGCCACGAAAAATGTTACATGATGATGACGGAAGGGCTCATTCTAGGGCACTATATTTCAGCAGCTGGCATCCAGGTAGACCCTGCCAAAATTAGATTCTTTTGCTCATCCATACTCCCACTACTCAAACAGAGGTACGCAGTTTCCTTGGATTTTCTGGATATTACAGATGATTTATAGAACATTATTCACGCATTGCTGCACCTCTATATGCTCTAACTGGTAATGTTGATTTCTTGTGGACAGAGCAATGTGATCAGGCTTTTAAGGAATTGAAAAAGCTGGTATCAACAGCCCCAGTCCTTCGAGGACCAAACTGGAATTTGCCATTTCAAATCTCATCTGATGCTTCGGATACAGCAATTGGTGCAGTCCTGGGGCAAGAAGAGGCTAAGAAGCCATATGCTATTTACTATATCAGCACAAATTTATCCTCTGTCGAACTCAATTATACTGTTACTAAAAAGGAATCCCTGGCTGTAATACATGCTGTTAACAAATTTAGACATTATATTACAGGCTATCATGTTGTGTTATATACAGATCATTCTGCTATCAAATATTTGGCAAATAAACCTGTTACGAATGCTAGAATAACCAGGTGGTTGATCTTATTGCAGGAGTTCGACATCACAATCAAGGATCGACCTGGCAAGGAGAACCCTGTAGCTGATTTCCTCTCACGAATACCGAAAGCAATTGAAACATCAGCAGTGGAAGATCAATTTCCTGACGAGGACCTGTTTGCTGTTGCTGTTCGAACACCCTGGTATGGTGATGTTGCCAATTACCTCGCAGTCGGTAAGCTACCAAAACACTTAACCCCTCAGGAACGCAAGCAGATTGTTCAGAAGAGCACTCGGTTTTCATGGATTGGAGGCCATTTGTTCCATACAGGGGCAGACATGCAAATCAGAAGGTGTATTCGAGAAGACGAAATCTTCGACATTCTAAAAGCTTGCCATGACGGGCCATGCGGGGGACATTTCGCTGAAAAGCGAACAAGCACATAAAGTATTGCAGACAGGATACTATTGGCCTACAATTTTCAAGGATGCGAAAAAATTTGCACAAGCCTGTGACAGCTGCCAGCGAGCAGGAAAACCTGGCCAAGCCGATGAAATGCCTCTGAGACCACAATTGGTCATTGAGCCATTCGAACGATGGGCTCTGGACTTCGTTGGGCCCATCAATCCATCATCAAATCAGAGGACATACATTTTGGTGGCGACAGACTATGTTACTAAATGGGTCGAGGCCGAATCATTACCTAGTGCTACAGAAGACTCTGTGATACAATTCTTGTTCCATTTGTTGTACGTTATGGACTTCCGAGAGAATTAATCACCGATGGTGGACCACAATTTGTTGGAAATAAATTAGCTGCAACACTTAACAATTACCATGTCCAACATAAGATCACTACCCCATACCATCCGCAGGCAAATGGGCAAGTAGAAAGTAGTAATAAGGTAATAGAATCAATTTTAACAAAGACCATTGCATCGCATCGGCGAGATTGGGCCGCTCGACTACCTGAGGCACTGTGGGCCTACAGAACCACATGGAGAAGTACTACAGGCTATTCACCTTATCAATTAGTGTTTGGAAAGCAACCAATTTTCCCCATAGAATTCGAAATCCGAACGCTACGAACTGCACAGGAAGTCGGCCTAGACCTGAGTGAGGCACAAATCGATCGATTACAGCAGATTAATGAATTGGACGAAATCAGGCTCTCTGCATTACAAAATACAACATTGATTCAACAGCAGCGAGCTAAATGGCACGATGCACTTATCAAGAATAAAGTCTTTCATGAAGGAGACTGGGCTCTGTTATAGACTCTCGGTTTCAGGATTTCCCGGGGAAACTCCAGACTCGATGGTTAGGACCATACAAAATCCAGAAGGTACATGATAATGCGACCCTTATCCTGATCACAATTGACGGTTCTGGATATGCATTCAAAGTAAATGGCCACCGAGTTTGCCTTTATCGAAAGCCACTCACTCGGGAATCCTTCTGTCAGCAGCTGCGACAAGATACTGATATGAAAATCTTAGGAGAGGAAGCGAAATCTTCCTCACCTATAATTTAAGAAATTAATTTTTATAATTTGTACATAATATCTTGTATATATGTTTCCTTGATTTTTTTCCAAGTGTTTTTGTTGTTCCTTTGTGAAAAGGAACAACACTTGTGTGTTTTTGTTGTTCCTTTGTGAAAAGGAACAACACTTGTGCTTTTTGCTGTTCCTTTGCGAAAAGGAACAACACTTGTGTGATTTTGATGTTCCTTTTCAAGGAACAGCCTTTGAGTGTTTTTGTTGTTCCTTTGTGAAAAGGAACAACACTTGTGTGTTTTTGCTGTTCCTTTGTGAAAAGGAACAACACTTGTGCTTTTTGTTGTTCCTTTGTGAAAAGGAACAACACTTGTGTGTTTTTGCTGTTCCTTTGCGAAAAGGAACAACACTTGGGTGTTTTTGTTGTTCCTTTGTGAAAAGGAACAACACTTGTGTGTTTTTGTTGTTCCTTTGTGAAAAGGAACAACACTTGTGCTTTTTGCTGTTCCTTTGCGAAAAGGAACAGAACTTGTGTGATTTTGTTGTTCCTTTTCAAAAGGAACAGCCTTTGAGTGTTTTTGTTGTTCCTTTGCGAAAAGGAACAGCACTTGTGTGTTTTTGTTGTTCCTTTGTGAAAAGGAACAACACTTGTGCTTTTTGTTGTTCCTTTGTGAAAAGGAATAGCACTTGTGTGTTTTTGTTGTTCCTTTGTGAAAAGGAACATCACTTGGGAGTTTTTGTTGTTCCTTTGTGAAAAGGAATAGCACTTGTGCTTTTTGCTGTTCCTTTGTGAAAAGGAACAACACTTGTGCTTTTTGTTGTTCCTTTGGGAAAAGGAACAACACTTGTGTGTTTTTGCTGTTCCTTTGCGAAAAGGAACAACACTTGTGTGTTTTTGTTGTTCCTTTGCGAAAAGGAACAACACTTGTGTGTTTTTGTTGTTCCTTTGCGAAAAGGAACAGCGCTTGTGTGTTTTTGCTGTTCCTTTGCGAAAAGGAACAACACTTGTGTGTCTTTGCTGTTCCTTTGCGAAAAGGAATAGCACTTGAGTGTGTCTGCTGTTCCTTTTCAAAAGGAACATCATTTGAGTGTCTTTGCTGTTCCTTTCTCAAAAGGAACACCATTTGCGATTTTCTGTTGTTCCTCTCAAAGAAATGGTATCCTACGAATGAATTCTTCTCTCAGGAATGCCATTGACATGTTTTCGCCCTCATGGAGGATGCTTTGCGACCATGGTCTCCTCAATCTTTTAGATACAGCAATGAACTTATGCGGTGAACATAAACCATGATATACCGAAATCAGCACATCATAAATCGCTATCACTATGAAGCCAGTATGTATAAAAGGACAAGAGGAGGGACGTGAACTTTTCATCTTCGCTGTCATTATCATTTACCGGTGCCATTGTCATTGGTGATCTTTATCATGACGATTCCCCTAAAAATCTTTTTTGATCATTACTTGGGAGTAAGAACAAACGATTTATATCTATCTGTTGGGATCGTAAGACTTCTTCCACCATTCCCCGCTCTTAAGGAGTGCGGAACCACCCTTATGTGAAAATAAACAAGAGAGGTGCTCTGCAAAAGAAAACAAAAACAAAATATGAAAGTTGTCAAATGCAGGATAGGGGGTCTCATTAAGAGCCGGCCTACCATGATCATAAGGATGGAAGCGAAGTGGCATTCCCATAACGGCCACCACACCAGGGATATGATCCGAAGGTAAATTAACAAGCAAACCTTGGAACATGGGGTCTCATCGCGAGCCGGCCTGACCACGTTTCGCGCCTACCTTGTGAATGGCATTATGGCTATCTGGTCACCAAGCCAGCATAATGGCCTGCATTTTGACAAAGCACTCTTTCGAAAATACACAAAGGATCATGGTTCCGGAGGGTGAAATAAACAACTCTGCCAAGGTTATGAACACCTGTTGGCAGTAGAGCTCTGTTAATGGCATAGAAGTCGTAATATTTACACCAACAGGTATGATATTAAATCTTTTTGTCTCTTATATCCTTTGCATGTATCATATGTCACACCCCGATATATCTATCGCATGAATATTACCACCGATCATGGCAACGGAACTGACAATGACTACTGGAGACTTCGTACAGTTGACAGACGTCCAATCCCCCGGTTCCTCATTATATCACGCAGGCTTATATAAAACGCAATCCACCTTTTTGCCTCGGTTTCGGCATTTCGTTGTTTTTTTACAACATGGCATAATTTCATATGCTGTACTTGATGATTGCACTCCCGACTGGCTGCTGCTCCTCTCTTTGACGGTTGTGGGCAGCCTATCAGATCGCGGGGGGGGGGGGAAGTAACCTCATTACTCCATGGATTACGTGGTTGCATACCATTCGGGCAAGATAATGTACGAAGGAATGGCATGGTTTAACGATATGATGATTCCATCCCACGGAGACTGCCGTCCACGATCTTTTCTTTTTGTTGCATGCTCTGTGTGATCCTTTCCAAAATTGGCATCGATCATCCCCTCTGCGTCGTAAATACCGCAAACAGTTGCTGTTCCATTTCTGAGTTCCATTTCTGAGTTGAATCATGGGCGGAAAGACGGTCCGAAGCGAACCTCACAAGCTGACAGTTTCCGCTGCTCGCAAAATCCTGGAAAACGCAGGATGGTTGAATTACTTCAACCGCCTGCAAGAATCAAACGAAGCAGTAGCGTTGGAATTCCTGCAGAATTTGCAGGAAAACTACTCCGTAGTAGGAGGAAAGCGGATAGAGGTTACAGAGGATATCATCGCAGAAGTCTCAGGATTACCAGCTGCTGGACCCATATGGACGCCGAAGAAGGAAAGATTACAAAAAGCTATGGAAATTTTCCAGGACGAAGGACAAAGCCTGACAGTCAAAGGGAAAGGAGTTCTGCCGGCAACACTAGGGGAACCCTGGACCGAGCTAGCGAAGACAGTACAAAGCTATATCACCTGTGAAGGGCGAAAAGACGTGGTAAGACCTCGTCACCTGAAACTTTTAGCTGCTTTAAAAGGAAAATGTTCTGTAAATCTCCCTGCACTTTTAAATTCTCTACTACATGACGCGGCCCAAAGCCTGAAAAAGGCCCAGCACATAGATAAAGTCGTTAGCCACCATGGGCTAATTCGGTTGATAGTGAGCCACGGTCTCGCTCAACAGCAAAGCACTTGGGAGGAACTGGTCGCAATAGTCGAAGGAGGATCGGCTGCACCACCCCCAAAACCTGAACAGTCCTCTAGCACGCCGGAACGATTAGAGAAACGCAAGAAGTCAGCAGCAGAAAGACATGCCGCTTCAAAACGGAAACAACCTCTCGATACGCCAGAACAACCAGAGAAACCCACAGAACCTGCTGGTACACTCGACGAACCTGAGAGGCCAAGGAAGTCAGCTCGGCTGGCCCGGATACGAGGAAGGTTGGAAAGAATTCAGGGAACGACGGCCCAGCCAATTGAAATTGCGGATGAACCTCCAGAATCAGAGGAAGGACCCTCCGAAGGAAATGCTGAGCAATCGGAGGCCGAGACTGACCAACCGGAAGGAGAAATTAAAAAAGGACATGAACACTCTGAGGGAGAAGAGGCCACCAAACAGGGCAATCAGGAAGAAGAAATTGCATAGCCAGGGGGTAGCCCGTTGCAAGACCCTCCGGGTGAGGAGGAATTGGCAGCAGTTCTGGCCAATATGGGAGAATATGGCCAGGCCTCTAGCACAGGAGGTGTCCCTGACGGTCCCACAGAAGAAGAATTACCCGAGGAAATGCATGCAGAAGAGGCAGGGGAAGAAAACCTGCCTGGTTATGATAATGAAATGGAAGATAACAATCTGGGACAATCTGTCCCCAGGATGCCAGAGGATATCCCAGATAAAGAAGAAGCAAGCTTGAAAACCAAACCCTCTGCCGAGACAAGGGAAATTGAGAAATTAAGAAAGAAGCAGCAGAGGTTGTTGGGCACTATAGCCAGACTCCGGCAGCAAATTCGAATGTTGAAAGCCAGTCTGAGAATATAAAAGACTGCAGGGAAAAGGAGGAGGACCACGATAGCAAGAACCCCAAGGACAAGAATTTGCTTTGATGGTCGAAACCCATCAGGAGACCTACTGCCGAGGAACAGTCTGCTGTTCCAAATAATAATGAGGAACATGGTGCTGTTCCAAATGACATGGAGGAACAAATTGCTATTCCAAATAGCGCGGAGGGACAGACTGCTGTTCCATCTGGCCTTGAAGAACGAATGGATATTCCAATGGAACAACAAGAGGCTCCGATGGCAGGAAGACCACAACAACCCTTCGTTCGCATTAAGAAGGAAACAGAAAGCAAAGAAGTCCAAATAGAAGTACCACCCTCGGGCGTAATTCGGGTCCTAAACTCCAAGCAACGTAATAGGAAGGTCCAGGTTAAACTTCCAGCCTCTACGGCTGTGTGGAAGAAGGACCCAAAAACCAGAACCTTGCATAAAATGATGAAGGAAGCCCAGCAGGACGCCGAGCAGTTGCGAGAATAGACAGTCCCCAAGGAAAGATACGAAGAGCTCCAACAGCAACTTCGAGACATCAGTAAGTCTGAGAGCCAGGCCTTTGAAGGATGGCAGAAGGAGCAGGAAAAGGTTTCTAAGGTAACTCGTCGATTAGATAGTGTTGTTAAGCAGATGGACACCGTGTGTTCCTTATATAATGACGTTTTGACTTGTAGGGCCCCTGCTAAAAATTATGCTTTATTTTTGCTTGAACGATATCTGAGATTAAAAATAAAATCCGTTAGGGCAGGAGAACCTATCCATATCAACACTGTTAATGATTTTATAGACTGTTGGAAGCACTATGGAGTTAAAGTTCAAAGGTTATTATGCGAGTTTTACCTGCACAATCTTGTGCTAGACCAGGAAACTGATTTAAATCCTGGCCCTTTTGTTGGCGATATACAATTCCAAGCCTTCATCTCATTTGGGGTTAATCAGGTGAAATGGCTCAGAGCTTATAACACCTTTCAGAGACAAGAAAATAGCCTAGACTTGCGGATACGAGCTGAACCTAGAGACCCAGTGACGCTATGGAGAGAGCATAGGAGTCTTATGAGGATCCCAGGTGTCATTGAGATAATAGGACCCATGCACGAAGACTTGATCCGAAATGGTCTGGAACATTTCCTGACTATTAAAGATCTTGCCCTCGATGCTGCAAAATTTCGATACCGGACCTCTAGTCCAAGCATCCAGCTCAGGGAACCATTCAAATATGAGAATTTTGAGCTGGCTGCCAGCCGATTGAACCTTTATGGGGAACGGATTCTGCAAGCAGGGCCATCCTGGTTAGGGTATCGATTTCGCAGTCCAATTATTTGGCACCCTCCACTCGGATATCAGGCCTTATATGAGATGCCTGCAGATCAAATAGATCAGTTCTTTGACCATCTAGTTGCTCATCACGGTTGCCGGCCTCCTCACGAGATCCCTTCTCCGGCCTATTCTCTCACCGCCTTGTATGTCAACTACAATGTTTTCATGAGGCCATGAAACATGGTAAGCAGGGGGGTGTGTGGAGCACCTGGAAGGTATGCTTTTGACTAGCAATCTAGTGGTTTTTCAATAATAATTGTAACCTTTTCTGCATTATGAGTTCAAAGAAGATAAAGGGTTTTGATAAAATGTGCAACAATAGATAAAGGAAGCTCAAGTGCTAATAATTGACGTTTTCTATGCAGGAAGACGTGGGAACAAAGGATCGGCGATTGAAAGCAAGGATCAAAGGGAAAATAACTACTGTCCCTCCAACGGGGAACCAGATGCGGACAAGATCAATTAAAATTAGAGCCGAATAGCCCAGAGAAAGAATGCAGGATACTGAGTCGGAGAACGCAAGAAGGGAAAGAGAAGAATCGAACGATTAGCGAATCCCTCAGGATCTTTGATCCTGAGGAATCGCTGCTTTAACTTATCTTTTGATTATCTAGATACCTCCGTCATTTCTGTTATATAAAGGCACCACGCCATTGAGCGGGGGGACGACTGTTTTTGTAATTCTAAGTTTCAGAAGCAACTGTGATCATTGAGTCTCGCTGAGACCTGACTTTGTTATACTTTTGTTGATGCGATTAATATAAAAGACTTGGTGTTCATTTCGTCTCTGCATCTGGAGTAACTTAAGGCAGTGTTCCATTGGCAGCCAAGGGCCCAGCTCCGAAGGACACTTGCTTTTGTATTATTATACTGTGATTTGTGTGTGGTTTGTTTATTTCCATTATTTAAGTAATCTGATACATCTTTTATGTGGTATACTATGCTTCATTATAATTGATATCTGAATGAGTTCTTTATCTCATGTCTCTGCATTGTATAAGTGGATCTATTCGAATTGCATCTCTCAGCTATTTCTGTAGCGGAATGTTGGTATGAATGTTATTGTTATTAGATCCATGTGAAATAGTATTTGTAAGACTTGAAAGCAATATTACTTCGTTCAGAAACACAGTCATATCATCCATTACTCTCAGATTGCTATAGTAGTATAGAACGTGTACATACGGTTGAGGATTGCTGTTCCATTTTATTACTGTTGTTCCATTTCATTACTGCTGTTCCATTTTATTACTATTGTTCCATTTCATTACTGCTGTTCCATTTCATTACTGTTGTTCCATTTCCAGACTGCTGTTCCATTTTACTTCCCGCTGTTCGATTTACCTGCCTTTGTTGTTCTTAGTGTGAGAGCAGGCCTAAGGCTGTAGTGAGCCTCAGCAAGACGCTGCTTAGCCCCAGACCTATAAGTCCATGCTCTGATTTCCTTTCTTTATCAGTTTCTAAAGGGATGGGTTATTGCTTCTGTACCCTTGACTGATCAACCGCCTTGTGTGATTCTATCTTTTGGGTTAGTTTAGTTACAACCTAGCATCTGTTTCCTTTCAAATCATTAGAACACTATACTACCAAGCATTACTCAGACAAATAGCCTCGGATTGAGCTACTCCTTGCAATAACAAAACGTTCCCGGATTGACTTATTAATGTGGGATAATTAGTGGTGTGAGAGACCCTAGTTACAGCTCTACAGAAGGTACAAAGATGTGAATGTAACTTGATAAAATTGTTGGTTTATGTATTCAACAATAAATTTTCCACTTCAAAAGGATACCAACATTGTAGGTTCTAAATTTTATATTACAATAAATATTTATCCCCTTTTGCCTAAAATTATAAATCAAAAGATATTTAACTTTCTAGCTCCACATGATAGGGAGATTGTAATTACTTTTACTATTATATCTACATCTACAAAGACCTCGACCTCAAGAATATCAATATGTTTGGGGATACTCGGTTGGTTTTCAATTAAATATAAATTTTGAATTATCTATATTGGGGATTTCATATTTAAATTTAGAAAACATTATTTTTCTATTACACAATGTTTGATAATTTTTTGAAAATAAACCCTTATCTATTATAGGGATATATATATATATATATATATATATATATATATATATATATATATATATTTATATATATATATATATATTGTATATGAAATGCAAACATGTTTTATATGGGGAAAAGCTAACTCATATATTGATTGTTTATATATATATATATATATTATATATATATTATAATAATATATATATATATATATATATATATATATATGGAGTGTCATGCATATGTGGTTAAACATAATCTCTTTTTCCATAAACATGTAATGATCATATCTGTGTACTAGAGAATGCACTACAATAGCATCACTAAATTCATTGAAAATTTAGCTTGCAATATTGTTGTCTCTAATAGGAAAAGAGTTCAGAGCTTCTGTGGCATTAACATAATTATTTGGTTATTTAATTGCCTTAAGAAAGTCTTAAATTTAATTGGTGAGATAATTTAATACTTTCATTTAATTACAATTTTGCATATCCACTTTTGATGAGAAAAGTGTGTATTAGAAGCATTGGTAAGAATATCGCAGGTGGGTCAAAAGATCTCAGCTCAAGTGGTTAGTTGAATAAATTGCTTCTCGAGTCATATGTACTCGATTCTCAAGAGACATGTCGCAATCGATCCCTTTATAGAACTTATGAAATAGTTGTATTGGTTTTAATATTCTAAGCTAATAGTTACGAGAAATTTGTTTGAATTGTATTATATATATATTATTTAGATATATATTATTTATATTTATATATATATATATATTTATATATATATATATATATATATATATATATATATATATATATATATATATATCTTACAAGTGGCTGTGGTTGATACTCTACTGATGGTTATGCTTTTATAGTCAACATTTAAAAACATATGAACATTTATAATATCATTCCTTATGCACTTTCCATTATATATGACTATAGTAACGAATCAAAGTTGTTGAGGTATATATGAAAGGAAAATTATCCGTGTCATGAATTTCAATAAATAATCAATGATGGCAAAAAAATCTATTTATATAGTATTTTTTTTTGGAAGATTTGTTTAAATCCTTCCATCACACCAATGGAAATTATGTAGCTATGTGCTATTAATTATGTTAAAATGTATCATTTTCAAATTCTATTCACGTACCATATATAGACCAAAAACCAAAGTGGCTAGCTTCAAATCACTAAATTCATTAAAATATTGTGGGAAAATTTAATGAGTCCAAAAAAGTACCAATGCCAATAGTTGGAATTCTTAACTACCAATGAGTCCAAAAAAGTACCAATGCCAACCAAAAAAAAATATTTACTTTCCTTAACTACCACTAGTAGTTACCTTATGTTTCAAATTATCCAACCCAAATATTATCTAAGAAGTTTTCAATCTATAACATTATATCTATCTTAAAATGTTGTATACTAACTTTTGCACCAGATTTTGCAAAGGAAATGCCATAAGGCATAAATTGAAGAACACAAATACAAAAAAAGAATACTTTGATAAAGAATAAAAATATATTGAACGCTCAAATCAATGCCCCGTTAACTCGAACCACTTAGTAGACATATCTATGAACATTAGGGTTATATACAATGATCAAGAAATTTCCCATATACAAACAACACCTTCCACAACAACCTTTTGTCACATCCACATTTTAAAAAATGCCTTGGAACGTGATTGGAATCTCCCATATTGCCTTTTTCATTATGCAAATAAATCTTCCACGGAAAAAAATTTACAGCTAATTTGTTATAATTGGAATTATGTTTTATTTATTTCCTTCACAATCTATCACTTTTAAATTTTAAGCATGGTTCTCTGGTTTTAGGTCGCAAATTGTGATAAAAATGTGCTCATCATTTTCACTATTCCTATATTTTTTTCCATTTGTAAGTATTTAACACTGGCAAGCAATTGAATTTGCAACAAAAATGATCAAGAATAGCGGTTTTGTGAAAATTATTTATTATTTTTATTAGATTATTTTACAGAAAGTATGGCCAACAATTAGGTTACAGAAAGTATTCCCAACAATTATCTTATTGTTGCACAGTTCAATCAAATTTGACATCATTAAGGAAACTCTGTTTTTTACTGTCTAACAGCATTGATACATACATGGCCAACAATTAGGTTACAGAAAGTATTCCCAACAATTATCTTATTGTTGCAAAGTTCAAGCAAATTTGACATCATTAAGGAATCTACCCGAGTATGAAGAGAAAGCAAGAAAACAAGGGGGGCCAAAAGGACCTGGAATGTATGGATAAGATCAATATCTCTTTAATTAGTTTTCGGGTTGTAGTTTCAAGTTATCCTTATTAGTGTTTGGTAATATTGACTCATTTTCACTCATTGTGTGTATCAGATAAATTGGTGGGCTTGTTACTAAAACAACAGTTGAAGTTGTCATAACTGAGCATGCCATTGCACCTGTTATCGCAAATTCAGGGAAGGGTGTTGCTCAAATTTCCCTGTTAGGATTATTGACAAGAGAGAATGTTGAATGGTGGCAGACATTGTGAGTTCTAAATATGTGCACAAGCCACTTGGTTGTCCATTTATTCAAACCATCTTCTTGGTTTCTGATTTGATTTGGTCAATCCTTTATTGTATCTGCATCATCTCAGAGCTCTTCTCATGAGTATATTCATCAACAAGATCTTATTTACCTTCTACAAATAGCAAGTGAAAAAGTTAACTTACTTGAAGTGAGACCACAATCATATGAAGTGATTGAATATTTGGTACTCCAGAGCAAACCCATTCAGCTCAGGCTCTACTTCATGCATTTATTCTAAATAACCAGTCATAGCGTGGTTCTTATTCTGGATAAGTACTTGTATGGTAAGATTTTTATATGTATAATTTTATGTAGTTAGCTGCTACAAGAAATTTGAAACTGGTTTGGTAGCTTATATTTGAATTAGTTACTCTTATTTGGTGGTGGTTTTGAACATAAAATAAACATCACTTTGTTCCTCATGTAAGAGGGTACTTATTTAGAATGTCGAATGTAACATGTATGCAATCTACATGTATGCCCTAACAACAATGTGCATGCACTATTTAGTACGACATGGATCCTAGCCCTTAGTAATGAATGGAGCAAGGACTACTATGCAACTCTTGGACATTGGCATTTATGCTGTGAATTTTATTTTCTCAAGAGTTCATAAATGAAGTGTTCTGACATTTTCATGTTCAGAGTTATCCTTTCCTTTTTCAGTTCAAATGATATCCAATTTTTAGCAAAATTTTGATCTGTCCTAATTTGAAAATAAAAAGTTCATATTCTGATTATTCTTTTGTTATCATTCACAGGATTTTGTTTCAGATGATTCGATCTTCTGTGGGGTTTTTTGATGGCCATGGTCCTTATGGTAATCTTGTTGTTCGCAGGGTCAGAGGTTCATTACCAGTGTAACTGCATTCTTTTTGGAAATCTTTCAAGGATAAAGCAAACAACATCAATGCTACAGATACATACAATAATAAAAAGAAGGCCAAAAATGCCCAAAATGACTTAGGTGGTGATGGCCAAGTCAGTTCAACAAAGGAATCCAATCTTTTTTCTACTTAGAAAGACACCTACTTGAAAGAAATCCAGTTTTTTTTCTTTTGCAGATACGTATCACCTACATTTCGGCCTTGAGGAAGTTTCTTATTCACACAAATTCAGGGTTATTTCTGTGTGGTTAACCTACACTCTTTTGAGGGTAATTGAATGATGTTTGGAGCACAATATGTGGATTGATTTTAAATTCAACATTCTGTCTGCACAAGTGTGTCCTTCGATCTTGTACTTCAAACCCCTTAAGTTTTCTATGTAGACTTCCTCTTTAAGCAAGCCATGTAAGAAATCAATCCTAACCTCCATTTGGTGTAGGATCCATCCTTGAGAGGCAACGAGAGAAATAATAGATCGGATAGTGGTATATTGGAAACCAGTGCAAATATCTTGTCATAGTCCACTCCTTCCTTTTGAGAGAAGCCTCAAGAAATGAACCTGGCCTTATCTGTTTCAGCACTCCCATCAAATCCATGTTTGATTTTGTAAGGCCGTTTAGAAGTAACCACAGACTTGTCCTTGGGTCTAAGAACCACGTCCCAGACATCATTCTTCATGATAGATTCATACTCCTCATTCATCGCATCCTTCTTGAATTGGTGTTTTATGGCTTCTTCGAACATACATGGCTCATATTGAACAATAATACTCATAGCAACTAAGTACCCTTGATACCTATTTGGCTTCTTACTTTCACAGAATTTCCCTCTTGGAGCGATATGTCTTTCAGCATCTTCGAGAGTATTTTTGAGCCAGAAAGATATTTTCCTTGAGGTATAGGTATCACTAGGTGGTGGATCAATGGGATGCATTGGGCCTTCAACATCAAGAATAGGTTCATCTGAAGGAGGTTCATCCTATTTTTCCACAAGATCATCATTATTGTCCTTCCTTGGAGTGGGGAGATCTTGGGTCTTCCCAAGGGCAATATCTTCATCGAAGGTGACATCATGGCTAACTTCCACATCTCTTTGTCCAAGCACATAGATTCTATATGCCTTTGAATTCTCACTATAGCCCACAAATATACCTTTCTTCCCAGATGCTTCCAACTTGTTTCTTTTCTCTTTATACACATGAAAATACACAAGACATCCATATATTCTAAAATGAGAAACATCAGGTTTCTTACCAGTGAAAACTTCTTCAGGTGTCTTAAAATCCAGTTCTTGACTTATGCCACACGTGTGAGAGAAAAGAGAGCCCAATAGTTGTACAAACCAATGGGAGTAGGAGAGAGAAGAATACGAGTGTTGATGATGATGCCAAATGAGTTGAGAGGTCATGGGTGAAGATTCATGTCCATTGGGCTTCATGAGCCTCCATGATGATGTGGCCAACCTGAACAATTTGCACATGTGTGGGCATAAATTCAAAATCTCACACTTCTGCTTGTCCAAATGCGATGATTTTTATATCAATTTTGGTCTCTCTCATAAAGTGAAATTTAATGAAATCATCATCTCCATCAAATGAATTGTCCCAAGGTGGAATTTAGCCCTAGCTACCAATTTTAACACTTTTGATCTTTCAATGGTCTTAAGTTCCAAATTTCACTCCACTAAAACCTAAACCCTTAGTAATGATGAGAAAGTCTTAAATGGGGGAGAAAGCATATTATGAATTCTATAGAAAGTTTGGAATGATCCATCATTACATTTTGATTGGCATGGAAAGAACATTAAACTAAGGAGATAACTCCCTATAATTTCATACAAAGGAGATAACTCCCTGGACTTTCATGGAATTGTTTTCAAAGTTTCAATTTTAATTTGAGAGCCACTCTTATAATCAATCACGTTCATTCTAAACTTTTCATTTAAAAAAGACACAACTTTTCATTTAAACAAGAAAATTTATACTTTTCATTTAAAAAAGACGCTTTATAGTTTTGTCAGTCAGTGTTGAACTTTTATCATAGTGAATGTGTTGAACTTTTATCACAGTGAATTTAAAACATTTAATGGAGTATGAAACTTTTTAAAAGAACATATTTAATTTTTGTGCCAAAAAAAATGTGTGCAAGTTCCTCCCATAGCTAAACTGAAGTTTTAACTCTAATAAAAATGAAAATTTACCTCAACTAAGTGAATTAGAAGATTTTTTGAAGTTGATGTAGAATATCTTTTTTTATATTGAAAATTTTAATTAAAACAAAACAAAACAAAACAAAACTTGTTAAATTGAATATTAGTTAAAACAACCACTCAAACCAATATTTTCATCATTATTCAAAAGAAAAGATTACACAAAAAAAAATTTATTGAAAAAAAAAATTAAATAAAAAATAAATTGCTTTTAAAGAACAAAAATCCTATGTCTATTTTGTACATCTCTCATTTTTTCTTATATTTTTTTCCCTCTTTTGGGCATATTTGACGGTTAGATAGTAGAATTCTCAAATTCTTACTCATTGAAATATTAGGTAACTTTAAAAGTTTATAACTGCAAAATATTATGAATAAAATTGAGTTGGTTCATTGCATGAAGGAAAAAAAACACATTAGCAATTAGCCATCACTTATTATTAAGACCTATAAATAACAAGACCTATGAACCTTGACAAGTATATCATAGCTTGTTTGGTAGAAATGAGAATAAAATGTTGATGTGAATTGGCATAGTATTACTACATATACAGGTCAGAACTAAAATAGAAACAAAAAAAATGTAGATGTGAAACTCAAAATAATAGAATCAAAGTAGGAAAAAAAAAGACAAATTAGTTAGAGGCGCCTTACATCCAACTACACTTCTTGTACAAATCCAAGTTGTGTAGAGTTCCCCAATATTACCTTGATTACCTTGTTGAAGTGATAAAAGTTACACAGGAAAAAGGGTAAACTCCATTTGTATATAACAAGTGAAAAATCATAACTGTCAAAGTCAGTCAAAGTCCCTTATAGGAGTTATTGAACTCTTCTTAAGGACTTAAATATAGAATATTATCAGAAATAATGAGCCTACATGGTAGCTCATAGTCTACTATATTGTATCTCTATATTGTACATTTATCCAGCTTGAGTTTTAGGGAAATGAAGATTTTTATCCATTCTATTGTAAACCCAATATGACCAATGTCCAAAGCTCTAGTTAAGATATCTATTGGATGGAGTAGTCTGAAACAAGTTTTGCAAATGTAGAAAATTTGTTGCTGAGTAGTTTGGATGGAGTGTCATACTCAGCAATTTGTCCTGATTCAAAAAAATACAAAGTAAGTAAAAAATGAAATGTGTCCAAGAAAATAGTAACTGTAACAAAACACTATAAAATAAACAACTAAAAAATGTTATACCATCCTTTAATAGGAGAACCATATCACTCTCAATAAAAGATGGAATCTGATGTGCTATAGTAATGACTGTGCAGGTAGAAAATTGGTGGCGAATTATTTGCTGAATAAACCCATCAGTTGCAGTGTCAAATGAGGCAGTTGCCTCATCAAGGACCAGTATCCAACATTTTTTTAGTAGTGCCCGTCCCAAACAGACAAGCTGGCATTGACCCACACTCCAGTTTCCTCCATTCTCAAACACTGTACAAGAGATCATTCCATTAAATTCGATTCTCAATTTTCATTCTAAAAAAAATGGGTCCTAGAGACCAGGTAGGTCTCAAGGACACCAAAAAAAAAACAAAACATGAGCACTAAGATGGAAAGAAAATAGCAGAAATAGCTATTGTAAAAGGTTTTATTTTTCTCCTTCAGGACTTCCATTGAATGTGATAAAGACACACAGACCTGAGGAATCAAGTTTCTTTTCTTTTTCTCGTACAATCTCACCAAGTTGGCACTTGTTCTAGCCTATTCTAATTTACTCTATCCTAGCCCACTCTAGCTTAGTCTTGCCTAGTCTAACATAACTGTAGATTGTTGAATTGAGACTTTTGTGAACCATAACAGTTATTAGAAGAGCTTCAGCGTAAATCACATATAGAAAGACCTTTGTCGACGCATTTCGAGCCAGCAAGTGTGGCTCATCGTCAGGACAAGTTGAAGAAACAAATCCAGCTTTGCGTGTTAAATAGTCTGAGCAGGGCCTCCAACAACTATCTAGATTAACGGCTAGCTTTGACTTAGGGACAGTCAAAAAGTCGAATTGATTATTTAAAGGAAGATAGTTAATGACCATACCTATACATAAAAATATAATTATATTAAATGAAATAATTTTAGAAGGGGTTTAGGTTAATAATTAGATAAAATGTATAAAAAAAAATTATTAAATGGGATTAGTTAAATTGAATCCTAACTTATTTATAAATAAGGTAAATGTAATAAAATAAATAATAATAATATATATTCCTTAATAAATAAATTTACCCAATAATAACAATATAAAAAAATTAGTGACGAAAAAATAATAAAATAGATAATAATAATATATATAAAAATTAGTTACGAGAAACTAATAAAGTAAATAAATAATAATAATAATAATATATTCGTTAATAGATAAATAAATAAATAATTAAAATATTTATATATAAAAAAAATAATATAAGATAAATAAATAAATAATAATAATAAGTAAATAAATATTAGTTATGATAATAGATACCAATATCAATCAGGGAAAAAGGAGTGACATAAAATAAACAGGAGAAGGACTGGAAAGAGTCCAAAGCCAAAAAGGATAAACCCTAGGAGATAGGAAGGTTCCAGGGGAACGACGAAAGCGAAAAAGATGAAAGGGGGTGATGCAGGAGCATCTGGTTAACAGGGCGAAGACGGAAAGAAGGTTGATATGGAATCTGAAAAGGACAGAGAACACAACTCACTGGACGGACAACGTGTCTGTCTTTATTTTTATTTATTGTTTTTTTTATTTCACTTTTCTGTTAGAAATGCCAAGAATAATGTAATGAGCTCTAATTAGGAACAGTAGTAATTAGTCAAAGTCATTCATTTCCGAACAATTATATTACTGTTGTAAATACAAGCAAAGGAAAACATGCTAGTTAAGGATAAGTTTCGAATACGAAATAACTATTGTAACTGACAACAAAACAACTAACAACAGTTATCCAACTGTTCAAGGACAGTGATACTAAAGGAGGAAAAATAAGCCCAATACGGGTTGGCGAGGGAAGAAGATAATTAGCAAAAAGAAATATATTCATTTTTTTAGTGCACATACAATTCCACGAGTGTCCTCAAATATTGTAGAAAGAAATTCAATGCTATGCATTCTTTTGTTTTCCTTTGTGGCATAAAAACATTGTTAACAGGTTCACTACAGACTGTGAACCAGAACAGAATCCCAATAACCAAACAAATAGCCACCACTACCAGCACAAGTCACGCGGACATAGCGCTCAGGCGTATACACATTTAACAGGTATGCAAACAAAACCATACGAGTGGTTCCAGATTTATTTCCATATAAAATTCACAGGATAGAACATAGTCATTAAAAGTTTGTATTAGTATTCACATTCTCTGTTCAAAATATATACAAAACCAACCGACTTCGCAGACATGGGAACTGACGCAGTTGTAAACAAAATCCTTCAATAAAGAGTTCGAGCCCATCTCCTGAGGTTACCAAAAAACCTAGCACCTAAGAAACCAACAGCAGATAGCGGCACCGAGCCAACAAAAACCAAGCAGACCATACAAGAACCCAAACAAGCACAGTTAAAACAACAAGGTGAATCTACCCGTATACTATCCAGGGTGGCCAGGAGTCCAAGTGTTCGGACCAACAAACAACTCCACCTGCATAAGGGTAAACGGAGGAAGGGTCAGTCACTAACCACAGCAAACGAAAACAAGAACGGAGAATTGGGAAGAAGCTATTGAGGAAGTTTAATAAGGGCCATTACCTGATAGGCGAGTCGTAGCTGTAAATTCCGCACCCGGACGAGCCCCTGCTCATAGAGGAGCCGAGCCATTAGTCTCAAAACAAATAGCAGAAATAAAATCTAGCAAGGAACGGAAGCTTACCGATTAAGTTGGCAGAGGGACGGGCAGAGCACGCCACATGACCTGTCAAAATTGGAAGCCGACGAACCCACGCTGAAGTAGATGCCCTCATTAACCTTACAATTCTCCAATAGATATAAAACCTTGTGAGATACGAGCAGACAGTGACCAGAATACATAGAGGTGCATATCAAAGCCGGATATACACTACAATGACAACAAAGACACATGCAAATGGAACGTAGTTCAAACCTTAACAATGTTTCACCAAACAATTGATAACATACATGCCAAGACTTGGAATAGCAGAGACCACGACCGCAACCAAACGCACACCACACCGTCGACCGGGCAGGCGGATTTCATACATTTCACCGTAGAAATCACAGAAGTTACAAAGAGTCACCAGGACCTCGCAGAGCTAAAGACCAGCGTAACAATGACCACCAAAGGAGCACGAATGGAGTAAAAACCAAACCGAGGCAGGTTTCCAAAATCCCGAGAAGGGACAGTTGTCCACCCAGCGGACCATCAAGGTACCCATGCCGTAACCCAAGGAGATTGAAAATAAAACAACATTTATTACCAAGTCAATTACATTACTATCTAGATCGTAAGTGCATTACACATCAGCTTTGGAATGGCGGGACCACATGGGCTGGCCCCATCAAGTGGTATTAGAGTATCATTTTGAGAAAGTAGAGGAAGATGGAAGTACAAAGATGAGGACGTGGGAGAGGTGCACGCAGAGTAGCAGATGAAGGATTGAGAGAACAGTTGAGAATCCTTACAGCTCGCTTAGAAGCAGTAGAGGCAGGTAGGTGAAGAGACCCAGAACTTGGGGATGACAGTGAAGATGAGATAACAACTGTTACAGATGGGTCAGAAGAAGAAGCCCCAGAGTTAAGGCTGTTGCGATCAGTTCTGTTAGCCAGCAACAAACCCAAACCAGAGGACCCCAACTATGATGGCAGTCTGTCCGCAGATGTCTTGTTGGATTGGATAAGCGAATTAGACAAGTATTTTGAAAATGAGGAAATCAGTGAGGATAAAAGAGTTAGATTTGCTGCAACTAAATTAAAAGGGCACGCCGCCTTATGGTGGGATAGTGTCCAAGCGGACAGGAGACGAATGAACAAGTTACCAAAAAGAAAGTGGCCACGAATGGTGGAAAAACTGAAGGGAAAATTTTTGCCTAAAGACTACCAGGTTGAGCTTTACCAACGAGTGCAAAATTTAAGGCAGAAGGGTATGACTGTAAAGGAGTATACGGAAGAGTTTTACTGTGTAAATTTACGTGCTGGTTATATGGACGATACTCCAGAAAAAACAGCAAGGTATGTAAATGGCTTGAGATTGGAAATATTGGACGAGATTAGTATTCTCTCTCCCTGAAATATTGAAGAAGCCTTTCAGAATGCTGTAAAGGCTGAGGATAAAATCAACAGGAAGCAGAACAACAGGAGAGGGAGAGGGAATGGCAGAGGACAAGGACAGTCCTACGACAAAGGGAGAACTGCCACAAACAACGAATAAGGTAGCAGTTTCAGAGCTTCAGGGACAACAGAGAAGGGAGAAAGCACTAGAGGAGGTCGACCATATCAGCGGGGAAGAGGAAATGGTCGCAGAATAGGGACTAATGTCCAGTGCTACAGGTGCCATAAGTGGGGGCACAGATGCTTTGAATGCCTGGAAGCTAAACACGTTGACCAGAGGGGAGCATTTATTGCGCAGCCTGAGGAAGCTAAAGCACAACCTCGAGAGATAGAGAACGTGGCGGAAACGAGGGAAGCTCTAATTTTGAACAAGGTGCTGTTGAAACCAGCCAAAGAGATGGCTGGACAGACCCAGCGAAAAGAATTGTTTCGAATAGTTTTCAAACCACAGGGGAAGTGTTGTAAATTGATTATAGACAGTGGAAGTACAGACAATTTGGCTGCCATTGAAATGGTGGAGAAGCTGCGCTTGAAGTGGCTTAAGCACCCCACGCCTTACAATGTGTCATGGCTACAGAAAGGCCACCAGTTATTAGTTGACGAATAGTGCGAGGTAGAATTCCACATTGGCAAATATCACGACACGGTGGTCTGCGATATTATGACAATGGACGTGTGCCATATACTATTTGGGAGACCGTGGCAGTATGACCGGAGGGTGACACACGATGGAAAGACAAATTGTTATAAATTTTTGAAAGATAGGATCAAACATACACTTGTACCCATCAAGGAAGAGGATGCAACAGAACCAAGTGGAACAAAAACATTGTTAATTGGAGGGAAACAGTTTGTGAAGCAGACTGAGGAAAATGAGGTCAATTATGCAATTTTAAGGAGGACAAGGCCGATGTTGCTAAACACGAAAAAAGAAGAACTGCCTGTAGAAATCTAGGAGTTGTTGAAAGATTTCCAAGACATTGTGGTTGACGATTTACCTGATAAGTTGCCTCCCAAGAGTAGTATTATCCATCACATTGACTTTATACTGGGAGAAAGCTTGCCAAACAAGGCAGCGTATAGGATGAGTCCGAAGGACAATGAAGAAATTTGTAAACAAGTGCAGGAGTTGTTGGATAAGGGACTGATCAGAGAAATTATGAGCCCGTGTGCAGTACCAACAGTACTTGCACCTAAGAAGGGTGGAGAATGGCGAATGTGTACAGATTCGCGGGCCACTATTAAAATTACGATTCGATATAGATTTCCCTTACCCAGGATGGACGACATGATGGACTGTCTTAGTGAAGGAGATTATTTTACAAAGATTGATCTAAAGAGTGGTTATCATCAAATCAGAATTAGGGAAGGAGATGAGTGGAAAACAACTTTCAAAACTAATGAAGGGTTGTACGAATGGCTGGTCGTGCCATTTGGATTGAGCAACGCTCCTAGTACCTTTATGAGACTGATGAATGAGATGTTAAAGGACTTTATTGGCAAGTTCGTGATAGTTTATCTTGATGACATTTTAATTTTCAGAAGAACAAAAAGAGAGCATCTTCAACATGTTCGAAAAGTGTTAGAGAAATTACAACAGAAAAAACTGCTGATAAACTTAAAAAAATGCACTTTCCTACAGAAGGAGCTAGTCTATTTGGGGTTTGTAGTTGCAGAAAATGAATTGAAAATGGACCCCGAGAAGATTGCAACAATTATAAATTGGTCGTTACCGAAGAGCTTATTTGAGGTATGTAGTTTCCACGGATTGGCAATTTTTTATCGAAATTTTATTAGAAATTTCAGTGAAATCTGTGCACCAATGTTAGAGACAATCAAAAAGGCCAGCCAGCCATTTTGTTTGACCAAGAAGGTAGAAGACAGTTTTCAGCTTCTGAAGTGGAAGATCACGGAGAGGCCAATCTTGAGGCTGCCCGATTTCAATAAACTTTTTCAAGTTCGGTGTGACGCAAGTGGAACAGCTATTAGTGCTGTGCTCAGTCAGGACGACAGACCATTGGCATTTTTCAGTGAAAAACTGAAAGAGGGCCGGCATAAATATTCCTCATACGATAAGGAATTTTACACAGTGGTCCAAGCTTTAAAACATTGGAGGCACTACCTACTGGGCAATGAATTCGTACTGTTTTCTGATAATTCGGCATTGCAATACGTAATGCAGCAGCACAAGTTAAACCATAAGCACGCCAAGTGGGTAGAATACTTACAGAGTTTCACTTTCGTGTTAAAACACATAAGTGGGCAAGCTAACAAAGTGGCAGATGCTTTGAGGAGAAGAGCCTTGCTCTTACAGGAGAGTAGCATACAGGTGTTGGGGTTCGAACATTTAAAAGACTTGTACCAAACCGACATGGATTTTAAGGAAGCTTTTGAAGTCTGCCAAAATCCCGTATTAAGGAATGCAAGCATGTGGTTAGACTATAATTTACAGGAAGGATTATTATTCAGAGGTGGGCAATTATGTATCCCGGACTGTTAAATGAGGGAGAATATTGTACGGGAAAAGCATAGCGGTGGATTAGCGGGACATTTTGGCATCAACAAAACTTTGGAGCAACTCAAACATTTCTATTATTGGCCTAAAATGAGCAGGGATGTACAGAGATATGTAAACAGGTGTAAAGTCTGCCAACTGTCAAAAGGACACAGTCAGAATACTGGACTTTACACACCACTACCTGTTCCAAGCAGGCCATGGGACTCGGTCAGCATTGACTTTGTTCTTAGACTACCTAGAACACAACGGGGGTGTGATTCAATAATGGTGGTGGTAGATAGATTTTCAAAAATGCCTCATTTTATCCCTTTTCGGAAAACTAGTGACGCCACATACGTGGCACACCTGTTTTTCACGGAGGTTGTTAGATTACATGGCCTACCCAGAACTATCATTTCAGACAAGGATGTAAAGTTCATAGGGCACTTTTGGCGCACCCTATGGAAAAAGTTGGGCATGCAACTGAACTTCAGCTCTGCGTACCATCCGCAGACTGATGGACAAACGGAAGTGGTGAACAGGAGCTTGGGAATTTATTACAGAGTTTGAATGGAGAAAATTCACGATTATGGGATCGAGCTCTCGCCCAGGCAGAATTCGCTTACAACGATTTTCCCAATCGTAGCACCGGACTTAGCTCCTTTCAGATTTTGTATGGCATGCATCCTCAGGGAATACATGAACTACGAGATTTGGGAAAGCTGGAATGGTGAAGCGCGGATGGGGAAGACTTTGCAGAAGCAATGAGCGAACTACATGAAAAAGTCAAACTAAGGTTGCAGGACATCGTACAAAAATACAAGCAGCAAGCAGACTCAAAGCAATGAGAGGTGCATTTTAATGTTGGGGACGAGGTCCTTGCGCATCTGCACCGGGAACGGTTTCCTAAGGGCACATATAATAAGCTAAAATATAAGAAAATTGGTCCCTGCAAAATCCTACGTAAAATTTTCAGTCAATGCTTATGAGATTCAGTTGACACCTC